>CM059210.1:27278244-27753244 GCA_030347435.1 Clarias fuscus | reverse complement strand
CCTTCCCCCTCCCACCCTCCCCCCACGGCTTCGCAAACACAGAAACTCTGCTCGTGCGTGCCCAATTTGACACTGAAACAGACACACACGCACAGACGCTCTCTCCCCTTTTCACCCCTCCCGACTTCACAAAGACACAGAAACTCTGCTCTGTTGCGATTCTTTTCAAAGGTAAGGTGCTGGTTCATTTTTTTTTTTTTTTTTTTTACTTTACAGCAGTGATTCCTTTAGTATGCGCTCACGCCTGGTCAGAGAGATTTCATTTTTTTCCCTGTTAAAACGGTGTTTCCGTGTTTGTGTGTGTGTCCGTTTGTTGTGAAACTTAAGTGATTCCTTTAGTATGCGCTCGTGCCAGTCTCGCTTTTTTTCCGTTAAACCGGTGGTTCCGCTGTGTTTATGCGCTTGTTGTAAAACTTAAAAAGTGTGTCTGTTAATATACGCTCATGTCAGTCTCAGAGAGATTTCTTTTTTTCCTGTTAAAACGGTGTTTCCGTTGTGTGTGTGTGTGTGTGCGTGCGTGTGTTTGTTGTGAAACTGTTGTGAAAAAGCGAGGTGGGGAGAGGGAGGAGGAATGTTACTGTGTAAAACAAGGCGAGGGAAGGGGCTAATTCCACACACACACACACATGGCGCATGCGCGCACCAATGGAAACACTAATCTGTCAGGATTTATTTGTATTTTTTTTAAAGGTAAAGTGCAGATTAATTTGTTTTATTTTAATTTTATAGATTGTATTAATTATTTTTATGTCTTTATTTTTGGGGGCTGTGGAACGAATAATTTGAGTTTTCATTATTTCTTATGGGAAATGATGATTTGGTTTAAGAGTGTTTTGGAACACGAGCCCACTTCCGGAATGAATTATGCTCGTAATCCAAGGTTCCACTGTACAACAAAGAATACAAAAGAATATGCTAAGTTAGCCTAAAACATTATTGTTTGTTTATGTAAGCTTTAAATATACACTTAAATCAAAGGCTGATAAATGCGTCCACAGATATGAGCAGATTTATTGATAAAACTGTAGACATATTTCCCCAGACATGCAACAAACAAATATATAGCCTACTCGCTGAATACAACACGACAGCGCACTCCAAGGTGAACACCCACACAACCCCCAGGTACTGTAATCCCTCTTCTCACCTTTCATTCACGATAGGTGTTAAATTATCAAACCGGTTTCGCTGATGGGGGACTTGGCCCAATTGACAAGAGCAGATATCGCTGCATAAAATGTATTTTTGCCAGCAAAACATAAAATAAATAGAAATAAAATATTTAATGGTACCATTAAATTAGACTTCATAGTTGCATTTGATACTTTGAGTGTAATTCATAAATTTACTGCATATATTTTGTAAAATAACGAAACCTGTTTCTTTCCTAGATCTTTTGCCCGCATAAATGAACTGAAGCTCAGTACAATTTCTTTCATTGTTTTAATCTGTAATATTTAAGTGGAATATATTTTGCGTACAGTGGAACCTCGGATTGCGAGTAACTCGGTTTAAGAGTGTTCCGCAAGACGAGCAAAGGTTCTTAATAAATTTTGACTTGAAAAACGAGCGCGTCTTGGTTTACGAGTGCCGAGTTTTTTGACACCGACACACACACACACGCACACACACACTCTCTTGCCTTTACACCCCCCCCTCCCCGGCTTCACACAGGCACACACACTCTGCTCTACGCAGAAACTCTGCTCTGTCACGATTCTTTTCAAAGGTAAGGTGCTGGTTCATTTTTTATTTTACTTTACAGTAGTGATTCTGTTAGCCTGCGCTCATGCGAGTGTCATTAGAGACACTTTTTAAAAACAGTTAAAACAGTGTTTCCATTGTGTGTGTGTGTTTGTTGTGAAACTTAAATAGCGAGGTGGAGGAGGGATAAAACATAATGCACCTGTCCTTAAATAAAAATAATATTTAGGCCTATATTATTCTTATGTCTTACATGTCTATGGGTAAAACTGTTAAAACAGTTAAATTACTTTGATATACTGGTCTATTACAAAAAACAAAAACTCTAAGTTTTGCAAACCATACATATATGCAATAAACACCCGATAAAATTTTCAAATCATTGAAAAAATATTTATTTTTCAAAAGCACAAGATAAAATAATACAAAAGTTCAACAGCGACACCATTACTATACATTACTCAGAAGCACTAATGCCTGAGAGCAGGATGTAGGGGTATGGACTTGACACTTCAGCCTGCTGGAGATATTCCATGGTGTTGCTTCCAACCTTAGAAAGAAAGAAATTAAAGAAAGTAAACGTTTATGGAAAAATCGAGAAGGTTGGCTAGTGTGCATATTTGTAAGAAGATTAGTGTTTTGTAACACCTCAGGTTTTTATCGTCTCAAACACTAAGATTAACAAAGTCCTAATGTTAATGTGGTTGCTAACGCATTTTATTGATAAATCTGCTCATATCACACGCAACTCACTTTCACTTTGCAAAAGGCAGTGTTTATTGTTTAGTGTATATTTAAAGCACATATATACAATAAAACAATATTGTTTTAGGTTAACTTATCATACACCTTTTTATTCTTTGTTATACTTAGTCTTTTTGCACACATGCGGGTGCTTTAATATAATAATAATAATAATAATAATAATAATAATAAATATAGTTGCAAGCAGTGGCAGCCGGTCAATACGGGGTGCAGGGGCGCCGCCCCCTTAAAGTTAGACAGAGATGAATGCTACTTTACCATGTAATTATTTAACATAATAATTATTTATTTTAATAATGAAATAAAGTCATTTAGTCACAATATTTTGCTGTATTTCTTAATATAATTTATTTACAATAAAAGAAATCTAAAGTGTATTACGTTCATTTGTGTTCGTGTACGCGGGGCGCCAGACAAACGAGTGTCTATGTAGGCATGTACATTTTTGAAAAGCATGTGACCTGAGGCTGAGCTCTGATTGGATTTTGTCAAATCATCCTTGGGGCGCAGCACTGTGCGCCCCAAACCCTCCCACTTTTGTTCTTAGCGAATCAATATTGTTTTTAAATATTTGGGCTCATGTGATTTGGGTTCATTATCCTCAACGAGTCTTCCAGCACTTCTTATGGCAAGCGGAGCTGGCTAACTGGATGCGATGTGAGTCATGCCTTTATTTTATGCTAGTAGTAATGATGCTTAATCACCTGATAAATGCCTATTTACAGGCGAGTATTAAAAGTTTAATTTGAATTTTTTGCACCAGCCGCCACTGGTTGCAAGCAACGATGACGGGTCCAAGCACCCTGCGCCATCACCATCCCGGGGGCACCGCACAGCCTGTGTGTTATTTGAGTGTGGTAAGACCTCGAAAAAGCCATCGCTGCCACAACTTGCACACGTCACACACTATACAGGGCTAATGTCAGTTTGGGCCCTAAATATTTGTTGAGTTGAGTGTGTGTGTGTGTGAGAGTGAGGGAGAGGGAGAGAGGTGTGTGTGTGTGTGTGTGTGTGTTAACATTAGTGATGTGTGTGTGTTAGTATGTGTGTGTGTGAGACATGTGACTTTTAAGTGTGTGTGTGTGTGTGTGTGTGTGTGTTTTTCTGTGTGTGGGCGTGTGAGACAGATGTGAGTGTGTGAGTGTTAAAATTTGGGATGTGTGATATACAAGAGTATTAGTGCGTCGTATAAATTCCCTAGGATCAAAATTCATTGGGTGCGTTTTTGCGAACGAACCAAAATAACCGGTCTCCTGTTGAGTTGGGCCCAGGATGTGCAGCGCGAAAGTTGTAATTGCAGTGGCTCAATGAGCTCTAAATGTGTATCGAGTTTCATGTGCCTTCGTGAAAGTGTGTATGAGCTAGGCAACAAAATCTCTTGTGAGGGCCACTGAGGCCCTCGAGCTACGCCCGTGGCACAGACTCCCAGGCATCCGAATGGCAGCAGATTCCAACCTGTCTGCCAAGTTTCATGAGTTTTTGAGCATGTTAAGACCGCCAAAAAAAAATCCTTAGGAAAACAAGAGGGCCCTGCGCACCTTATAGTGCTTGGACCCTAATAAATTCACAGCACTACTACTACTACTACTAATTATAATAATAATAATAATAATAATAATAATAATAATAAAAATACTGAATGGAGAAAGTGCAGTCAAAGAAGAATCATCATTGAAAGAGAGAAGAAAATGAAGAATAAATACATATCAGTATTTACATTTTGAGCTCGACATGTTTATGAGCTCTGTTGCTTGCTGTCAATGGGTGCCTAAGAGAGATTAACACATTTTCGGCTTCAGTAGAAACACAAAACCTCAGATTGAAACACGACTGTCCCCTACAGGTAATGAACGTCATTTTCGAGATCCCTTTTCTCGAAACTTGCGTTCTTAATGGCCAGATCTGTAGGTTGCTTTGATAGAAGCGTGCAGCTCACTCACCTTCTGCTGTAAAAAGGAAAACACACAAGTATACACGTTATAAGCAGTATGAACGCACATTTAATAACTTTATAATAGAATAGATAAAACCCGAACAAAAGCCCTTTTTCTTGACTGTTACATATATTGTGTAAGCACATAGATAACTATTCAGAAGATCTACGATAATACCACTACGTTATATGCCAGAACACATTATATGGCAGGACAATAGCACTGATAAGCTCCAATAAGTTGCGTACAACAATACATTAATCGACTGTAACATTACCCATAACAGGAGCAGCTAAGAATTAGCACAGGGCTGATTAGCATTAGGCAACTGTTAATAGTCTGCTTTTAGTCTGCTCTTAGCACTTTCAGTAAGCTCGCGGTTAGCATATTGATATTACTTTTCAAACCACCGCTTCCATCCATCTTTCTTTCTAATGCTACAAGATGGATGAGATACGACTGGGATTAGCGATGTGGAGGTTTTTTGGCAAACTGCTGCAGCATAAGGCCAGGCTGGATAGCTCCGTCCCAAATGCGGCCATTGGGCTGACCGGCTTCAACGCTCACCGAGCTGATAGGACGGTAGATTCGGGTAAGGAAACCGGCTGGAAGACAACTCTTGATGCACACACCACTGTAATGTTTAATGGATAGACTTTGTTGTCTTGATGTGGAATGTGTAGACCATTTTATCTTCCCTGTGAAGTCGTATCTGTTTACATCTGTGGTGTTTATATACTACCGGATGCTAATGCTAAGCTAATGCTAGCACAGCTACATGACACTGTTAACAACAACCTGGCTGCGCATCCAGATAGTGTCTTCATAGCAGCTGATGATTTTAATCATGCTGATCTGAGGACTGTTTTTCACAAATTCCATCGTAACATGGAATGCGCAACAAGGGGAGATAAGATGCTGGATCAGGTATTTACTAGTGTAGCAGATGCATATACGGCTAACAGGATTATCTCCATCTGGGCCTGTCTGATCATCTGTCACTCCTACTATATCCGACGTACACCCCAAGAAATAAAACTGCTGGTGTCACTGTAAAAACTATAAGATCATGGCCTGATGATGCTATCCTTAGGCTCCAAAACTGTTTCTCATCCCCAGACTGGGATGTATTCAGGAACCATGGACCCCTCACACATGAGTCTTTGGACGTATACACCACCTCAATTTTGGATTACATCAATTACTGTGTGGACAATCTGACATCCTGGAAGCAGGTACATGTGTTTCCTAATAGGAAACTCTGGATGACACACGGTCCAGCTGTTAATTAGAGCCAGGGATATAGCATTTAAATCTGGGCACAGGATAGTGACTGAACTCAGGAGGGGCATCAAATCGGCCAAGATGCAATATAAACAGCGGATTGACGCCCATTTTAACAACTCCACCAACCCCTGGCAGGTGTGGGAGGGGATCAGGGTCATAACAGACTATGAAAGGACATCTTTATCTTTTAACAGTTGTGACACCTTAGCGGAGGAGCTGAATACCTTTTATGCCCGCTTTGATAGGTGCAGCAAAAAGATACCACGCCACCATCCGACTTTCCAATTTGAAGTAAACAGAACTATCAGTTTTTGAGTTTGTTGTACTCATTCATATTAATCATTCTTTACTTGCATTATTGAGTAGCCTAACTCATACTATTTAATAGCAATTATCTTTTTTTTTTTTTTAGTTGTTGCAAATCAAATAAATTGTTGTTGGTCTTTCTGCTGCTCCCGGTAATGGGTCGCCACAGCAGACAATCCGGTCTGCACACAAGCTTGGGACAGGTTTTACGCCAGATGTCCTTCCTGACACAACCCTCCCATTTTATCTGGGCTTAGGACAGGCACTTCATCCAGTTGGTGGGACTTGAACCAGGGCCTGTCGCATGGCAGGTGAAACACCTACCACTGAGCCACCAGTGCCATATTGCCCTGATGACAACAGACACAAAATCGCTAGTCTAAAGGATTTTAAGATGGTGGCACTTTATGGTGACAGTTACTGTTACTTAAGTACTTACAGTTACTTAAAATATCAAATTTGTTCAGCTAACTTGAAAAGTGTAATTTCTATAAACTCATAAATACCAAAAAGTTCTAAATACTCAAGGTTTTCTATTAATTTGAACTAATTGTAATTATTTAAATTAACAGTGCTCAATATGTTTAATTACTTTGTGTCATGTGCACTCTCACCGCGTCCGGCACTAGGACCCAGAAGTAATACGGTCGCGAGTCAGGAAGCATAAAAGGAAACAAGATGGCGCTTCACATCGCTCAGTCATTGAGTTCGCCCATGCCTTGTCCGACGCTTCGCCAACTATTCAGTGAGTACTCACCGATTTGGGGTGCTTCTTTGACTGAGCATGTGTTGCTAGAATGCGGATTTATTTGTGTAGATCCTTGCTCTTTGTGTAAGAGAGTTCTTAAACTAAATGCGTGTTTATCCTGCCTACTCTCGCTACTTCCGCATTTGGGTTTACTATCCACGCTACACGGGCTAACTGCTAAGGCTTCTGTGCTTATCCTCCGGTTGTCCGTGACAGAATGACTGAGCCTAAAGCAGTAAACGCAGCGGAGTTTGCTCGCCTCTGTGAAGTGGTTGACCAGCATGCCAAGCTGATCAATAAGCTCCGTGGGGAAGTCACGTCTCTCAGAAAGGACTTCCAAGATGTCGCGGCTTTGATGCGGCTGCCGCACCGACCCCCCCCCCCCCCCCCCCCGATGTTTTCATAGCTCTACCGGATAAATGGGATGGCACGGATGGGAAATGCAGTATTTTTCTAACCGCATTCCACCAGATACTCCACTTCTTGTCTTGTTGCTATCCCGGCAGGCAGCTGAGTGGGCCACGGCGGTTCGCAAATCAGATTCAGACACGGCCTACTCATATGGAGAGTTCACCCGTCAACTAAAATTAACATTTGAACATCCTGCTGCTGAGGTGGAGACCGACACCAAATTATATCATCTGCGGCAGGGAGGGTCGTCCGTGAGTCGCTACACTGCGGATGTCCGTACTCTCGCCGTGCAGACTACCTGGGGAGACACCGCCCTTCGGACAGCCTACTACGAGGGACTGGCGTCACGGATCAAAGATGAACTCACCGGACGAGAGCTTCCCGCAACGCTGGAGGGATTAATCCCGCTCGCCCTCCACATCGACCAGCGCCTGCTCTCTCATCCGAGGCCAGCCCCCCAGACCCTGCCGCCCACCCCGTCATTTTCATACTCCAAACCCGACCACCAACTGTTATCCCTCATGCCCCGGTTCCTGAAATTCATCCCTCCTTCACCACCACCGCCATGGCACCCGTCGGATCTCCACCTCCCGCCACGGTTGACACCGGAGCCAGGGAACCCATGCAACTAGAACGCACCTCCTTGACCGCTGCAGAACAGGAACGGTGCTTCAGAGAAGGGCTCTGCGCCTACTGTGGGTCAGCGGCACACCACAGGGCCATTTGCCCACTTCGCCCGGGAAACGCTCAGGCCCGGTGAGCAAACGGGGCAGTTCACTGGAACCCCTCCAGCTCTCGGTCATGACACCTAGTAATTCCCATCTCACGGTCCAAGTACACCTCCTGTTTGGCCACAAACGGGTCAGAAGTACTGCGTTCATCGACTCTGCAGCCGCAGGTAACTTTATTGACTCTTCTTTTGCCAAAGAACTGGGGGTGGAACTTGAGGCATTATCCCCCAGTATCATTATCCCGTATCACATCTGTCGACGGTCGGCCCCTTTCCTCCAGCCCCATCACCACTCAGACTCAGCCCCTCACCCTTGTCATCGGCCAACATCACGAACGGATCCGGTTCCACCTCACCTTCATTTCATCTCCACCCATCATCCTCGGACACCCCTAGCTTCTCCAACATGACCCCCTGATCTCCTGGACGCAAAACTGGATCTTGCAGTGAGGGCCGATCTGCACCGAACTCTGCCTGCGTGCTCCAGCTGGAATGTGTTCTAGGGAGTCCGAGGCCCCCGATGTCTACACCAACGCCATCCCCGTCGCCTACCGAGACCTGGCTGAAGTGTTCTGCAAGAGACGAGCCACACACCTGCCTCCTCATTGCCCCTATGACCTGGCGCTTGACCTTCAGCCAGGCTCGGTCGCTCCCCGCGGCCATCTTTACGCCCTCTCCACCACCGAGACTCAGCCGATTGAGAGATATGTTTCTGACGCCCTTCGCCATGGCACCATCTGGCCCTCCTCCTCACCTGCCGACATGGGGTTCTTCTTTGTGAACAAAAAAGGCAGTGACTTATGCCCCTGTGTCGATTATCGGGGGCTTAATAACATCACCATGAAGAACAGGCGTTGAGTGGAATACGGCTTTCATCACCCCCACTGGACACTATGAGAGCCTGGTCATCCCATTTGGACCCTGTAACGCACCCGCCACCTTCCACCAGATACAACGTTATCGAACCATGCCATGGTTTCCAACCTTCGATGTTCGATCATCAAGAACCGGAGGTTGAGGTGCTGTCGGCCCAACAGTTGGTTCGCCTGTGTCGACGGCGGTGGAACCAGGCAAACACCACCATCCAACAGGCCAACCACCGCTACTCCATTCAACATTGCCGTCGACACCCGCCGGGACGATTGTAAAATGTAGGTGACAAAGTATGGCTATCTACCAGAAATCTTATTTACTCACGTACAGCCGAGGAACACACCCAGCACATCAGAGCGGTCCTTAAGAGATTGCTCGCCCACCAACTGTACTGTAAGTTGGAAAAATGCGCCTTTCACAAGCGCTCCACCACGTTCATGGGTTTCGTCATCTCACCCCAGGGTGTGGCCATGGACCCGCAGAAACTAGAAGTTGTGCGTCATTGGCCCCTACCCAAGACCCTCAAGCAGCTTCAACGGTTTCTCGGGTTTCGAACTTCTATCATCGCTTTATCCGGGACTACAGTACGGTTCGCGCCCCTTTAACCGCTCTGACCCGACCCTCATCTCATCACTTCAGCCTCAACCCCGCCGCCATCACCGCCTTTCATAACCTATGCCACCGATTCACCACCGCCCCGATTTTACTACACCCAGGCACAAGTAAACCATTCACTGTGGAGGTGGACGCTTCAGATGTGGGCACCGGGGCCGTTATCTCCCAACAAGGTCCAGACCAGAAGCTACATCCCTGTAGTTTCTTTTCCAAGAAATTTTACCACACTCAGCAGCGATACGGGGTAGGGGACCGCGAGCTGCTGGCCATAAAGTGGGCTTTGGAAGAATGGCGACACTGGCTCCAGGGCGCCAGGGAGACGTTCATCGTCTGGACCGACCATCAAAACCAGATCACGATCCGTATCTTAAGACAGCTCAACCCGAGACAGGTGCGGTGGGCACTGTTCTTCAAGCATTACAACTTCCACCTCTCCTACCGCCCGGGATCCAAGAACACCAAAGCTGACGCCCTCTCCCGACAACACGAAGGAGACGTCCCCCGGGTGAACCCCGTGCCTGTCATCGCACCCGCCAAGATCATTGCACCATTTCACTGGGACCTGGAAACGAGGGTTCGTCGTGCACAGGCGACGGAGACCGCACTGGCAGGTGTGCCACCTGGGCGACTCTATCTGCCGAACACCATGAGGACCGAGGTGTTGCAATGGGGTCATTCCTCGCCCTTATCTGGACACCCCGGCGCCAACCGCACCCTCCAATTTATACGAAGCGCCTTCTGGCGGCCATCAATGGCGAGTGACGTCAAAGAGTACGTCCAGGCGTGCCCAGTGTGCACCAGGGATAAGAATACCAACCAACCGACACCGGGGGAACTACAACCACTTCCCCTTCCCCATCGGCCCTGGACGCGCATTGCCGTCGATTTCATCATGGGCCTGCCAGCCTCCGAAGCGAAAAACACTATCTTAACCATGGTGGCCCTCGGTGGACTCCCGTCAGCCAAGAAAACAGCAGAGCTGATTTTAGAACACGTAGTCCGACTGCATGGGTTCCCTAAAGACATTGTCTTGGACAGAGGGCCCCAGTTCACCGCACGGTTCTGGAAGGCCTTCTGCCATCTGATCAATTCCACCTATAGTCTATTCTCTGGTTATCATCCCCAGACGGTCAGACGGAGCGGACCAACCGACAACTGGAGCGCTACCTGAGATGCTTTGTTGCCGATCGCCAGCGCTCCTGAGCCCGCTATCTCCTATGGGCTGAGTTATTCTCACAATCTTCACGTCTCTTCAGCCACCAATCTCAGCCCATTTGAGGTATGTCAAGTCAAGTCAAGTCAATTTTATTTATATAGCGCTTTTAACAATTGACATTGTCGCAAAGCAGCTTTACACAATAAAAAGAAGTAAGTTTTTATGCAATGTATATGAATCAAAATGACAAGATTGTCCCCGATGAGCAAGCCGAGGGCGACGGTGGCAAGGAAAACTCCCTGAGATGGAATAGGAAGAAACCTTGAGAGGAACCAGACTCAACAGGGAACCCATCCTCATCTGGGTGATAACGGATAGCAGGAATTGCTCAGCATAATAATGTGTAAGACTGGAAGTTCAGTATAACAAGAGATGTTTTAAAATTAAAATGAGTCCAGTTTGTTCCCGGAGGCTCAGGTAGACTGTAGGGGATTCCGGTCCTGAGTTATCGAACCATGCCATGGTTTCCAACCTTCGATGTTCGATCATCAAGAACCGGAGGTTGAGGTGCTGTCGGCCCAACAGTTGGTTCGCCTGTGTCGACGGCGGTGGAACCAGGCAAACACCACCATCCAACAGGCCAACCACCGCTACTCCATTCAACATTGCCGTCGACACCCGCCGGGACGATTGTAAAATGTAGGTGACAAAGTATGGCTATCTACCAGAAATCTTCACCTTCACACGGAATCCAAGAAACTATCACCCAGGTTTATTGGCCAATACCGTATCACTCTCCGGATCAACCCTGCCACCTATCGGCTCCAGCCGCCTGCGGCGCTCCGGATCCATCCGGTATTCCACACCTCCCAACTCAAACCCTTCATCACTTCACCCATGGTTCACCCGGAAGTAATACGGTCGCGAGTCAGGAAGCATAAAAGGAAACAAGATGGCACTTCACATCGCTCAGTCACTGAGTTCACCCATGCCTTGTCCAACGCTTTGCCAACTATTCACTGAGTACTCACCGATTTGGGTTCCTTCTTTGATTGTGTGTGTGTTGCTAGAACGCGGATTTATTTGTGTAGATCCTTGCTCTTCGCGTAAGAGAGTTCGTAAACTAAACGCATTTAAGAAACTTTAGCATTAGGGTTTACAGTGCAGGAAGGCTGCCGGACCTGATGGAGTGCCTGGCCAAGTGCTCAAGGACTGTGCAGCTGGACTGGCGGAGGTCTTTGCCACTATCTTCAATCTGTCTGACCGTCCACATCATAGGTGCCAGCATGCTTTAAAAAATTCATTATAGTTCCCATCCCCAGAGGATCACATATCAGCTGTCTAAATGATTACAGACCTGTTGCACTCATCTGCAAAATGTCTGGAGAGGTTGGTGATCAAGCGTATTAAGGATGTCATACCATCCACACTGGACCATTACCAGTTTGCATATAGACCAAACAGATCAACAGAGGATGCAGTGGCCATTGTGCTCCATACTGTGTTAGAACATCTAGAATGCAAAAATACGAATGCTAGGCTCCTCTTTTTTGATTTTAGCTTGGCTTTCAACACCATTTTTCCAAACAAGCTCCAAATTAATCTTTGTGAGATAGGATTAAACACATTACTATGCAACTGGACTGTGGACTTTTTAACAAATCGCTCTCAGTGTGTGTGCATAGGAAAACACACGTCATCCACAGTGCGTATTAACACCAGGGTCCCGCAGGAATGTGTACTAAGCCTCTTACTTTATACACTATCACTGCATGAAAAGAGGAGTATCTGTACTAGGAAACGTCTCGGGTTACTTAGCTGTAACCCTGTTCCCTGATAAAGCGGGAATGAGATGCTGCTTGAAAACGCTATTGGGAACATCTCTTTGTTCTCCGGTTGTGAAGCCTGTGTATGTCAAAACCGCCGAATACTTCGGCTTATAACCTCTGTCAGGTGACATCACCAAATAAGGTGTACCTGCAGGTTATAAATAGGAGTGAACTGGAAACATCCTCAGGTCAGTTTTGTCTGAAGGACGTCCAGGCACGCCAGCAGTGCGGCATTGAAGCGCAACATCTTGTTCCCGCTTTATCAGGGAGCAGGGTTACAGCTACATAAGCCGAGGCATTCCCTTTCAAAAGCTACACTCGATGCTGCCTGAAAACGCTATGGGAACGAGAATACCAACGCCGCCGCACTGCAAGTGTCTGGACCTCCAGGTTGTGTAGCGTGTGCGCAAAATAGCCAATGAGGTCTCAGACCTAGCTCTGGGATGCTGACTCAAGGATCTGCGAGCCTGGAGTAGCATTGACATCCAGACTATAAAATCTAACAAACGTGTGCGGGGAGGACCAGCCTGCCGCATCACACACCTGCTGCAGGGGGATGCCTCTTGCCAGAGCAACTGATGAGGCAATCCCCCTAGTTGAATGAGCCCTGATTCCCAGAGGCAAAGTGTGACCACGCGCCTCATAGGCTAGGGCAATGACATCTCTCACCCAGTGTGACAGAGTCTGTCTAGTGGCAGCCGCCCCCCGGTTGCGATCCCCATGGCAAATAAAGAGCTGCTCTGACTTACGCGACTGGCTAGTGCAGTGGACGTAAATCTGAAGAGCACGTACTGGACACAGTAAGTGAAGTCTTTCCTGCTTCGGAGCTGTGAAAGGTGGAGGACAGAAGGCTTTGAGAACGACTGGGTGCATGGTCGAGAATGGAACCTTGGGAAGATAGTTTGGGTGAGGATGCAGAATAGGCAGAATAAAATGGGCAACTAAATGTTGCTACAACTTTTCTTGCAGAAACTCCAGCACAACTCCAGCACTGAAACAATCTGGCAGTGAACATGTCTTGCCATGCACCAATTTTCAAATACACTCCATTTGAGGGCATAAGTTCTTCTAGTGGAGGGAGCCCGCACTTAAATTGGTTTCAATTACGCTGGCTGGAAGACCAGCATGTTTTAGTTGGTCCCCTTCAGGGGCCAAACGTGAAGGTTCCAGAGCTCGGGCCGGGGATGAAATATTGTCCCCTGCGCCTGAGACAGAAGATCCCTCCTCACTGGAATCACCCAGGGTGAGCCGTTGAGGAAAGATATTAGATCCGAGAACTACACTTTGGTCGGCCAATGGGGCGCTATCAATAAGAGGTGCAAACCCTGTTGACAGACCCTCGCCAGGACTCCTGGGGGCAGAACTATGGGTGGAAAAGCATAAAAGAGTAATCTGGGCCATGTGTGGGGCATCGCATCCAGACCCAGGGGAGCTGGAGGAGTCAGAGAGTAGTAAAGGGGACATTGTGCTGCCTCTTGTGAGGCAAAGAGGTCCACCTCTGCTACATAAAATCTTTCCCAGATTTGACTGACTACTTCAAGTGGAATTTCCATTCACCATGTGCAACAGCTTGTCTGGATAGCAAGTCCGCTCCTACATTCATATGCCCCGGAATGTAAATCGCTCTGAGGGACAGGAACTTGTCCTGTGCCTAAAGCAGAACCTGGTGCGCTAGCTTGTTCAAGTGGCGCGAGCACAGTCCACCCTGGCAATTTATGTACGAGACTACCGCAGTGTTGTCCACCCGCACTAGGACATGGTAGCCTCTCAACTGCTGGAGGAAGTGTTTCAGGGCCAGAAACAGAGCCATCATTTCGAGGCAATTGGTGTGCCATGCGAGAAGATGACCTCTCCAGCTCCCTTATGTTGGACGGCCATCCAAGACCGCACCCCAGCCCGTGAGGGAAGCGTCTGTCGTTAGCATCTTGCGACGACAAGATGGACCTAAAGTGGGACCCAAAGTCAGAAACCGGGGTCTAAACCACATAGAAAGGGTACGAAGCCCCGACGTGTAACCCTTATTAGCCTCTGGGGATTGGCTCTTGAGGGAATTCCCCTGGCTCTTAGCCACAACTGAAAACACCCTCATGTGTATCACCGTGGACGCAGCTGCAATGAGACCTAAAGATCTTTGAAAGTGATGAAGAGTCATTTTCTGGCCTAACTTGATTTCCTTCAGGGTGTTGGAGGATGGGTTCGACACAAGCGGGAAACAGCTGTGCCCGCCTTGTGATCGGATCCCATGTGACATCCAAATATGTTGTCCTCTGAATAGGAAAGAGAACGCCTTTTGTGGTGTTGAGTCTCAATCCTAAAGAATGGAAATGAGCTAGGACGACATCCCGATGTCGAAGCACTAGCTATTAAGACTGAGCTAGGATCAGCCAGTCGTCTATACAATTCAGAATACGGACACCCCCGTGGTCCTGGGGACGTCAATCTCAGGACTTCCTTTTTAGCGGAGATAATGCTCCTCAGGTACTTTTTTTATTTCTCTTTGAGGCGGATTGCGAAGCGTGACAAGTCCCTCCCCTGTCTCTAGGGGGTAGCTGGCTCAGCACACTCTCCTTCTGCGCCTCATGCCTCGTGGGGACCAGACCTGGTCGAGACTGGGTGGCCGACAGTCCCGACTCCTGAGCACGACAGGGGAGAAACCGCACAGAGGTCTGCTCGTAGAGCTTCGCCTCCCGAACCTAGTGGCGGCAGTGTTTACAGTGTCGTCAAAGAAGCCGGAAGGCGAGAGGGGGGGGCATCAAGGAGGAAAACGCGATCCCTGACCCCAATGCCCGTGAGGTTTAATTACAGAAGTCTCTCCGTGGCGACCGCGGCAGCCATAGAACAGCCGATAGCACGGGCCGTCTGCTTGGTGGCACGGAGAAATAAATCTGTGGCTTGGCGCCATCAATAGACCCGCCAGTGCTCAGAACTCTTAGCAGGTGAGTTTGGTATGCCTGCAAAACCGCCATGGAGTGCAGGGCAGCACCAGCCTGACCCGCTGCCTGAAAAGCTTTCCCCACCAACGAAGATGTTAGTCTACACGGCTTGGTGGGCAGTGTGGGCTTTTTCAGGGAGGATGATCTCCCAGGAGAGAGAGATAGCTCGCAAGCGTCTCTTCAATCTGGGGTATCATCATAAAAGAGGGGATGAATAAGGCTTATTCCATGGAAGAGTTAACTCGTCATGGAGGTCGCCAAAAAAGGGGAGGAACCCTCGTTGAGGCCCCTCCCCTGGCCACCCGACAGAAACCTGTCATCTAACTTTGAGGGCTTGGGAATGTTTTTATTATTATTATTAATTAATTAATTTATTTATTTATTTTTATTCTTTTATTTATTTATTTATTTTTGCGGCGAGAGAGGAAATCTATTCGGCCCCTTCACAAAAAGCGCCGGTACACGCTTGAGAAGCGGACGCTAAAACTTCCTGATCCGGGGAGAGCGCGAGAGAAAGAGGGAATTCCGGCTCATGCGCGTCTGCCCGATCGGCACGCTATCTCCATGGAAGCACGTGAGGAAGTCTCTTTCGTCTGTTCACAAGAAGCGGACGCTAAAACCTTCCTGATCCGGGGAGAGCGCGAGAAAAAGGGGGAAATACCGTCTCATACGCACGCGAGCCCTAGGAATACGTCGCGGCTCGCGGTTTCTCTTTAAAGAAAGCGAGCTGCGCGCAAAGTGCCTTAATAGGGAGATCACAATGCTTGCACTTTCCTTGAAACCCAAGCATTCAAGAAAAAGTCGTGGAGATCGCCCTCCGAAAGAAATCACACGGTAAGTAAAGTTTTTTCTTTCCTACCGTGATTCTGTTGCACACACACACACACACACACACGCAAACACAAAGCGGTCCTGAAAGCGGTCCTGAAGACCAAACGATCTGAGGCATGCCTGACAGAGGTTATAAGCCGAGGTATTCGGCGGTCTTGACATACACAGGCTTCACAACTGGAGAACAAAGAGATGTTCCCGTAGCGTTTTCACGCAGTATTGAGTGTAGCTTTTAAAAGGGAACACTCCAGAGCATGGCTGTGGCAGACCTGGATGTACCTGTAGGAGAATAAGGAATAGCTTTGACAAAACATGACTTGGTTGATAACTAGCATAAGCAGTAACCTCCTTTAACTTTAACAGGGACTGACATAGACATGAAGCAAGGGGAAAGTTTTCATCCTGAATACTGTTGAGCTCTGTGCCACTGACCCTTAACTGCCACAAAGTATGGTGTTGTGCAGTTGTGCAGAGCAGTTGGCTTTTTGCTGACACTCTGGCTCTCCTCTCAACTACAGAGCCAAAGCACTAGAGCTAGTTTCCCAAAAAACTCTCGGGGAAGTACATAGATATTGGCCTGGTGACCAGTTAATAAAGTAAATTAACCTCTACTTAACTGCCCTGGCGTCTGCCAACTGCAACCTGTAAAACCAGCCCTGCAGCATAATCAATAGGGGATATTCAATATCATTGTGTCAAATGCCACTCCCTGTTTAACGACGCGGGTCTTGCGAGTGACAGAACAGCATGAAAACACTCTGCACTCTTCAGAACAGACAGAAATGCAGTTTCCAGGGGATGGCGCAATAAGCCCAAACATAGCAAGTGCGCTGCACCTGGTGGCGTGTTTATTTAAGGATCCAAAGACAAGGCTAAAGACCAAGCCTCAGTTTTACAATAAGCAGGCGAAACAGAGAGTAAAGTAGCAGCATGCAGTGTGCTTCGCATGCCTGCGAGCTCGCTCTGAGTTTAAAGTATTAAAAAGTACATATTAACACAAATCCTCATTAAAGGCGAATGCCCCGAGAGGATATAAAATTTATTTTTATTTTCAATTTTTGTTTTATTAGTGTTTTGTTTTCAGTTTTTTTCCTTTTTAGTTTTCAATTAATAATCTCATGCAATCTCCAAACTGGAAAGTCTTCCCGTGTATGCATCATAAGCACTCTCCTGAACTCCTATTTCTCTGACTGCCTCAAAGCCCTGCATCAGGGCTCTTAATAATATTATGCCGTCTTGTGGCGCAGCTCTCTCACCTGCAACATGCAACACCCTGTGCTGAGGGAAGTTTACCTTGCTGAGTTTGTAAATACAGTAGCTATAAGTATATAAAGTACCTAAATAATATTAATATTTCATTTTACCAGATGTTTATCATAAATATTTACTGTAAATTGTCTCCTTTTGCATGCAACTGACAGCTAATCCATTTGAAGCCTCACATTTTTGCAGTGAATTACATTTTTTTTGTTATATTTTATTTTTAATGTAAAAGTATTACAGACCTCCGTCCCTCCTAGCACTTGTATAGCAGCACATGTAACCAACCATGTTTCAGCCCTTCATTAAGTACGACTGTGTCCCTGATATATGTTCTAGCCCTGCCCTAGGTATGTACTAGGTGTCTTGGTATGTATTTATTTGCTCAATTTCCAGGACTAGTTTCAGGATTAGTTGTACTATGAACACTGTTTAAAATAATTTAAGGATTTATCCTTTTATATTTTTTATAGAATTGGTGGTGGGATTCGAACCCCCAACCCTGGAGGTGCAAGGCGACACCTGAGCCACCATGTTCCCCATTGTAGCATTTATGTCTATCCTAAATTAAATAGCTATATCATTTTGTAGGTCATTGTCAAAATATCTTTACATGGGCATCTAATTGCCTTTACATTAAAGAGGCCTTGAAGACTAAGAGCAATTAGTAGATGTTGGAGCCATAAAGAACATTTATAATAATTTTCTATAATATTTAATTTCATCATTACTTATATGTAAATGTTGTGTGATATACTTTTTGCATATTTGTGAATATTGGCTTACGTAAAGGTCATAGGTCAATTTCATATGTTTACGGAAGCAACTGTTAAGAGTTTAAATTATTAGAAGAAGGAAGGACTCGATGTTAGACAGTCTTTTGACCATTTTTTGAAACAATATTTAATTTGAAGCTTGAAAAGGTGTAAATAGTTCTTAAGTTTAATTTGTTGAGTCTCTTGTATCCAGACAAACGAAGATTAAACTGGTACACTACAAGTTTTGTGGTTTTACGCATCAAATCCTTTGTGCCAGTCCTTATGGAAATGGCGAAGAACAGGATGGCACCGGTGAGGTCGGCTGCCGTCGCGACTGCTCCGACCTACTTTAATTTGTTTTTGCTTTTTAAGTTAATTTTCGATAGCATTAAATCGGGTAATTCATCACAATTGAGTGCATTAGGTACGATAGAGATACTCTTATTTCTATTGGTTTACAATGTACTCACAATTCGACGTTTTTAACTCCGGATCCGAGCTGGCCGAGTGAGATCCTGAGGGAGAACAAAGGACGCGACGCGAAGCGGCGGCCCTGAGGGAAACGAGCCGGTGTCAGGAACAGGCTGAGAGCCCGTGCACACCACACACCTCTGCCTAGCATCCTGCTCGCCAATGTCCAGTCCCTGGAGAACAAGCTCGATGACCTCAGGGCCAGGATAAAGTTCCAGAGAGACATTCGGGACTGCAATATTCTCTGCTTCACCGAGACATGGCTGAACCCAGCGGTGCCGGACCACGCCATTCAGCCGGCCGAGTTCTTCTCGGTTCACCGCATGGACAGGACACGGGACTCAGGGAAGTCAAGGGGAGGCGGCGTGTGTTTAATGGTGAACAGCTGCTGGTGCAGCAGCGCGAGCGTTGTTCCTCTCGCACGCTCTTGCACACCCAACCAGGAACTATTGACTATCAAGTGTCGTCTTTTTTATCTTCCTCAGGAGTTTACATCAGTCATAATCAGCGCCGTTTATATTCCACCACAAGCGGACACGGATACTGCCTTATGCGAGCTGCATGAGGCACTCACACAGCACCAGACACAACACCGGGACGCTGTGCTTATTGTGGCGGGAAACTTTAACAGTGCCAACCTCAAACGCGCAGCGCCAAACTTCTATCAGCACATCACCTGCCCGACCAGGGGCGAAAGGACACTGGATCACTGTTACACATCAGTTAAAGACGGCTACAAGGCACAATCTCGTCCAACGTTTGGTAAATCTGACCACGCCGCCATCTTCCTCATGCCAAAATATAAACAAAGGCTTAAACAGGAACTTCCGGTTCAGAGGGAGGTCGCGCGCTGGACGGACCAATCGGTGGCCGTGCTACAGGACGCACTCGATGACGCAGACTGGGACATGTTCCGGAACAGCTCCGATGACGTCAGCATGTTTACAGAAGCGGTTGTGGGATTCGTCGGGAAACTACATGATACCGTACAGAAAACGACCATCAGAACGTTTCCAAATCAGAAGCCGTGGGTGGATAAAACCATCCGCGACGCTCTGAGATCTCGCACCGCTGCCTACAACGCTGGACTTGCGTCGGGGGACATGGACATTTACAAGACTGCGGCATATAACGTCCGGAAAGCGGTGAAAGAGGCGAAGCAGCGCTACAGGAGGAAACTAGAGTCACAACTCCAACAGAGTGACTCTAGGAGCCTGTGGCAGGGACTAAGAACAATAACGGACTATAAAGCTCCAACATCCGGTATGACGAACGCGGACATGACTCTGGCAGAGGAGCTGAACACCTTTTATGCTCGCTTCGAGGCTGCAGCTAAAGACGCTAGCATTGCTAATGCTAGCGGTGCTAACGGCTGCAGTCAGGAAGTCATTGCCAGCACTGGAAACGCGTTCATCATCTCCGAGCATGACGTGAGAAGAGCCTTCAGGAGAGTGAACACCAGGAAAGCAGCAGGACCAGACGGCATCTCAGGCAGAGTCCTCAGAGCCTGCGCAGACCAGCTAGCACCAGTGTTCACAGAGATATTCAACCTCTCTCTCCCTTATCTCAGTCGGTGATCCCCACATGCTTCAAAGAGTCCATCATTGTTCCTGTTCCGAAGAAACCACATCCTGCTTCCCTCAATGATTATCGACCGGGGGCCCTCACATCAGTGGTGATGAAGTGCTTTGAACAGCTTGTCAGAGACTTCATCATCTCTTCACTACCAGACACACTGGATCCACTACAGTTTGCGTACCGTTCAAACCGCTCCACAGATGATGCTATAGCTCATCTTCTTCATACATCTCTCACACACCTGGACAATAGAAGGGTGAATTATGTTAAAATGCTCTTCATCGACTACAGCTCAGCATTTAATACCATAATTCCCTCCACACTCACCACCAAGCTGGAGCACCTGGGACTCAGCTCATCCTTGTGTCAGTGGATCTCCAACTTCCTAACTGACAGACCACAGGCTGTAAGGATGGGTGGCCATGTCTCAGCCTCCATCACTCTTAGCACTGGAGCACCACAGGGTTGTGTTCTGAGCCCTCTACTGTAGTCTGTACACACACGACTGCGTAGCCTCTACTAACTCCACCACCATCATCAAGTTTGCTGATGACACCGTCGTGGTGGGCCTGATCACTGACAATGATGAGACGGCCTACCTGGAGGAGATTGGGAATCTGGAGCACTGGTGCCAGAGGAACAATCTCCTTCTAAACGTCAGCAAGACGAAGGAGTTGGTAGTAGACTTTAGCACAAAGCAGGAGAGGAACTACCAGACCCCTGTCATCAACCACAGCCCAGTGGAGAGAGTAGACAGTTTCAGATACCTCGGTGTCCACATCAAGCAGGACCTGTCATGGTCCTGTCACATCAACACCGTGGTGAAGAAGGCCCGACCGTCTCTACCACCTCAGGCGCTTGAGAGACTTTAGACTGCCCTCCAGGGTGCTCAGGAACTTTTACTCCTGCACCATAGAGAGCATCCTGACGGGAAACATCTCGACCTGGTTCGGGAACAGCTCTACAGAGGGTTGTGCGATCAGCTGAGCGCATCATCCACACCGAGCTCCCTGACCTGCACTCAATCTACAACAAGCAGTGCTGGACCAAGGCCAGGAAAATCGTGAAGGACCTCAGCCACCCCAGTAATGGACTGTTCTCTCTGTTGAGGTCAGGAAAGCGATTCCGCTCCCTGAAGACCAATACAGAGAGACTGAAGAGGAGCTTCTACCCGCAGGCGATACGGTCTCTCAACCAGCACACCAAACAGTACTGACTGTACACACCCACACTCATGCTTCTTGCACACTCTCTGGACTCTCGGGACAAAAAGTGCACACCCTTCACACTACATTACTATTTATTCTATAGCACAAGCCACTTTAAGTACAAAACACTTTATAGCATACTTGCACACCCCCTGGACATCTCTATTTATATTCCATATTCTTCCATACTGTACACCTAGGTACACCTAGGCTTTCTTATATTTCTTATATCAGATATATATTTTTCTACATTTGCACCCAGGTTTCTCTTATTCTCTTATATTTTTCTTATATTTTTATTTTCTTATATTTTTCTTATTGTATATTTTTACTGTACATATATTTTATTATTTTATTCTTAGTTAAATCTATTGCTACGTTCTTTGTTATATTCTTTTCGTGTAAATAGTCTTTAAATAGTCTTTTATTCTAAGGTCACGTGCAGTCGCCTAAGCATTTCACTGCATATCGTACTGTGTATGACTGTGTATGTGACAAATAAAATTTGAATTTGAAAATATAGATCTCTTACAGTAGACGTATAAGTAGACTTTTGAAACAGTGCACCTTAATTTACTCTCTTTTACAGGGAGGATTCCCCTTAATAACAAGCAGTGTGGTTGTCTCTTTAGAATGACCATACTGCTGCTCCACCTCCTCTTTGCTTTTGGAGAATCACACTTTCTCTCTCCTGAATTCCCATTCACTTGTTTTTCATAAGTCAGTGACACGATTAAAATTGCTTTCCAAGGCAGCATTCTCTCTCTCTCTCTCTCTCTCTCTCTCTCTCTCTCTCTCTCTCTCACACACACACACACAAACTGTTCTCCATCTCATTTAGAAGTAGCCATGCACCACTCCTCTCACCAAACCCCAGAGGCAATTTAAGGAAAGTAGGTCAAAATGAAATATGGGTGCAATAAAACACACACAAGACTTCAATTGCACTAGGGCAATAAAATTATATGCTAGTGTGTACATAAAGGCACACTAAACAGTGTGTTAGATGTTTAAGTGTGTTATTAGGTTATTAGGAGATGGCCAAACAAGGTCCTGTCTTTCCCACTAAATGCCTTGCCTTGTATTGGATTTGACTGCTCCCTTAAATTATGTAGCAGATTTCAGATCATTAGGTTAATGCTGAGTAGTGTGAAATTTTTCAAAAAGAGCCAATTTCTACAAAATAATTCCACACACACCTAAGTACATGCATGAAGACAAGTATACTGCACACACAACAATAATAATAAGCCGCAATTAGTTAATTACACACATGAAAAGAAAGCTTAAAGTAGGTTAACTACTGATACTCACATGCATCACAGTATTTAAAAAAAACAATAAAACTGTGCTAAACTGTGAGATTGAACAGTGAGATTTTTCCTTGATGTTCACCCAGTTAAATCATTAGTGAAAATGTATAAACCTCTTAAAATTGGATAAACAAAAAATATGACCCAGTAGGAGCCTTCAATCTTTTTTTCTTTTTTTTTTTTAAGAAAAATAATTACCTTTTTACAATCATCAGCTGTTCAGGTTTCATGATCATGTGGTTACTATAATTTCGTATTCTCCTTCTTGGCTGAAAGAAGTGTAACTTTATATAGTCTTCTGAAGATGTAGCCTATCCACCTGAAGATATGTTGAGGTGTGTATAGCAAAATTATTTTCTGCTCACAATCATCTGTCAGCTCATTGCAGTCTGTTCTTTCTCTTCATATCTCTCTAATCAAGAGGTTTTATTTCAGTTCGGTAGGTGGTTGAAGCTTGGGCTTAACTCTGCACTTCCAGAGAAAGGGACTTTTCTGCAGAAATTTTTTTTCTTGTCTCTGACAAAAATTCTGTTTCTTGTCTTCAGTTTCCATCAGCAGCGAGCATCCCTGCTTTAGGACATCGTATGCATATTTTAGTAAAATATACCTGTGTGTGCATCAATATAGCAAAATTATATAATATAATAAAATTATACAAATATAGAAGAAAACAGGAAGAAGATTAGTATACCGAGGTAAGCAGAGAGAGCATCCTATGTAGTGCATAAAAAGTAAAAGCTACTGGCGTGAGAAGGCATGGGACACTCAGAGGTGAGACAATACATATATGGTGTGAAGAAAAGTAAAAAGGAACATAAGTTAGGCCATAAAATATAACCCATGCAAGGGGTGTGTGTCTTGCTACTCATTGTATAATATGCTGCTACGTGCAAAATGGAAAAGATCAGTATGTACCCAAAGTACATACCTTTACAAGACATGAGATGGGGACCTACCATATATGTCAAGGTAGAAGAAGAGGCTCCAGTAAGACACGAACTGTAACAATTTTATAGCTACCTGCCATAGTATACAATAAGCAACAAGCAATAAGATACAAGCAACTATGTTGGGACGGAGGTCTGTAGTCACATATACATGTCAATTTAAATTGTTACATATACAATACAATTTAAAAATAAGAAGAAGAAGAAGAAGGAAAAAAATTAGGCACAATCACATACCTTTTATTTATTGAGTAAAAAAAAAATCATGCATCTGTTAAGAGTTTGGGTGCCAACAGTTGCACTCTTGTTAGTTTGTGTACTGACAGACACTAATATGACAGACAGACTATAGAACAGTAGGAGCTGGAGTACCAGACTCTGGCCTCACAAGTATAATCAGATAAAAAAATTAAATAAAATGGGAATAAATAAATAAGTATATGGGAAATAAGACAAAAATATTGAAATAGTAAGGAAGAGATGCTTACCCATATTCGGTCTCTTGAGAACTGTAGAATAAACCAGGAAAACCAGGAATCGTATATACAAATTAAGCACTGCCTTGTTCTTTAAAAAAAAAAAAAAAATACTTAAAGGAATTGGTCTATAATGGAATATAAAAATGAGTAAAACAAGAAAATAATAGTAAAATATATTGATACATTTAAGGAGTCAGATAATTAAAAAAAAAAGTTTATTTTAATGGGAGTAAATTGTATACATCATGTAAATTGTACATGATGTATAGTGTTATAATGGTAAAATCCTATTTACTTCATCCAGCTCTGCACGAGTCCTGAGTCGTTCTTTTTGTTTAATGTTTTAATTTAAGTAACATTAACTATGGGAAGGAGGATAAATCTCCCACAACATTCACATCAGAAGCCAAGAAACTTCATCCCTGACTACCCTTCCTTTTCCTTCATCACTTTTTGATTTAACAACCTATGTCTCCCAGTGTCTGGTTTGCTTTGCTCAAGGCTTTATTGTTCCTGACCGAAACATAAAGAGGAACACACACACGAAAAAATATTTGAATTATCAAAATTATTTATTAAGAAAAAAATAGTTACTTACAGAAGCAAAGAAAAACCCAAATATAGAGGAATTGAAATAAACACAAAATTTTTTCCAATGGGGTAAAGAAGATTCTTAAATAAATAAACAAAAAAAAAGAAAGACAAAAGAGATGGCGAGAAAGACTTCCCCTGGCGAACAAAGTTCCACCAGCGGAAGAAAAAAAAACCCTGTTAAGATGATTAGTCACGTCTTTTATACTCTCCGCCCAAAGTATCTTTATTTGGCAACAACATCACACCTAGATGTTATACTGCCACCATAATGCAGTGAAAAAAAAAGGGTCATAACTATATATTTGGAACCTATTCTGTTAATTCAGTATAATGTACTACATTATATAAATAGTAAGCATGCTCTCTAGTTGACATAATAGTGGTTAAAAAGGGGGAATATTGTGGCCACATGCAAGAGAACACATAAATGATTATATGTAAGATAATTTACAAAGTAATATTATTTCATTTCAGCCTTTACATGTCACATATACAGTACAATACTGGGCACAGGGTCAGCCATTTTTATGGTGCCTTTGGTGCAGACAGGCGTAACCACCTTGCTTAAGGGCACAATAGCTAAGGCAACGGTCAACCTTCCTTTCAGTAACTCAAAGCCTTAACACATTGAGGGCGTTTTCTCACTGGGAACATTCCATTCTGTACCCGAGCACAATTTCTCCCCCTCCCCAATCCCCCCGCAGGTCTGCGTGCACACTGTAACATCGATTCCGATCTCAGGCACACTTGCGTATTTACACAACTGGAAAAAGTAGGTGGCAGTAGAGACGTAGTTGGTTTGTTTTCTGCCGGGAAAAAATGAGAAAGAAGAAGAAATACCCGCTCGGGTCATGAACTGTGAGACACCTGTTAATGCTCCATCTGGATGTTTTTATTTTTGTGACAAAAACAATGGCGATCTGAACAACATGCCTACTGACACATCTATTGTGCGGCTCAAAGGGTGAAATGAGCGCACGCTACATGGATACGGCACGAGGAATAACTTTACAACTCTAGTCTATAAGGTGAGTAATCAGGTGCTGTCTACATTCTCTTCTTATTTCCACAGTCAATTTGAAATAAAGTGCTAATTAAACATTACTTTCTTTAGTCATAGCACATGAGCGTTATTTATTTTAAATATTTACTTGTTTTATCGGAAAAATAAAGTGTTTATGTACACTGTGAATTAATCATACAGATGTATACAATTAATAAATAAATGGAAGAAATGCTACAAATAAATATAATACCTGCTATAATAAAGTTCAACGAATAGCATAGATACATATAATACATAATACATATCTAATCATGCATTTTCTGTTCTCCTCAGAATCATCTGTGTTCAAGAGAGGCGAAATTTCCTATGAAGAAGACAACATTACAAGAGAGATGCTTGTGCTCTTTTTTTCAACCTTATCTAATGTGTAGGTTTTCAAACTTAGCTGAGGTGCTGAAACTATTGAATTTAAAACCTTACCATGCATCAATGTTTAGTGTTTAACATGTTTTGTGTGCTGTGTGTTTATATTGTATTTTTGTAAATGTAAAAATAAATGTATACTGTAAAATCCTAAATGAGTGTGGGGGATTTGGAACAGAGACAAAATACTGGATAGAGCGCAAAATGTTTTATTAAAAATTATTAAATTAAAATATAATTCAAGTAAATTTTGTAACAAAAGTAGCTGCCAAATAGAAGAGAAATGTAAACATTAAAATATAGTATATTTTTTATATTTACTTGTACTTGCATAGCACTGAGCCTTAAAATGAGCAGACATGAGGAGCATTCCAAGTTACCTTTGTTGTGAGTTAATGTGAAAGGTATATCTTATCATATGCATTTAAAATGTCACCACAAGATCTACAGACAATTACCAGGATATGTTGTGATAATACAGGACTCTTTAAGATCAGCTGGTCCCGGGGCCAAGTTTGCTTGGACACGGTTCCCAGACCCCAGTGAAAAAAACGCCCTAAGTGACCACTGCCCCAAATCACATACTACATACATTTTGCATTTGGTTATGCTGCTTCCTATCTGTTTCTGTAATATATATTCGGGACATTTATAAACCAAAAAGATGACATTTAATATGATAGTGAATTTCAGATCATGTTAAAATAAAAAGAATGTTTGTGATGAGAGTAACCTTTACCTAGTCTTCTGTTAAAATTATTGCTATTGTACCATGTATGAAGTTGCTTTTAAGATGAATATATAGTATTTTGATGGGTTTTGCATTTTGTCAGTACCTGACAATTGGTGCTAATGACTCCCATTTCTCCCTGGTTTTTAAGCAGAAATGTTGTTAAATCAGAAGTGGGCATTTTGATTAGGTTTGCACAGCAGGTGAAAACTGGAGTCTTCATCATGCTAGCGGACTAGCACAGTGAAGGGCATATAACAGGCAAAGTGCAATCATTTATATGATGAACAATGCTAGTTAGAAGTGGTAAATGCAGCAATAATTAATAACTATGTGAAATGTAGCTAAATTTTAGCTATATAATTTTCATAACATTGCTGTAACATTTCATAACATATAATCTGTCAGAAAAAAATACAGGTAGTCCCTGATTTATGAACATTCAAGTTACAGATTTCTGCAGATACGAACAAACTGCAGTTCTACAGACATTCGTAGATGCGAACAAATCATGGAAGTAGCTCATGTGTATTGACACTGTAGTGTGTAAGTGAATGAATGTATAAAATGTCTAAAGTCCAGTATATTGTATGTGTGTGCATGTGGGGGTGCGGGAGAAATGAATTGGCCTCACCGGTTTCAATAAATCAGTCCAGGAGCACAATGATAGAAAATGGCTATTCTGTAAAGCTGTCCTGATGGTGAATAATCCTAATTTAAAATTTCTTAACAAAATAGAGTTTACAGTCCAATACAGTGGAAAACAGCTCTGAGACAAAATATCGTCCGGGATTCCTCTCACAATTTAAAGGCACAAACACAACACTTACATTTCACTGTGAGATTAATTTCTTTAGGTGCAGTTATGGAGGGGATTGATTTAGTCAAGTGGATTGGTATGCTTTACATTGTATATTCCAGTCAAAGGCATATAAGACTTACTTTGTTGAACTTAAGAACAAATCCAACTCACGAACGTCCTCCGGGAGTTGCCGTTGGGGACTACCTGTATTTTCTTCCATTTTCTAAATACAGTGGAACCTCGGATTGCGAGGAATGTGGTTTGGGGGTGTTCTGCAAGACGAGAAAATATTTTTAATAAATTTTGACTTGAAAAATGAGCAAGTCTTGGTTTACGAGTACCGAATATCATGCATCATGCATGCGCTTCTTGTTTTGACGCCGAGCGTCATGTGATCACAACTGAGCCAATGAGGTTTCTCTCTCTTGTGCTGCGGAATTGTGGGTAATCGTCTCTGCTGCTGGGTCTTAGTGCTTGTCTGCTTATAATCAACATCCGTGCACGTGTGTACTATTTACTATAACACTGTGACCCTGT
Source organism: Clarias fuscus (assembly GCA_030347435.1). Taxonomy (NCBI): domain Eukaryota; kingdom Metazoa; phylum Chordata; class Actinopteri; order Siluriformes; family Clariidae; genus Clarias; species Clarias fuscus. The sequence goes on along the minus strand of CM059210.1, from coordinate 27,725,016 downwards.
ATGTGCTTATAAAACATCTTTTATTTTGTGTTTATAAGCGTGTGTGTACAGCGCGCATGTACTGTTTATTATAACATGTGTGCGTGTGCGTATTAAAGCAAAAGAAAGTCTCATTATAGAGATTAAAGATCAATTTGCCCCTTCTCTGTATCAGCCTACAGTGAGCATGCGTCATTTGACACCGTACACTTACACACACACACACACACGTGCACTCACCGCCCCGCATCGCCTTCACACACAGAGACACATACACACACACACACACACACACACACACTGCTCTACACAGAAACACTGCTCTGTCGCGATTCATTTCAAAAGTAAAGTGCATGTTAATCTGTTGTATTTTTACCGCACAGCAGTGAGGGGTTTATTGTTACTTTTTTTTAAGGTAAAGTGCAGGTTAATTTGTTTTATTTTTACTTTACATTTTGTATTAATTATTTTTATGTACATATTTTTGGGGCTGTGGAATGAATAATTTGAGTTTCCATTATTTCTTATGGGAAAATACGATTTGTTTTACAAGTGTTTTGGAATACAAGCCCGCTTCCGGAACAAATTACACTCAAAATCCAAGGTTGCACTGTATATTATTCAAAGTAAGGTAAGTATAACATAATTCCGATATAAATGTTAATTAAGTTAATTAAATTATCCCAAATTGTTAAAGATCTGATATACCTCTGAGCTAAAACATTACATAATGAAGGTAAAGAATGCAGTCATTCTTGGTCTACTTTATGTATACCCTACATATTAATGGTGGAGAATGCATTGGGCATTTTGTCCAAATTAAACCATCTACATTATGTAAAATCCTACACCTGCCTATACAATACATGTGGGCAGCGTTTTACTGTTTATGTGTGGAATTATGTACTTTTTGATGCTTGTACATAGTGTTTCTCTGTCCATCTTGGGTCCACACACTTCACAGAACCTTTTTTTGTTGTTGATGGCCACAACCTAGAATAATAGGCCCAGGGTTGTAAAATAGTGGAGGCGGTGCACCCACTTGTCCCACACCGTCTTGATGGCAACTAGATTGTCTCTCTGCCATCAAGCTGGTCTGTCATCTTGTTTATCAAAATGGATAATCCTGGAAATTATGTGGATGTTTTCCAGGGACATTGTTGTATGAAAATGTTCCTTGCCAGTTTCTGTATCCTACTTGGATTCTGTGGAATCCCCGCTTGGATAAGAACCCCAAAGTGGGCATGTGAATAGGTTTGGTCCATCTCCTTTCCCCTTGTTCAAAAAACAGGCTTTCCTTCGAAATTATTGGAAACCAGAATAATTTTCTGGATTGAATCTGGGATGAAAAGCTCAAAAGAAGACTTAATGTCCTGCACATGAGAAACTGCCATCCCTGTTGGCCCGGGTTGCATTCTTATTACATTGACAGCCATGCAGGGTGGCTCATTTCTTGGGCAAGAAGACCATTCAATTTCACCATTTTTTGACATCCATATTTTTTTCTGGAGCTGGCTGCTGACAGACTGGTTCTGTGTCTTTCATTTTGGAACTACTTCATGCTCAGTCTCAACCTTTTCTCCCAAGTCACTGTCAGACTCTGAATGTTTAGAAATGTGATCCTCTTCCTCTACAACATCATCAAAAGCATATCTTCCAAATTCAATTGCAATGTCTTCTGAACAGAGAATCTTTTGACCATCTTGATAAGTTGTGATAAAGAACCGCAAAGCTATATTTATTGCATTCGGTCCCCAATTTGTGATATAAAAAATGTGATAGAATAGGAGAGGTTCCCACAAGACAGAGGGTAAAGTGTGCAGGAAAGTGAAAGCAGACAGGTGTCTGTGTTTGAATTTTGCCACAATGTTGTATGACAATGTTTGCAACCTTGTGTGGGATGACGGGGCCAAACCACAAAACTTACACTCTCTCACATACAGATACACACACACATACTTACAGCAGTCCAACACAGGAGGAAGACATAGTGAAGGTACACAGAACCAATAATTTTCACACTTTTATTACCCCAGGATCCAGTGGACCCGAATATCCTCTATGTAGTATAAATGTGTAGAGGTGTTACACGGTGTGGAAAATTGAAGGTTTTCTGATATATGCTCTTCACAGAAAATGAGCCAAAGCCAGTGAGTCTGATTTCGAATAAATAATGAATTTTATAATTTTTATTTTATAAAAGACCCCAACACAGCGCAAGGGTTAAATTACATATCTGAATGGTGGTGAAATGCACTTTAATTCTCTGCTCATTCTACTAGTGTGATATAAGTAGCTTAATTAACCAGTCACAACAAATGATTCACTGGATGCAAACAATATTTATGTTGTGCTGTTATATTAAATTAATTGACAATGATGTGAAAACTGATTTAACATTATGTATCAGTTACATATTAGGATATTTATTCAAACTGTCTTGAATAAAAAAAGTGTTTCAGTTTTCTAATGTAATCTACCATCTAATTAGCTAGACTCAGTATGAGATTCAAGTTAGAAAGTGACATGTCATATAGACATTTGGGTCTCAATAGGTCAATTGCCCCTTTTAATTAAGGACATTGCCACAAAGCAGCTTAACAGGCAAATTGACAATGTCCTGACATAATTTGATTAAGAAATATTGAGAGAAACCAGATTAAAAGAGAGCCCATTCTCATTTGTATATAACTATACTATAACTGTGAGCTATATGGTAAAAAAGTACAATTGTATAATAATGCATTTTATTTAATATGAAGTCCACTTTGACTTTACTTTGTTTCACTTTATTATCCCCAAAGGGGAATTTGTGGAAGGCAAAATAGATAAACACACAATCTATACACATAAAATAAGAAAAACACACGCAAGTCCTGCTCTAAATTCTAATGATACCAAATATAAATGTTTTAAAAGAAGATCAATTAAACAAAAACACTCTTTGATACCCTCCATCCCACCCTTCATCCTTTCTCATTGTACATAGGGGCCCAGACTTCAGTCTGATGGCAAGGCCTGAAATTCCTTAAACAAGGGGCGTTAGATTGATAATAAGGTGTGGGTTCTATAAATGTTACTAAGACCCATAAACAAAACCAATAATTTTAATGTTAAAATTCAAGATTCTGCTCAGTAGGTTTTTTTGTGCAGCATTGCTACTTTCATGTCAAAACAGAATCCAAAATGTGCAAATGCTTTCAGTAAAGGTCTTGATCTTGATGAAGTCAATTGAAGTCAAATGAGGAAGGCTTATGCAAAAAATTCTTATCCTTATACTTATGTTCCAGTTTATCAATTGCACTTCAGTTTACTATTTACAGTAGGAGCCACACGAAATAGCCGAGGCCATGTTAATGCTGTGCGGATTATATTTAAGTGAAATATACTTAGCATATATGTCTAACTATTCCTTTTTATTTATGGACATGTGTAATACGAAGTGAAGACCTGTGTTCAATTGTTTCCCGCACGGTGTATCTGCATGGAGAGTTTGTATGTGCTTGTTTGTGTCTGATAGTGTTAACTAACTACCTGATTCGTAAACATATCTTCATTAAAACGTAAAAATGTGTCGAAATTGAGCACCATCAAAAGACATGAATCAACAAAGAAATATGTTTTTTAGTAAATGTTCTTATATGCACACGAAGTGCTTCGGGCTTTTTATAATAATAATGTTTTTTTGCTGTTTGTGTCCAGCATTGAATAATTATTTCATCCATTATTTGACCATGGCTGGAAATAATAGCTGGAATGTGATTGTGTATTTATGACTGTAATAAAGCTGTTCATCGCAGCTTCAAACCCTGATTTGTGCGTGAACTTTCACTTTACAAAATGGCAGCATTTTGATCAAAAGGCTGATAAACGCATGTGATTTATCGATAAAAATGCCAGACAGTCATCGCGTCTCGCAATAATGCGGATCAAACATAATACACATGTCCATAAATAAAAAGGAATATTTAAGCATATACGCGAAATACATTTCACTTATTATTTCACAATATTACAGATTAAAACAAGGAAAGAAGACGTGCTGAGCTTTAGTACATTGTGCTAGCGAAATACATTTTTGGCAGAGACTCTGCTTGGTCTTGTTAATTCTTTTTAAACCCCTCAATTCTGCCAGTTCCCCCATCAGTGAAACCGGTTTGATAACTTGAAGAGGGATTACAGTAAGGGTACACGGGTGTTTACCTCGGAGTGCGCTGTCATGTTGTCAGCGAGTAGACTAAAACAAAATGTTTATACTTCATGTAGAATCTGAGAATGTATTTACCATAAGCTTTGTTGTATTGATTTTAATCACTCTATACACAACTTATGATTTCACCCATGCTAATTTACAAATCGAATATTTTTTATGTTACACTCTAAAAACTGCTGGGTTAAATGTTAAAGTGCTGGGTTATTTTATCTATTTATTATTATTTAGTAGATTGCCTGTTAGAAATACCCCAAATGAAATTAATCGGCTGTTTTAACCACTGCAGAGATAGGTAATCAGCGGTACTTTTCACTACTACTACTGTTGATAATAATACTGAATGGAGAAAGCGCAGTCAAAGAAGTATCATCATTGCAGGAGAGAAGAAAATGAAGAATAAATACGTCAGTAGTTAAATACGTTTATGAGCTCTGTTGCTTGCTGTCAATGGCATAAGAGAGAACACATTTTCGGCTTCAGTTTCAATTTTCACAGCTTCCCGCGAGCTGCCGCGGAAGCACACAAGATCCCTTTTCTCGAAACGTGTGTTTTTAATGGCCAGATCTGTAAGGTGAGAAACCTCAATGGAGAATGTACTGACTCCCCGCACTACTGACTGTTAGTGCTAAATGCTGTGTTTGATGTTTGTTTTTTTTTCGACCTGCGCAAATGTGTTTGTGTTAAAGCAAGCTCAGGCAAACCTGACAAATGCAGGAGCACACACCTTTGACTTTGAGACGTTACAGTAAATTCACCGTAGACAGTGTTTATTATGCTGAACATTACAAAACTGCCATGTCCCATAAAACAATGCATCTTTAATAAGCAATATTTACAATAGAACAAACCAGGAAATAAGTGTTTGATGCATTGCAGTACTCTGTACAAATGCCCCTATAAACTTGACCCTGAACAGCCACGGGCTGGCTTTAGCAACAATTGGTGATTGTTTTCATTATTATTTTTGTATATATATTTTCAAATGTTATATTTGAAAACATATATGTATAACTTGTAAAATGTATATATGTATATATTTGTTGTGTCATACACCATTGGCTTAATTTGTGATTAAGACAAATAGGTTTAATTGAAATAATTTTTTAGTAGTAGTAGTAAGCCAGCTTATGAACCTTGGACAAATCACAATATAAGCAAAATTTAAGCTCTCGTACGCGCACATGAGCTCTCTCTATCTCTCTCTCTCGCACACACATACATGCACACACAAATAGCACCTGAAATGATGATTGATGATGACTGAGACCCATGGGTTTAAATTGCATAACAAAAATTATTATTATTAATAGTAGTGGTAGTAGTAGTAATCCAAGACAATATAAGCTCTCTCTCTCAAACACACAGGACATGAAATTGTGTAAAACCAAGTGAAACTAGGGCAAAAATATAAGCAGTAAAAATACAGTAGGTAAACTATCCATGTCCTGCGATAACAGGGGCCAACCCTCTGGAACTTTTTAGTTGTTTTAGAATTGTTTTCAAGTGTGAATGTTGATGGGGGTTTAATCTGTCTCTGCTGCCACATCTATTCACAGTTGTGATAAGTGATTAATGCCCCATCTGATTTTTGATGGGGGAGCATTATGCATGATTAAATGACAAAAGAAATACTGATCCGTATGGGCAGATATTTGTTCCAGATATTGTGCGGCATTAATTAAATTGGGTTCTTTCAACCTGCCGGCGCGCAAATGTGTTCACCTCAGGCGAACCTGACGAATGCAGGAGCACACACCTGTGAGACTTTAACCGTTAGTGCATCTTGTAAATAGCTTATTAAACCTATGAACACAAATGTGTTCTTCCCTCTCTCTCTCTCTCTCTCTCTCACACACACACACACACACAAATAGCACATGAAATCACATAAAAACAAATGAAACTAGGGCAAAAAATGCAGTAAAAGATACAGTAGTATACTGTAGGTGATCCCTGCATGTCCTGTGATAACAGGCACTAAATCTCTGGAACTTTTTAGTTGTTTTAGTATTGTTCTCAAGTGTGAATGTTTATGGGGATTTAATCTGTCTCTGTTGCCGCATCTATTCACAGTTGTGATAAGTGATTAATGCCTCTTCAGATCTTTGATTGGGGAACGTTATGCAGGGATAAATAACAAAATAAATACTGATCTGTTGTAATGATGCGGATAGCGCGAGTTGCAGAACCGCGCATAAACTGTTCAGAACGGGCAGATCCACAGGCTGCTATGACAGCCCAAAAAATATACAAGTCTCTCTCATAAGTCCTCGGTAAGGGCATAAGCCCAGAGAGGATCAAAAGTTTTATTTTTGTTTCCAGAGCCCCGTTCGTTCTCCGTAGACGAAAAGTCTTCCTGTGCGTATCATAAGTACTCTCACACACTCTTATTTCGTTAAACCTCTCTCATGCCCTGCGTAAAAGCTCTTATCATTAAAAACATCTTGTGGTGCAGCTCTCCATACCGCGCCACGTAACATCCATATGGGCAGATATTTGTTCCAGATATTATGCACCATTAATCAATTTATTATGCTAATTTTTGACTATCAGCGAAAAAAACGATCAGCAAAAATATATAACGAAAACAAACCCAAGCAGAAGTTACATTTTGAGCTTTACTTTGCAGCAAAATATTACCTATCAGTGTATTAAATGGAACTAGATAAAATACACCATAATGTAAAATACATAGCCTGCATTTATATTCCGTATCTACAGCTATCGGTTATGTCTACACAAGAGGTAGACATAGACACACTAGGTGGGAACAAAGCATCGACTCAGTAATCCGGTAAACTAGATCTTATTTCCCTGTGCTGCGGTGGCACAGGTGTTACAGTACCCAACCCCCTCCCCCGCCCCCCAGGACCGGCTTCCTGAGGAAGGGATGAGCGCTCTCTCCGCATTACTGGAGGGAGTCGGGACCTGCCGACCTGATGGGATTGCCGGCGGGAGGGACAACCCGGACGTTGAGGTGCTGGGCGATCCCGCCGTGTTTGATGGAAATATGTAATGAGTTCCTGGTGTAGGATGTCTCGGGCCGGGACCCAGCTCCGTTCCTCCGGGCCGTACCCTTCCCAATCCACTAGATATTGGAGGGAACCCCCTCCAATGTGAAAAACGGTGAATGCGTAAATGGGTGGGAAGCTATAATTTAAAGGAAACCGGGTTTACTTGAGAGAGAATGGGAAAAGGACCTATATATCGTGGAGTGAGTTTACGGCATGGAAAGTTAAGGTGAAGATCCCTTGTTGAGAGCCATACCCTATTGCCTACCTGGAGCGAAATATAGGACTTTCCCTTCGCCATCTATTGGCATACATTTTAAAACAATGAACTGCTTGGGAGATCCTTGTGTGTGCGTCCTACCATACTTTTTAAATCACTGATCACTCTCTTAAATCACTGATCCACCTAGGTTCATCTAAACGCTTATAAAGAAAATTAGGCGTAGTTAAAATTACATTCTCAACATATCTAGCTAATTTATAAGATGTTAAAGATTCGTTTCACCTCTGACCCAAAGCTGAAACCATACTACATAATGGTGGAGAATAACAGCAGGCACTGTTTGGCTTAAAAATTCATAAAACAAAGACAGTTTACTGTATCTCTTCTATTGTCTGGAAATAGATTAGAGACAGAGAAACAGAGTTTTTGAAATACTGTATAAGGTACTTGTATTACGTCACACCACTGTATGAATGAATGAAATGGAACGCGAGTTGTTTTAAAAAGTTAAACTGCAGTAAAATAAAGATTTAAGTTGCTACAAAATGCACACTGAGAGAGGAGTTAGCGTGTTTCTTGCTCTTTCTTTTAAAGAAGCCTCCATAGTGATTTGTTAGTGCATGTCCCATTCTCAAATTCATCCATGCATTTAAATCTCCCCGGTACCGAGTTTAGAGTAGCCAACTAAAGACTCGATACCATTTGATTTGCTGAAACTAGTGAACTCTGTGCTCAGAGAGCGTGTACAAATGCATTTTATAGAAGAAGTGCTAAACTTAATTAAGTCAATTATGTGGATAAAATCCATGCGTGTTTTGTATATTTGTATGTTTTGTCTGAGAAAGGGATGAGATCTGTTGAGATCTCAGAAACATTGTTGTGTTAAGCGTAGTAACAGCTAAGTTACTGGCCTCACTCTAACAAGTGGAGTTGAGGTCATTCCGTGCTATAAAAATTATTTAAATACAGTGGAACAACAATTCAATCCGGAAGTGGGCTTGTATATCAAAACACTCATAAACCAAAGCATATTTCCCCATAAGAAATAATAGAATACTTAATTAATACAAAATATAAAGTAAAAATAAAACAAATTAACTTGCACTTTACCTTTAAAAAAAATTTAAATAAATCTGACAGATAAGTGTTTCCATTTCTGCGCGCAGGCCCTGTGTATGTGTGTGTCTCTGTGTGTAAAGCTAAAGTAAGAGAAGAGGAGGAATGAGCCTCTCCCCTCTCCCTCTTCTCGTCATACACAGTAACCCTTCCTCCTCTGTTATTTGAGTTTCACACACGCACACACACAATGGAAACACTGTTTTATCGGGAAAATAAACAAGAAATCTCTCTAATGACACTCGAATGAGCGACCCACTAACAGAATTACTGCTTTAAAGTAAAAATAAAACAAATTAACCTGGACTTTACCTTTGAAAAAAATCGCGACAGAGCAGTGTTTCTGTGTAGACCACTCGTGTGTTGTGTAACTGTGAAGGCGAAAGGAGGAGGGGTGTGTGTGTGAAGATGCAAGAAGTAGGGGTGTGTGTGAAGAGGCATGGTGTCCAGTGATGCACGTGCGCACGCAAAGTGCCGACTGACACACACAGGGAGAAAATCGATCATTAACCTCTCTAATGAGACTTGCTTTTTCTTTACACGCGTGCACACACGTGTTATAATAAACAGTACACATGCACTCTATACACACATACAAACACAACACTAAATATGTTATACGCGCACACACGTGGTCACAGTGTTATAGTAAACAGTACATGTGTGCACGGATGTTGATTATACTAGTGAGAAACGCGCACTAAGACCAAGCAGGGGAGACGATTACCCACAATTCCAGAGAGAAAAAACAAACAGTGGCTCAGTTGTGATTATGGGAGTAATTTTTACTTGATTTTATGTGATTTTACTTATTTTTAAGGAATAAAAGGTACCCCATCTTGATATAATCAACATTTACTGTGGCTAGCAGATCTGATATGTGTGTGCGTATCTGGCGTATAGGACCCCTGGAATGTGCTTACACAGGTATACATTGGGGCACCTAGAACGGAAAAGCTTAATGAGACCCAGATGTTGAGGATGACATCAACCCATGTATAATGGACTCTATTGTAGAGGGATGGGTATATAATGGGGAAGAGGTCGAGAGAAAGTGTGGCTCTGCCAACCTTCCCGGCTTTATTGATCAACTAATAAAAGTCGTTATCTTCTGAAACCAAAGCCTGAGTCTATGATCATTTTTTATGACATCTCTGCGTAATCAGCAGGATTGGAAAAGGGGCAGGGGTGTGTCTGATCACCGTGGGCATCCTTGGCGGGCAGCACAACAGGTGACCACCTACAAAGCTAAGCAACTTTTGCTTATATACTTCGTTTGTGTTGTTTGCCGGGGATAACCCGTGTTGATGAGGACGCCTGATTAAGACCTCTCCAAATTAAGTAATTTTTGAATGAGCCATGTTTCCAGAAGGAAATGCATGATTCAGCTTACTAACTGTTGTCTTGGTAGTACATAAATAGTATCTGGTAAAATAAGCATTGCATTGGTCTGTTTGTGCTTTCAGGAGGACCTTGATGGTTGACAGTAAGGAAAGAAACAGACGGGTATGAGAAAGCACATATGAGTGTCTATTTGTGTTGCTAAGAGGGCTTTGATAGATAGCAATACATAATAGGTAGATAGGCTCTATATTAATCTGCCCCTATTGCCAAGAGGGCCTGGGTAGATGGCAATTGAGGAAATCAGGTTAATAAGGAAAGGTGCGCTTAATTAGAAATACTGCTTGTGTGAGGAACCGCAGTGGTTAAAATAGATACCCTTTCTTTGTGGAACATACTGGTGTATGTCAAAGAATTGTATAGCCACTGAGAAACTGGCATTGTGTGAGTATTGTGGCTCTTATAGTGTTACGGGTACTGTTTGCAGGACGAAGGAATGGCATAATAGCAGAGGTAATGTGGGAAAACGTATTTTAATGAACACAAAACAAGGCAACATAAGGAACAGAACATGAACTTAAACCCAGGATAACCTAAACATAGAGCTACACAGACTAGGGGTTACAAAGACAGAGACAGACAGGCTAGGAGACAGACAGAGGCCAGGAGACAGACAAAGGCTAGGAGAACACAGAGTCAGGAAGAACACAGAGCCAGGAAGAACACAGAGCTAGGAAGAACATACCAGGACAAACAGTGACCCTAGACAAACAGATGCAAGACAAGGACAAACTGAACACAAGAACATTTATAACCAAACTAATTAGCAAACTCGATTCAGGTGAGCGCCACATCACCTGACCGTGGTGCATTCTGGGGAATTGAGTCCACCAAAACTACAAATGAAAACAAAACACAAAATGGAGTCTGTGGGTGCTTTTGCGCCCTCTGGTGGTATTCCCTGACATTACCCCCCTCCCCACGGCACGACAACGGAGCGCCCAACGGAGGTCCAGGACAGCCCCCCCAGGGTCCTATGCCGACCGTGAGGCTGCGACACCCATCCCGTGAATGTTAGGGAGGCGGTTGACAAGTCCCTCAAGATCTTGAGTGGCCCATGGTACATATTGCCCCCATGCACCTTTAATTAAAATTGGGAATTGTGGAGCTAGGTTACTAAGTCTCCCGGTGTCCCTTCCCTGTTTCCAACTACCTATATTAAATGACAATTCCTTTTCACCTTTACCTTCTCTACTGTATAAGGGCATATGTCCAGTCCTTAATGTTGTATCTATCTGATTTCTTAATTGTCTTGGTGTTTTAGTGCTCTTGTCCAACCGCTCTCCACTTATCTGCACCCCCCTTCCTCTATTGTATTCTCCTTCCCATATAGCTTTTTCACTCGCTGTAGATCTGCCTTTACTTCCATATAACAACTTAAGAGTGTACTTTCCTCTATAACCATTCTCCTTTTCTGTCTCTTTCTTGACTTCACACATGGCTCTCTGTAGTCCTCATCTAAATCTACATGACCTTCCATTTACTTTTCTCCTAAAACTTTCCTTAAGCATCGGGAATTGACCTTCTGACTGCACATATGGGGCATGGGGGAGCTGAAACTAACGCTTTCCTGATGTTATTCTGTGCCTCACTGTCTGACTTGCATCTGTTCGTCTAGGGTTACTGTTTGTCCTGGTATGTTGTTCCGCTCCGTGTTCTTCCAAGCTCTGTGTTCTTCCAAGCTCTGTGTTCTCCTGGTTCTGTGTTCTCCTGGTTTGTCTGTCTCCTAGCCTGTCTGTCTCTGTCTTTGTAACCCCTAGTCGGTGTAGCTCCATGTTTAGTTTCTTCTGTGTGGAAGGGTTAGGTGGAAGGGTGGGTAAGGGTGGGTTGCCACCGAGGTCGGGCGGCGGAGGAAGCACGGCGTCCACGAACCCGTGCGGAGGCGGCAGGAGCACGGCGTCCACGAACCCGTGCGGAGGCGGCAGGAGCACGGCGTCCACGAACCCGTGCGGAGGCGGCAGGAGCACGGCGTCCACGAACCCGTGCGGAGGCGGCAGGAGCACGGCGTCCACGAACCCGTGCGGTGGCGGCAGGAGCACGGCGTCCACGAACCCGTGCGGTGGCGGCAGGAGCACGGTGTCCACGAACCCGTGCGGAGGCAGAGGCAGCTTGCTGTCCTCCTCGATGCAGGGCGGCGGCGGAGGCAGCTCGCTGTCCTCCTCGATGCAGGGCGGCGGAGGCAACTCGCTGTCCTCCTCGATGCAGGGCGGCGGCGGCAGCTCGCTGTCCTACTCGATGCAGGGCGGCGGCGGCAGCTCGCTGTCCACCTCGAAGCAGGGCGGCGGCGGCGGAGGCAGCTCACTGTCCTCCTCGATGCAGGGTGGCGGAGGCAGCTCACTGTCCTCCTCGATGCAGGACGGCGGAGGCGGAGGCAGCTCGCTGTCCACCTCGGGGAACCCTGGAGGGTCTGGGCCTCCACTGAGGCTGGCTGGAGGGTCTGGGCCTCCACTGACGCTGGCTGGAGGGTCTGGGCCTCCACTGACGCTGGCTGGAGGGTCTGGGCCTCCACTGAGGCTGGCTGGAGGGTCTGGCCCTCTACTGAGGCTGGCTGGAGGGTCTGAGCCTCCACTGAGGCTGGCTGGAGGGTCTGGGCCTCCACTGAGGCTGGCTGGAGGATCTGTGCCTCCACTGAGGCTGGCTGGAGACTGGGTGCTGGCCTTGACATCAGCTGCCTCTTTGTTGACCTTGGCCAGCTGTTCCTGCACCAATGCCCCCAGCTCCAGCAGGGTTTGCATTTGCCCCCGATCCCCCATCAAGCGACAAATGTTTATCTGCTGGATCAGCACCCCGGCTAGTTGGTGGAGCCATAGCCTCCGCTGTTGAAGCTCCACGTGATCAACCCTCTGAACACCAGCAGACACATGTTCGCCCTCTCCAGCTTCTCTCTGAGGCGCTCCACCGGCAGTCGCTCCGGCGCGCCCCAAGTTGTTCCGCCGGATGGCAAGCTGACTCCCCAACAAGGTCGCTTGCCCCGGCGTCACAGTCACAGCCCCCCCCCAAAAAATTTTTCCCGGGGAGGCACCTCTGCTATACCACTTTTTGGGTCTTGCATTCTGTTATGGGTACTGTTTGAAGGACGAAAGAGAGGCATAGTAACAGAGGTGAAGTGAACAGAAATCTTTATTGAAAACAAAACAGGGAACAAACGGAACAGAACATGAACTTAAACACAGAAGAAACTAAACATGGAGCTACACCGACTAGGGGTTACAAAGACAGAGACAGACAGGCTAGGAGACAGACAGACAGACAGGCTAGGAGACAGACAAACCAGGAGAACACAGAACCAGGAGAACACAGAGCTTGGAAGAACACAGAGCTTGGAAGAACACGGAGCGGAACAACATACCAGGACAAACAGTAACCCTAGACGAACAGATGCAAGTCAGACAGTGAGGCACAGAATAACATCAGGAAAGCGTTAGTTTCAGCTCCCCCATGCCCCATATGTGCAGTCAGAAGGTCAATTCCCGATGCTTAAGGAAAGTTTTAGGAGAAAAGTAAATGGAAGGTCATGTAGATTTAGATGAGGACTACAGAGAGCCATGTGTGAAGTCAAGAAAGAGACAGAAAAGGAGAATGGTTATAGAGGAAAGTACACTCTTAAGTTGTTATATGGAAGTAAAGGCAGATCTACAGCGAGTGAAAAAGCTATATGGGAAGGAGAATAGAATAGAGGAAGGGGGGTGCAGATAAGTGGAGAGCGGTTGGACAAGAGCACTAAAACACCAAGACAATTAAGAAATCAGATAGATACAACATTAAGGACTGGACATATGCCCTTATACAGTAGAGAAGGTAAAGGTGAAAAGGAATTGTCATTTAATATAGGTAGTTGGAAACAGGGAAGGGACACCGGGAGACTTAGTAACCTAGCCCCACAATTCCCAATTTTAATTAAAGGTGCATGGGGGCAATATGTACCATGGGCCACTCAAGATCTTGAGGGACTTGTCAACCGCCTCCCTAACATTCACGGGGGTGCAGGGAAATGGTTTAAGGTCTTAGAAGAAGAGACCTCAGGCATAGCTGTGGGAGATATGAAAGCTCTTTTGGCAAAGCTTTTGCGGGGAGAGGAAAGATGGAAGAAATCCTTCAAGCTTCAGACTTGAGTGAAGTGGTAGATAGATGGAACTGTCTTTGATGCTTACCGCCCTACTGTGTGGCAGGCCTTGCGTGCCGAGTATCCAACTAGAGTTGACAAGGCATTAATGGGTGATCAGTTGGAGGAAACACCCAACTCTGTACATCCAGAAGCAGCTAAAGAGGTGGAAGCAAGAGACAGAAAGCGATCCTGAGGGAGATGCATTGTTGTCTACACTGTTTAGACAAACTATAATAAATGCCATGCCTCAGCCTGTGAAAAGCAAACTGTAAGATGTGGTCGGCTTAACCTCCAAAATACACAATGAGTTATGTGATCACGTCTCACATGCTGTTGAACAGTACAGAAAAAATGAGCAGAAGTTGAGAACTCAAGAAAAAGAGTTGCAAAATTGCTAAATTAGGACTGCAAATATGGTGTTCTCCACAAGATGTATGTTGACATGAAATGTATATTTAAAAAAAAGTTAATGACTGAGCCACAAGCAAATGTGTATTGGATAGGACAGCTAGAAAGGTATTTAAGTCAAGTAATCCATAATTGGGGAAAGTTCATTAAAGCACAGATTCCTGAAGCACAATCACCTACTTCAGACTTTCACTGTACAATAATGTATGGTGAAGCTGAGCTATATAGGGAAAAAGAGTCAGGCCCCACCTGAATTATAGTCTCAGCATGATACAGATATAAGCCAAATTAAATGAGCCAGAACAATTCAAGTACAACTCAAACCCAGAATAAGACAATATCCTTTGCAACCTAAGGCAGAAGCTGGCATAAAAAACACTATTGAAGACCTTGTAAAAGTACCTGTGTTAGTAGAGACAACCAGTTGCTGTAATACTCCAATTTTTCCTGTGATCAAACCAAGTTAAACCAAACGGCGTCTTGTGCATGATATTCGAGCAATTATTAATTTAACAGAGGATTATCCTGCAGATGTTCCAAATCCACACACACTGTTAACCAATGTCCCTCCCAAAGCCAATACTTCACTGTGATTGATCTTTGTTCAGCCTTCTTCAGTAATCCAGTAGCAGAAGAGAGTAAATATTTGTTTGCATTTGCATATGGTAATTTACTGGTAAACAATATACATACCAGAGAATGCCTCAGGGGTTCAGACACTCTCCACATATATTTAATCAGGTTTTAAAAGCTGATTTAAGAGATTTAATGATAGAAAGTAGACTGCCAGTAGATGGATGATATTTTGATAAGATCATAATCACTAGAAGCATGCCATAGTGATTCCATTCAGGTACTATTTGTTCTCAGGGAGACCATAAAGTGTCCAAGGCTAAACTGCAATGCTGCAAGCCTCAAGTTGAATATTTAGGGCTGCTAATTTCACATGGTATAAAAGCCAAAGCGCCCACCCAATTAGATGGCATAATTAAAGCACCATTGTCACAAATAGTTAACAGTTGATGACCTTTCTAGCCTTAACAAGCTTTAACGCTGATTGGATTGAGGAGTATGCAGTAAAAACAGCTCCACTAAGGGAAATAATGAGAGAGGTAGGACTGCAAGATCTAAGTGCTCCATTAAAATGGAACACAGATGCACTGTTAGCATTTGAATCTATCAAAAAAGAAATACTGGCAGCACCTACCTTAAGTATACATGATTATAACAAACCGTTCTGTATGTGGATAACCAAGCTGATGGATATGCATCAGCTGTATTGATGCAGGAAACCTTCAGTGGTAGGAAAAAAAACAGCCCCTAGCTTATTACAGCACCGAGCTAGATAATGTAGCACAAGGTTACCCACCATGCTATCAGCAGGGCCTTGCATCAGTGCATAATGCATATGAAAAAGCATCTACATTGACTATGGGTTACCCAGTAAACATTTATACACATCACAAAGTTGCAGAATTGGCAGAACTAGGGAAATTTGTTCTAACTCAAGCTCGCATTCTAGCATATTCTTCACTGCTCACAAGTCCCGACATTACTATAAAGCGATGCGACACAGTTAACCCAGCTGAATTGATCCCTTTAGCCTATGAAGGTGCATCTCATGATTGTGTGGCGAATTCATTGCCATTTACTAGGTTACAGCCCGATCTTGAGTCTAAACTGATATCTGAAGTAGAAGTCACTTACTTTGTTAATGGGTCTAGTTTTAGAGACCATTTAGGAAATCACACTGGGTATTCAGTAATAATAAAAGATGGAGAAGACTTTAAACTTGTTTTATCTCAGCACTGTTCACATCCCAGTTCTGCTCAATTAGCCGAGCTGAAAGCTCTCACAGCTGCCTGCCAATTAGCCAAAGGGCTAGTAGCAAATATGTTTACAGATTCAGCCTATTCGCATGCTGTATGTCATCTGTTTGGTGGGTTCAAAAAGAGTGACGGAACCCCAATTCAGCATGCTAAGCAGATAAGTCAATTAATGTCTGCTATGATGCTACCAAAACTATTGACTGTCATTAAATGTCAGATCGATAAAAAAGGAAATTACTATGTCACTAAGGGTAACAACATAACAGATTTAGAAGGAAAGCAAGCATCAAAGTTGCAACGCTCAGATAAAATATAATTACCTAATGTTACTGTCACAGTTGTGCCAGGCTCCGAATCTCCAGAATACTGATTATCACCACCTGGTATCAATCTGGATAAAACCTCAAAAGCGCACACCACACAGCAGTCAACGTCCAGGCTCGTATGCACGAAAGTGGACCGAAAACGCTACATCAAGTAAGACAAGTATTACTTATCTATTGCTACTTACCTGCTCTTCTTGTGATTCTTAGAAGTGATTCACGTAAAGCTCCCTGGTTGGCATCTCCGTGCCTGCTCGGGCACAATTAATAAGGCGCTGCAGCTTCTTTCTTTTTTAGCTAGCTTACTTACTCCTACATAAAATTGCCGGTACCAGAAGGACCATTTACAGATGTAGCCACTTAAAATTACAGGGGTCGGGCATCTGCCGTGTGAATGGCGTATGGCTGGCGTGTGGCTGCCATGATTCTTTTCCTGCCGGAAAGGCGTGTCAAGATTTCACAGTAAACACGCCCACTGAACTACTATTTTTTTCATTTATCATCTGCCACCACTAGGTGGCACTTTGTTCTCAAGAAGATATTAACAGTAGGCAGCAATTAACTGCTAAGTAGCAATCACATGACTTTAAGCCTCCTCACCCCCGCCGGACTGGCGCTAGCAAACTGGAATATGGAGATGACGTTGACCGTTTAATGGACTTTTTATTCAGGGTAAGTGGTGCCTTTTTTAAAATAAAATTTGGGTTTAGATTGGGTTAGTTTACAGTTTAGTTGCCAGTTTAGTATTTTTTTTTTATCGACCATTTTGAAAATCACTGCCAGCGCCAGCAGCGGTGACTTTCAGGACATCTGTTTACCAAGTCTGGAGTTAACCCTTAGCAGTCTGAGAGTGTTTTGGGGCCCTGACATTTGTATATTTTTTCAGTTACTTATAAACATCTAACTACACTGTATTCATCACAAACTGGACTACAGTAATATGTGAGCAGCATGTATGAACAAGTTTGTATTTTGGAGAAAATTACAGTTATGCGTGATTATTGAAAACAACAAAAAATATCACTGAAATAACTTCACAAACCACATTCATAACATTTGTTTACAAGACTTTTGTTACCTGGATCTTGTAGTCTAGAGTTTTTCTTTCAAAATGATGTGATTATCATCTTGATCACTCATTCACAGAAAACAATATATTTACATTTTCTAAGACATGTTTTGTTTAGAAAGGCCATATGTGAGAAGGCGTGAATGATCATGAATAATGCTGTACTTCACACCAGAAAAGACAAAGACTCGAATAATGAGCTGCATAAATACCCCTTTCAGTCAGGTATGTGACAGAGGGAAGTGCTACAAGAAATTAATTTGAGGACAAAAACATCTTTGTTTGTAGTTTTATTTAGGATAAATCAAGATTCACTTGCAAGAATCTCAGGAACAGTTCAAGGTAAATAATATGTGTAAAAACAGACATTCAGGGTAAAATGATGCAAACAAAAGCAGTGTATGATACAAAAAACACTACAAAAACATACATTCAGGGTAAAACTGAACAGAGCAAAATAAACTGAAAAACATAGACAGACATTCAGTGTAAAAAAAAAAGTGCCCTAAGATTAAAAAAAAGGAAATTCAGACATTCAAAGCAAAATGGTGCAAACAGGAACAGTGCAAGATAAAATGGGTTTATGGTGTCCCACATCCCTGTGCCACTCTTGAAAGCAGTTCCTGTTCAACTGAAGACACAGGGGAATATTGCAGGCCTGGCATCTCCAAGGTGTTTTTTGCCACTTGCCATGCACTGCTTTGCAATGCACACACAACCTGCGACCAGCATTGGGAGCATCTCTGGCGCCTGAGGTCAGCTCAGTTACTGGAACTGGTACATAGTCAGGCCTTGTCCATTTTACTGCTACTTCCTGTGAGACACTACAAAGCTCTTTTAGAAGTTGTTCCATAAACTCTTTATGGGACAGGTTACCATATAGTCCTTTATGCACAATGAAAGCATTGGTGACAGCAATGTCCAAGAAGTGTAGAAAAATCTTCCTGTACCACTTCGTGCTGTGCGGTGTAATACTGTAACAGATGATCAGACAGGTCAACGCCCCCCTGTGCTGGCTGTATGCAGTCAAAGGTGCAGGACATGGAAATGTCTTTGGAGTCCATGTACCTTGTAATTTCACCCTCCTCTGCACAGTGCCTCATGTATAAGCAGAATGGATGGTAGAACAGACAGATACTTCTCGGGTGTCCATCCACTTCACAATAGCGGAGGTCCATCTTGAATCCACCTGACGGATCCCCTGGCATGAAGGTAGCTGGAAAAGGTACTGTCAAAATACTGCTCTGTCTCCAGTAGTCTGTGATGGAGGACAACTTCACCATGGCCATGTAAAATATGAGTCCAATGTAGTGGAACATCTCAGTGATGCTGACATCTGTCCATTTATATTTGCGTCCCTTCCAGTGGCGGCTGGTGCAAAAATATTTTGGGGGGGCGGGGGGGGGGGTGCAAACAAAATTCAAATTAAACTTTTAATACTCGCCTGTAAATAGCCATTTATCAGGTGATTAAGCATCATTTCCTCATAGTATAAAATAAAGGCATGACTCACATCACATCCAGTCAGCCAGCTCCGCTTGCCATAAGAAGTGCTGGAAAAGACTCGTTGAGAATGGTCCAATCACATGAGCCCAAATATTTAAAAACAATATTGATTCGCTAAGAACAAAAGTGGGAGTGTTTGGGGGCACGGTGGTGTGCCCAAAGGATGATTTGAAAAGATCCAATTAGAGCTCAGCCTCAAATCACATGCTTTTAAAAAATTTACGTACCTACATAGACACTCTTTTGTCCGGTGCCCCGCGTACACGAACACAAATGAACGTAATACAGTTTAGATTTTTTTAAATTGCAAATAAATTATATTAAATAATACAGCAGAATACTGTGACTAAATAATTTTATTTCATTATTAAAATAAATTATTATTATGTTAAATAATTACATGTTAAAGTAGCATTCTTCTTTGCCTAACTTTAAGGGGGCGGTGCCCCATATTGACTGGCCACCACTGGTCCCTTCGTAGTTGCCTTGGCAGCCTGAGCATTGACACAGCGTTTTCTGAAAAAAAAAAAAAAAAAACAGTTTGAAGAGACTCATGGGAGAATATTAGTCAGCAGACGGCAGGTGTGATCCAGGTTCCCGTGTCATCAAGCTGCACTTTCCATGACTTTTTCTGCATCTTGCCTGCTTGTTTGCATTTGCTTTTTTGGGGACAGGTGGCTGATCATTTTCACTGTCACAACTATTTGAAGAAAAAAAAACATGAGCACGTTGATAACACAATAAAAGAAACTAACACACATATACAGTACAGACCAAAAGTTTGGACACACCTTCTCATTCAAAGAGTTTTCTTTATTGTGCTCTTTAGCCCAAACAAGTATCTTCTGCTTGTTGCCTGTCCTTAGCAGTGGTTTCCTAGCAGATATTATACCATGAAAGCTTGATTAACACAGTCTCATCTTAACAGTTGTTCTAGAGATGCGTCTGCTGCTAGAACTCTGTGTGGCATTAACCTGGTCTCTGATCTGTTAACCTGCGATTTCTGAGGCTGGTGACTCAGATGAACTTATCCTCCGCAGCAGAGGTGACTCTTGGTCTTCCTTTCCTGGGGCGGTGAGCCAGTTTCTTTGTAGCGCTTGATGGTTTTTGTGACTGCACTTGGGGACACTTTCAAAGTTTTCCAAATTTTTCGGACTGACTGACCTTCATTTCTTAAAGTAATGATGGACACTCGTTTTTTTCTTTACTTAGCTGTTTTTTCCTTGTCATAATACAAATTCAACCTCTCTGAATGAGAAATTATGTCCAAACTTTTGGTCTGTACTGTGTATATATATATATATATATATATATATATATATATATATATATTACTTACTTGGTATGATTCTTGATTGCCTTCAAAACTGAACGTCGCTTGCGTGTCCCAGTGCGAGGTGCTGGTGAAGGCAAGGGTGATGCAGACACATTCCTAAAAAATAAATAAATAAATTGTTAGCCTGTACTGTTCCAAGTAAACAAACAAAATTATACAGAGAGGCCCCAAAAAATACATAAACACTTCAACATGAATAATATACACATCTCCTCTGATGGTCACATGACAGCATCAACAATAGGGCGAATACCGATATCTTTACAGGAAACATAATACTACTCACTGCTGTTATAATTCAATCAAGTTTTAAAAAGAGCATATGTACACATTTTTGTGTACATATCTTACATATTTTGTGTACCCTCTGTATTTGTTTAACACATTTAACATATTCTAAACATTTACACCTGAGGAGATATTATTAATATCTGCTAAACTAAAGCTATTGTAAAGATTTACACCACAGACAATATCCATAAACATCTCCTAGCTGAATAAGGCATTATTTTAGCCAGCTGTAGCTAACATGTATGTGCTAAATAACATTACCGATAGCAGGGTCATAAGCTAACCAAAACTGAGCCAAATATGTTAGCAACCATAATCTAAAGCTATCCAAAATGAGGTGAAATACATTAGAACATTTACAAACATCTGTAAACTCCATAGGGCATTAACTTAGCCACTTGGAAATAACCTATTTTGTGCTAAGCTACATAAGGCAGCATGTGAGCATGATTAAAATGCTAACCTAAACTATGTAAGTGTCATGATCCACGCCTGACAGCCTGTTTTTTCCAATGCTGTCACTTTCCCCATGTGCCCATGTTTTTTTTTTTGCCGTCATGTGTCCTTTCCCACGCCCCCGCTTCCGCCTCGTCTGTACACCGGCCTCTCATCCTCCGTTGATTACTCCGGCATTTAAACATGGTCTGTGCGCAGTTTAAATCACTGGATTATTGAATGTCTTCTGCTTCGATTTTCTCGCGTTTATTTTTTTTTTTTGTCTTCATGTTACGTAGTTTCGTTTTCTCGTTTCACGTCTCTCGCCTTCCATTTTGGATTTGTCGCCTCGCCGTTTGATTTCCTGGGTCTGATCTCGCACTTAAGGCGGCACGGTGGTGTAGTGGTTAGCACTGTCGCCTTGCACCGCCAGGATCCGGGTTTGATCCCCGGCCAGGTTTGATCCTGTCACGCTCTCTGTGCTTTCGCACTGATCAGACCACGTCCACCATCTGACACTTCTGTTCGTATGCTGTCATGCTTCTCATCACGTGGCCATGTTTATTCCCACGCTGTCATCTCTCATCACATGGCCACCGCCCCGCCAACACACCGGTTTCTCATCTGATGCTGATTTCTTTCGGTTTATAAGGAAGCGCAGCACGCCATCTAGCTGCCGGATTATTGTGTGTTTTTGCTCCAATATTCTCACGTTTTGTTTCCTAGTTTTCACGTTACCGACTCCGCTTTGTTTTCTTGTATTCCCGATTCTCATCTCACGTTTTGGATTAGTTGCCTCGCTGACGGATTTAACGGCATTGAACTCTCGCTTTCGCTCCTCGACTTCGGCTTCACTTCACGTTTTGGCTCGACGCTCTCGCTGACGGATTTAATGGCTTTGAACTTTCACTTTCGCCCCTCAACAACGGCTCCGCCTCTCATCTCTCCATGGCACACAGCTTCAGATTACCCAGTCTAAGCATCTCACGATCATCTCTGCTCATCAGCATTTGGATCCATCTCTTCGCCCCTTCATCGCTCGCTTCTGACAGAATAATCCGGCCTTTAACACCCCTACGGGACATTATGAATATTTGGTGGTTCCCTTTGGTTTGACCAATGCCCCCGCTGTCTTCCAATTCCTCATTAATGACATTCTCCGCGACTTCCTTAATGCCTTTGTGTTCATATAACTTAGACGACATCTTAATTTTTTCTCAAAGCCTGGAAGAACACCAGCACCATGTTCGTCAGTTTCTTCAGAGGCTTTTGGAGAACAACCTCTACGTCAAGGCAGAGAGGTGTGAGTGCCACAGATCCTCCACCACCTTCCTGGGCTTTGTCATTTCCCCGTCCAAGCTAGAAATGGAACCAGCCAAGGTACAGTCCATCACTGATTGGCCCACACCAGCCTCCCGGCGAGACCTTCAACTCTTCTTTGGTTTTGCCAATTTTTATCGCTGCTTCATCCGAGGATACAGCTCCGTCGCCGTCCCTCTGACCTCGTTAACCTCCGTTAAGACCTGTTTCTGCTGGAATAAGGAGGCGAATCAAGCCTTTGCTGACCTTAAGAAAAGATTTACCTCTGCTCCTATCTTAACACTCTCCGACCTGTCTCGCCAGTTTGTGGTTGAGGTCGACGCCTCCAATACTGGCATTGGAGGTATTCTCTCCCAAAGGTCCACCATGACAACATGATGCATCCTTGTGCATTCTACTCCCGTCGCCTATCCCCAGCTGAGAGAACCTATGACGTAGGGGACAGAGAACTCTTGGTTATCAAGCTAGCTCTGGATGAGTGGCGACATTGGCTGGAGGGGACTGAACTCCCATTTCTTGTGTGGACTGACCATAGGAACCTGGAGTACCTGAGTACCGCCAAGAGACTCAATGCTTGTCAAGCTCTATGGTCATTATTCTTTTTCCAATTTAATTTTATCCTGTCCTACCGATCGGGCTCCAAGAATTCTAAACAGGATGCCCTCTCACGCCAGTTTTCTCCCTCCCAGGACTCCACGGCATGCAACACCATCCTCCGGTCCCATTGTCTCATCGCAGCTTTGAAATTACACATCAAGACAAAGTTTCAGCAGGCCCTAATCCAAGAGCCGGACCAAGTAATGTTCCCCAGAATCGTCTCTTCATTCCCTTTCGCTTACAGTCACAGGTCTTGGAATGGGACCATGGATCCAGGTTATCTTGCCACCCAGGCGTCGCCCAGACCCGCTTCATCATACAACAACGATTATGGTGGCCCACGTTAGGGAGGGATGTTTCCTGATTCGTGGCAGCTTGGGACATCTCCACCCATTGTAGGGTTAACAACCAACCATCAGCTGGCCTTCTCAGACCCCTACCAGTTCCTCGCCGTCCATGGTCCCATATCTCTGTTGACTTCATCACTGGCCTACCTCCGTCTGATGGTAACACCTGCATTATAACCGTCATCGACCGCTTTTCAAAGTCTGTGCACCTCGTCCCACTTCCTAAGCTGCCCTCCACCAAAGAGACTGCGGAGCTACTAGATCTCCATGTATTTCGGCTTCATGGTGTTCCAACAGACATCGTCTCGGATCGGGGTCCTCAATTCACCTCTCGTTTTTGGGGCGCATTCTGCAAGCTCATCGGGGCTACTCCCAGCCTATCGTCTGGTTTTCATCCTCAGTCCAACGGACAAACCAAACGAATGAATCAAGTGCTAGAGGTTTCCCTCTGCTGTATGACTACTGGATACTCGACCACCTGGAGCAGATTCCTCCCGTGGGTTGAATATGCCCACAACTCCCTACCCTCTGCCTCGACGGGACTGTCCCCATTTCAGTGATACTTAGGCTACCAACCTCCACTGTTCCCAGCCCAAGAACTAGAGACGGAAGTTCCTTCAGCTCAACAATCTGTCAGTCATTGTAAACGGACATGGCTACGATCAAGACAAACCCTGTTACGAGCCATTGCCTCATACAAGAGACAAGCAGACCGCCACCTCCACCCACATAGGGGACAGAGTCATGCTTGCCACCAGGGACATCCCCCATAAAGACTTCTGCACAAACAGCAGTGGCCACTGTTTTTTGATTTCTCCTATTGTCAGACCTGGTTCAGCATTGATGTTTCTTCTTTGTGAGTAGTAGGTACAAGTTCAACCATATGGGACCTTTTTTCTTCTATCCCTGGTTCTGTTTCCTCTTCTGGAATTTCTGGCTGCCACTGTAGACATCCAGAACAGTCCATTGATCCTCTCTTGGGTGTGACAGATTCATTACTGCACTTAGGAGCTCTGCGCTTTGCAAGTGTGTTGCCCCTGTTCAGATGTTCTATATGAACGCTGAGTTGTGTTAGTAGTGATTCATAACCCCTTCCCAACAGTGTCTTACCATCGTCTAAGTAATCTGCAAAACTTTTTGGGTGCTGTTGAATAATACGGGAAGCAACTGTCTTGCACTGCGCTCTTGTTGGGTTTGCCTCTAAATTCCAAATTTCATCCACTATAATCCGGACCATCTGTCGTCGGTCAGCAGGCTCAGGACGTCTTTCATTAGAAATAGCCATTCCCAAAGAAGGAGACATTTTTTCCCATGGAACAATAAATGTTTCAGGCCAAGCTGAGCATGAGGATGAGGCTGGAGAACTTGAGGGGCTGCTGCTTGACAGTGTAGAGTTGAGTGGAGTTGAGCTCATGATGGCTGGGTGTGCAGGGGTTCCACAATGTAGGTCTAAACATAGAAAGAAAACCAAAATTCCTGCCTTCTACTTTAGTACACAAGGCAGCAAAGTAGGTGAAGTGTCACCTAGTCATCTATGTATGCAGGGCTAATAAGTTAATCAATGATGCTATAATTCATTGTAAAGTGGTTTAAGTATTTCTTTACCTTGATTCCACCCCTTCAGCAGCTTACGGCACTGTATTGGCCGTAAAATCTCCAAGAGGTCTTCTTCTATCACAAAAGCCAAATCCTCTGTGCTCTCCAGTCCCTTGCCCATCAACTTCTCAACAATTTTTCGGATACTTTCTTCTGGCAGATTTGGAAGGACCGAGAGGATAGCATCCTTAATCATACTGGTCACCTCTGCCATTTCTATTGAGAGAGATAAGAGTGATTCAGGACAATTACAGGCAATCCGCACATGGTGGACACAGGCAATGGGTAGTAATCCCACAGACTGTGTTGATTTACACAAGCATACACACTCTGCTGAGTGATAAGATGAACACCTTGATCAATGAGACATTCTGTGTGATGCAGATCCACGACAAAGTAAACATTAGAACTGTTGTGAATTAATATCAGCTCTATCTTACCAATCACAAGACCTTCTTCAGGTTGATGAAGAGGAACACACATGTTTCTCTTGTAAAGTGTCGCTTTCACTCTCACTTCATGTGTTGCTTTTGTGTTATATGCCTGAAACTGATCACTCATGCACTGCCTGATTTTGTCACTGTAATAATTCTGATAAAAGTCAGTAACTTCAGGTGGAAAGAAATGGCCTGCGCTTAAGTAAGCTTGAAGGTACTGCTGTCTCTCAGCTAATGTAGCAGAGTTCTTAAAATTGTGCAGTTTTCTAGCACACTGTTTAAAGTACAGTGGTGGCCAAAAGTTTTGGGAATTAAATAACTATTGGAAATTGGAAACGTTGCTGCTTAAGTTTTTATAATAGCTATTTGCATATACTCCAGAATGTTATGAAGAGTGATCAGATGAATTGCATAGTTCTTCTTTGAAAATTAACTTAATCCCCCCAAAAAATTTCCTTTGCATTTCTTTGCTGTCATTAAAGGACCTGCTGAGATCATTTCAGTAATTGTCTTGTTAACTCAGGTGAGAATGTTGACGAGCACAAGGCTGGAGATCATTATGTGAGGCTGATTGGGTTAGAATGGCAGACTTGACGTGTTAAAAGGAGGGTGATACTTGAAATCATTGTTCTTTCATTGTTAACCCTGGTGACCTGCAAAGAAACCCGTGCAGCCATCATTGCGTTGCATAAAAATGGCTGCACAGGCAAGGATATTATGGCTACTAAGATTGCACCTAAATCAACAATTTATAGGATCATCAAGAACTTCAAGGAAAGAGGTTCAATTCTTGTTAAGAAGGCTTCAGCGCATCCAAGAAAGTCCAGCAAGCACCAGGATCATCTCCTAAAGAGGATTCAGCTGCGGGATCGAAGTGCCATCAGTGCAGAGCTTGCTCAGGAATGGCAGCAGGCAGGTGTGAGCGCATCTGCATGCACAGTGAGGCGAAGACTTTTGGAAGATGGCCTGATGTCAAGAAGGGCAGCAAAGAAGACACTTCACTCCAAAAAAACATCAGGGACAGATTGATCTTCTGCAAAAAGTATAGCGAATGGACTGCTGAGGACTGGGTCAAAGTCATATTCTCGGATGAAAACATCAGGGACAGATTGATCTTCTGCAAAAAGTATAGCAAATGGACTGCTGAGGACTGGGGCAAAGTCATATTCTCGGATGAAGCCTCTTTCCGATTGTTTGGGGCATCTGGAAAAAGGCAAGAAGAAAAGGTGAGCACTACCATCTGTCCTGAGTCATGCCAACAGTAAAGCATACTGAGACCATTCATGTGTGGGGTTGCTTCTCATCCAAGGGAGTGGGCTCACTCACAATTTTGCCCAAAAACACAGCCATGAATAAAGAATGGTACCAAAACACCCTCAAACAGCAACTTCTTCCAACAACAGTTTGGTGAAGAACAATGCATTTTTCAGCACAATGGAGCACCGTGCCATAAGGCAAAAGTGATAACTAAGTGGTTCGGGGACCAAAGCGTTGAAATTTTGGGTCCATGGCCTGGAAACCCCCCAGATCTTAATCCCATTGAGAACTTGTGTCAATCCTCAGGGGGCGGGTGAACAAACAAAAACCCACTAATTCTGACAAACCCCAAGAAGTGACTATGAAAGAATGGGTTGCTATCAGTCAGGATTTGGCCCAGAAGTTGATTGAGAGCATCCCCAGTCGAATTGCAGAGGTCCTGAAAAAGAAGGGCCAACACAACCCAGCTGCTGGATAAATATTGGACCAACTACATGCTGGGTTAATTTAACCCAGCAAAATGGGTTACTTATTTAACCCAGCAAGATGGGTCAAATATTCAATCCAAATTCTAGGTCATATTTAACTATACTGCTGAGTTAATTCTACCTCACAAATAGGTTATTATTATTTTTATGTTTTACATGTCTATGGGTAAAACAGTTTAAACAGTTTAATTACTTTGATATACTGGTCTATTACAAAAGAAAACACAAACCATACATATATGCAATAAACAACACCCAATTAATTGTACAAAACATAGGAAAATATTTATTTTTCAAAAGCACAAGATCAGATAATACAAAACACGTTCAACAGCGTCAACATCATTACGATACTATTACTGAGAAACACTAATGCCTGAGAGCAGTGCTGGTCATTATCTCCCAACATCAGGATGTAGGTGTATGGCCTCGACTGACAGATATTTCACGGTGTTGGTTCCAACCTTAGAAAGAAAGAAAGTAAAATGGAAAAATTAGAGAGGGTTGGCTAGTATGCATATTTGTAAGAAGATTAATGTTTTGTAACACCTCAGCTATTTTATGTGTTTGCTAACGCTAGCAACCTAGCTAAATGCTAGCGTCATGCTGGCACTACAGTTAACAGTTTAGATTTCATTCATCACTTCACCACCTTCATACACCCTGCAAGCATTCTACAAAGAAAGCTAAAAAAGCTCAGACATTTTTGCAGTTTCTTTCATATACATGTGGGGTTCTTTGGTTTGGCTAGTTAGCAGCCATTGTCAGATAAAATAGCATGCTATAGCACAGAACAGGCTGAAAGTTTGAGTGTAACACGGTAACAGTAATAAATGTTACATACAGTGAACAAATTCAGTCATAGGTGAGTGAAAGTGTGTATACAGACCTTATATTGAACGTTTACATTTCCTCTTAAATGCGTGAGGAGGAAGAAAAAAATACGAAGCTGACACAGCCACTGAATACACCGGTGAACTTTGGGGGAGGGCCGGTCTGATCTGTGATGTTAGCTGTCGCTAGCTAACCCAACTCCAACCCAGCAAGCTGGGTTAAACAAAAAGTACCCAACTCCCTGTAAATAACCCAGAAATATTACCCAACAGAGGCAACCCAGCATTTGGGTAGTAAAAACAACCCAGCATTTTTTAGTGTGTTCTGCTGCCGCATCTATTCACAGTTGTGATAAGTGATTAATATTTCATCATATTTTTGATGTGGGAACATTATCCATGGTTAAATGACAAAAGAAATACTTATGCGTACAGGAAGATATTTGTTCCAGATACTATGCGCCATTAATCGCTTTTGTTATGCCAATTTTTGACTATGAGCGAAAAAAAACATCAGCGAAAACATTATCAAAAATATAAAGAAAACAAACCCAAGCAGAAGTTACACTTTGAGCTTTACTTTTCAGCAAAATATTATCTACCAGTGTATTAAACAGAACTAAATAAAATACGCCGTAATATAAAATACATAGCCTGCATTTGTTCCGTATCTACATCGGTATAGATAAATTACAGATATTATTGTGTCTTTAAGTTTATTAAGGATGTCTTGAAAAATATTCCGATAACTAGTTTGATTTATTTATTAATTTTTATATTTATATTTTAAAATAGCATAAGCATCATGGGTTGTGTATTGAGTGATTTAAAAAAAAATTTTTTTTACCACATCATCTATTTATGAAACTATATTGACAATGCCAGACGTGCCTGTATAAGGCTGCCGGGACACTGCAGTTAAGTGAAGCAGTCAAAGCGTTTAACTATATGTACAGTATCATTCTTCAATCATGAGTTGTAATAACTGTCAGTCACAGCAAGTGTGAAAGAAGGTCAATATGATGACCAGTATTAAGGATAGAGCAACTGCCGGTCGATCACCAAGTTCAAAACCAGTCACAGAAGCACTTTTTCAGCAAGAAAACACATCTGATAACATTGTTGTGGTTTTGAAAAAATCCTTAACAATTGCTTCTAAGTCATCTAGAATCGTCTCTGAACTATCCATGCCATTTTTCTATACAGCTAAAAAGCTAACTAGCTCCAAACACAAGGCTGAATTCCAAATTGCTTTCCATCCCTTTAACAAGAGCACTACTTAGTGTGTGGAACAAGGGATTGTACTTTCTATTCATCTAATGCTATTTGGAATTCAACTCAGGAACCCGAAAAATAACAGAGGTGTTATATAACAGTCAATGCGACACCTGGTGGGATTATACAGCATTTCAACCATCTTATTAGAAAGCACATGGGGAGGGTTTATGGGGCGGGCCATCGTTAACTGCATCATCGTGGGGGATCACGTTCCATGCACGGAATATGTAAGGAATTGTCACGGATAGTGCATGGTCCTTTCACAGAACAGCCAGCTGTTTGAAATGACTTCATCTGGACGCTCTACAACAAAGAGGAAGTCCGCCATTTTGGAAAAACGCCAATATGTTGCATTTTGCACACGCATTTTAATGAACTTCCGCGAAGGGATTTGCCCGATTGACTTAAAAATTTCACAGGTCGCTCTTAAGGGAGGAAGGACAAAAGTTATCAAAAGCTTTTGTCTGGGTCACATGGTCTGGCTGTGGCCCCGCACCGAATTTTACCCTCCCCCAACACACTGGAAATGGAAGTTTTTTTTGCCTGTTTCTCCAACACACTTCAACCAATCTGGACAAAACATTACAGTCATGATGAGGATTCCAGTCTAAACAGATTGATATGCCCAACTGATGATACAGTTAAAACGCCACCTACTGGAGTACTTAATGTGTTTTTGCATGGTTTTCCCCTTTCCACATGTCGTATTTTGACGAACTCTTCTGAGGGAAATAATGGGATAAACCTCAAACTTTGCACCATGAAGACATTCTGAAGACATTGTTGAGTAAAAGTTATCAAAAGCTTCTCTCAAAGTTCCATGGTGTGGGCAGGATGGGGCCGCAAATTATATCCTTCCACAGTATGAAGAAAGTTGCTGTATTTCTTACATTCTTCCTCCAATCCAGTTTATAATCTAGAATTACATTAAGACATGCCAAAATTTCCTTATGACGCTGTTGTCATGAGTGGGCGTGGCCAAATGTCTTGGCAGCGCCCCCTCGATGGTGATCTGGGTCCCTGTAAGACCTACAGGCATGAAATTCAGTAGACTGATGCATCTCCTCACCACAGAAAAAAAAGTCTCTTGGTTGTACTCTCTACAACATAGAGGAAGTCCGCCATTTTTTAAAAAATGCCAAGATGTTTCGTTTCGCACACGTTGTATTTTAACAAACTCCTACTAGGGGGATTGCCCGAACGAGTTCAAAATTTCTCAGGTCGCTCTTAAGGCATCGCTGACCAAAAGTTGTCAAAAGCTTTTGGGTCACATGGTCTGGCTCTACCCTCCCCCGAAGCACAGGAAATGAATGTTTTTTTCAACCACACACTTCATCCAATCTGGACAAAACTTAATAGCATCAATAACAATCAGAGTTTGAACAAATATGATAATTCAGTTATAGCGCCATCAACTGGTATGAGGAAATGCTTGTTTTCTGTCTCTGTTTGACTGTATTTCTGTACAAATTAAGGGATTACATCAGAGAGAAGATGCAGGAGGACTTTGTAGAGGCCCAAGTGGGCTGCACCGTGTGCATGGGCCCGATCATCGCTGCTTGCAGCTTTAATTATTATTATTATTAGGGCCTGAGCACCTACCGGTGCAAAGCCCTATTGTTTCTGAAGGAATTATTAATATTATTAGAACCCGAGCACCTACTGGTGTGAAGCCATATTGTATCTGAAGTAATTATTATTAGCGCTCAAGCACCAATAGATGCGAAGCCCTATGGTTTCTGAAGGAATTATTATTAAGGCCTGATCAACTACTGGTGAGAAGCCCTATTATTTCTGAAGGAATTATTATTATTAATATTAATATTATTATTATTCTTTTTCCGGTAAAAGAACTGCCACTTTGTATCCCTGAACATACACGAAAACATTTCATTTTAACCTGTATTCATGAATGGGCATGGCCAAATGACTCAGCAGCACCCCCTGGAATATGATCTGGGTCCCTTAAAATCTTACGGACATGAAATTTGGTACACTGATGTATTTTCTCGGCACAACAAAAAAAGTACACCGGAGGTACCAGGGTCAGTTTGTTTCAGAAGTTTATTGAGCATGGCATGCCCTTTTGACGATGATCCTGTGGACGTTGAGGCACAAATTATAGGAGATTTTTTACATTTCGTAATGATTATTTGGAAGAGCTTTATTGCTTTTCAAGGGAATCGTTAATTTACTCAACACATCTCCTGAAACCGCATATTGCAAATGTCACAAACTGCAGGTCTGCACTTAGCACAGAAAACATTCTGTGCATAGCACTTTGTTTTTTTTTTTACGTCAGGGCATTTTTTGTTCAATGTGGGCGATCCAAGGCATCTGGGAAAGGCAACTATGTGTAAAGCAGTTCACACAGTATGTCTGGCACTTAAACGCTTCTTACACACGTTTGTACAGTTCCCTGGCCATAAACCTCTGCGTGTTATTAAAGAGAAATTCCACAGAGTGACAGGTAAAATCTATGAGCATTATTTAATTTGTTGTCATACTATTTATATCTATACTTGTATTCATCCTGCACACATACACACACACACACACACACTTGATACTTCCATATATTACTTTCTATTTCAGGGTTTCCAAATGTAATTGGGTGCATTGATGGCACCCACATTCCTATTAAAGCTCCTTCAATAAATGAGGGACATTATGTTAATAGGAAATCAATTCATGACATCAATGTACAGGTAACATCTTGATTTTGTGTCCTTAATTTTTTGCCTTGTTAAAATCATTAAACTCATTACTTTTTTCCACTAACTATAGGTAATATGTGAGGCAACCCACATCATTATTAATGTTGAGGCAAAATGGCCAGAATCTGTGCATGATCCCAGAATTTTGAACGAGTCATCATTATGCTAGATATTTCAGCAGGGTATGTTTTGCTTTCTAAAATTTTTACATTTTTTTTCTTTTTACTATATTTGTATTGTACACTTGAATCATTACAGTACAGTACAATGGTTACTTGCTGTGGGACAGAGGATACCCTTGTCTGCCCTATTTACTGACACCCTATCCTGAACCTGACCCTGGACCACAGACATGCTTTAACCTGGCTCACAGCCGAACATGGGCCAAGGTGGAGATGACCACAGGGATCCTCAAGTCTAGGTTTCAGTGTCTGCGTGGTCTGCGGGTCAGTACAGAGAGGTCATGCGACATCATAGTGGCTTGTGTTGTGCTTCACAACATTGCCACTATAGCCCCATTTACACTGCAGGTCTCGATGCCCAATTCTGATTTGTTGCCTAAATCTGATTTTTCTGACTGTCTGTTTACATGTTCTTTCAACTATGACCCATATCAGATTCAAGTGTTTACACTTGCCATACCGTCTGAAACATTGCGCATACTTAAAGAGACTCAACAGCTCAGTTCTATGCGTGCAGTGTCTCCTCTGCTCGCTTAACATGTTCTCCGCGCGCTCGACTCTGGCTATACACTCGCTCAACTTTGTCCAGTGTTACAAAACCGTCAGACTAATAGAGAAGGAACAGCCAATCAGAAGCGGTGTGTGGAAGTCTGTGATTGGCTGGTTTTGTGGCAGTTTTGTAACGCTGGACGAAGTTGAGCGAGCGTATAGACAGAGTCGAGCGCGCGCGGAGAACATGTTGAGCAAGCAGGGTAATCACTGCATGCGCAGAATTGAGCTGTTGACCGCGTAGTGGAGATAATGCACGCGCATGGAGTGCTTTGCTGCTCTCAAAATGTGAAACTGCATGCTCAGAATTGTCGCAGGAATATAACACCCCATATGTTTGGGATAAGCAGCGCCTTGGTGTGCCTGATTACGTCATTAAACCGCGAAGAAGTCGCAGTTTTAATGACGTACAGAACGCAATGCCTC
This sequence comes from Clarias fuscus, assembly GCA_030347435.1. Taxonomy (NCBI): domain Eukaryota; kingdom Metazoa; phylum Chordata; class Actinopteri; order Siluriformes; family Clariidae; genus Clarias; species Clarias fuscus. The sequence continues at coordinate 27,691,744 of CM059210.1, read as the reverse complement.
AGAAAATCCGATGTGTCTGTTTACACGACAATCACATTAGCACATATTTGATTTATATCTGATTTATTTCCACACATGAAGGAGGCCTGAAACCAATCTCGAAATATCGGAATGTATGCGTTTTTTTTCTGTTTACACGGACACAGAAAATATCCGATATGTGTCACATATGAGCAAAAAATCGGAATCGGGCCACATTTAACTGACAGTGTAAACATAGCGTATAAGAGGAGAGAGCCATCCTCCTTGAATTGAAGAAGGTGGCCCAGAGGAACCCCTACAGATTTTGCACACAACAGAGATGGAAGACTTTTGAGAGAGAGAGAGAGAGAGAGAGAGAGAGAGAGACAGGATTTGTCAAAATTACTTTTATGAACTTGTTTGCTCTGCAGTTCATTTCTTTATTTCCTGAAAAAACAATGAAAGTGAAATTAAATAAAATGTGTGTTTTTTTTTACGTTGCTTTATATACACAACACTTTTAATATGCCACAGATTAATATTTACACAATATTTAAAAGTTCTCACCTTAAGGCGATGCTCCAGTAGTTCAATTTCTATTGTTGCTTTTTTAATGGATAGCCTTTTCTCTTACATTTGAAGCTGTATAAGGTTCTGTCAGACAATAAAATTTAAATATGGACAATTGCACACAAGTTCTTACACTGCTTAGATCGTGCATTGAGGTTGAAGGACCTTCATATGTGGACAAATCCATTATGATTATGATTATGATTCAAATGTATTATGAATCATATCTCAGTGGTTCTACCAGCATTGTCCACTTCTGTCACAGCAGATGTGGTCTCTTCATCGTCATCGTCATCCTTCAGTGGAAATATGCAAGTATAGATTATCTGGCAAAAAGAAAAAAATAAACAAAATATCTAAAAGCAACTAAAGGTACCTGACAACAAAACACGTAGAACTGTGACAGACTGTGTTCTTTCTGTAGGGACCAATAATACAATCCCTCTATCAGTATCTATAAGAAAATACAACCCATAAAAGTCTCAATATTATCAAAGAAAAAACAATAATGCAGGAAAAACACATGTCAAAGTAATACAACTAAGATCACAGTAGCCGATACATCATATGCAGTTTCATAAAAACATTAAGCATGTTCAAAAAGCCTTTAAGTGACAGAAATAGTAATTTATTAAGTCATATAATGAAAACAAATCATAGTGGTAAACTTACATTTGAACTTCCCCCACACTGTAAGCCCTAATGCTCAAAGTAATTAAACACATTGAGTACTGTTGACTTAAATAATTCGAATTAGGTCAAATTAATAGACCTTTTTGAGTATTTAGAACTTTTTGGCATGAGTCTGTAGAAATTACACTTTTCAAGTTAGATGAACAAATTTGATAGTTCTGTTTACTTAAAATTGGAAACATCATTACTTAAAAAAATGTATGTAACTGATTACCTGATAACTGAGTTGTACCAACTTAATCGGGTTTACAGTGCAATCTAATCCACTAACAAACAGCATGCAGTCTACAGTATATTGAAGCTGTGAAGCAATCAAGGTACAATATTAAATCAGATGAAAACAGATCAGTGTATAATGTGAGGCGTTTGTTGGTCATTCAGGCAGTCTCAAACAAAAAGACGTTGCGTTGGACACCGAAGAAAACCCAAAATTTTCTCGAACTGGTGTGCAACTAACCATCGACATATTGGTTAGATGATGGTTTGAATGTTCTGCGTTTGATTGTGAGCCCATTGACAAAATGTGCTCTGATGGAGTTTGCTGTCTGAAAGTGTGGCCAACGAGGGGTGTAGAGGCCGCTGATGGAAAATCACAACTTACACCGGCATCGTCCAAGTGTCGCTGGGGAAAGGGTTCATTTTCATCATACTCTAGAATGGGAGTCTCCAAAACAGTCGACATCAATGCGGGAAAGCCGTCTGTGGAGGTGCCCCTATCTGTTGTCGGCGACCGAGACTGGTGTGCTTTTTCTTTCAAACGCTCCTCCAACCAGCCAACCCTTGCCTTCAAATTCAGAAATTTTCTTGTCAAAGTCGTTAACTCTTGCTTCTAAACTTTCACTCCGCTTTTTAATCAGTGCAGCCTGAAGAAACCAATTTTGAGAGTAATTTACTACCTTTAGTACAACATGGACATGTACAGTACATGAGTATTTATCATTGTTATAAATAAAAACAATTACTGTACATACCAATGTCTTTTTTACAAGCCGAGTTGCTGCTGTTACTTTCCTGCCTGGGCATGGCTTGTTCTCCTTTCCAGATTTCTGTAGAGCGATTTTGAGGTTAAAGCAGAAGTACAACACAAACTTAATAAGAAATGGTGTAAATAAAAGATATATTCTTACCCTTTGTGTTTTCCTAGTGCAAACTGCAACTTTCTTATAGAATGTCTTTGCCTCCATGTCTGTTGTGAGATTAAATTCAGCAACCTATGTGTAAAAACAATTTTACGCAAACTGCAAATGCATATACTGTAGTTTGGCTAGTTTGATACAGCATTTTATATCTTTGGACCTCCCCTCCTAAAGATAGTGTGAATGTTTTGGTATTAACTGCATTTACAAAAAAAGAAAACCCGGATCACCAGCGCGAACGACTGTAAAATAGTTAGGACAACTACAGTAGCACTATTTGCACTTGTAATTATATTTGTAGTTATCAAAGTCATTGTATTAAAACCATTTATACTTAGTGTGAATAGAATATAATGGTATTTGTAGTAGGCGTTAATATGTGCTAAACACGAGGATAAAAGCTAATAGAAATGCAAATAGGCCTACAGAAACTTTCTTTAAATACAAAAAAATTGTTTGTGGTCTTTAAAAATAATTTATTACTGTACTGTAGCAAACATCGACATGACACTACTTATTTGTAATAATACTAATATATAATACTAATAATACTAATAATACTAATATATATATATATATATATATATATATATATATATATATATATATATATATATATTAACAAAACTTCTCTCCTATTGCCGACCCATTTTGGAAATGAGGTACTTAATAATGCAAATGGAATTTGTCACTTATGTTTGCCCATAAGCAAATGCATGGGCTTTGTTAGGCCATTTTTAGACTTTAGCCCCCATAAACTCAAACATTTATTATGGTCTCTTTCCCCTTTACATTTGATATGAAACGGCGACTGCTTCTTCACGTCTTTCTGCGCATTTTTCAATTGGCTCAGCAGACAGCGGCAGCGCAGAGTGAGAAATGGAGAACAATGTGTGTGTTTACAGATAGATTGATAGATTTAAACCTGTTCAGTGCAAATACAGTTTATAAAATATCATGAGGGAGGGAATTTTACACCAAGTTTCTTCTTTGGGTTCGGCCAAAGTTGCGTGCATTTTCGGGAGCGGAGCTGCGCACGAAGTCACGGGTGAAGTTTGAATTTTACATAATTTTACACCAAGTTTCTTCTTTGGGTTTGGCCAAATATATAGGTAGATAAACAGACAGACAGACAGACAGTTCTTTATAATATAATATAATATAATATATATGTAAGAACTGTTTGTTTGTTCAGAATTCATTGTGGCTGTTTTCACACAATCACTAAGTTACACAGACTATACTATACATTGCAGACTTATGACATTGTGAGTTCAGACAGAATGATTATACGTATAATGTGCTCAGGCAGAGTTCTTCCATGTACCCTGGTGGGAATTCTGTGAAGTACAACACTTGGATGTAAATTGCAAGGCGCGGACTCCCAGAAGCATGAGGCATTCAGCAGGAAGAATTGCGTCATGCCGCAGAAAAAAATGCTAATTTTTAAATGCCCCATCTGTACTTATGGTGCATGGTGTAGTGTGATGAAGTGCGCCCTGGGATGCCAGCAACCACTGGTCGCCCTTTATTAAGGGACAGAGCCAGCTCCTCAGAGGAGAGGTGGCGGTGGGCTCCCGCCAGTTAGACGGGCTTCAGCCTTCTTTCTATTAGCTACATGACAGAAATAATATACTAAATTGTGTTTAATAAATAATTCAGTGATCGTGTAATCAAATATTACCTTTTTGCAGAATGTTTTTGTGTTTCATTTTGACTTGGCTCAAAGTTCTTCTGGCTCCAGAAGGATTACACCTGATTAAATAAGAAACCATAGATTCCTAGTCAATATGCATTGGTATTTTAACCTAAAGAAATTAATAGCAGGAAAAGTAAAAGCTTTCATAGTGATTTAACAGTCAAAATGATGCGGAAAGGGTGTTTAATAATTTTGCATTATAATAAAAGGGGTGGCGATGTCAAATCTGCAATTTAATACACTCGCATTTACTCTGTCCGTTATTTTTTGCTAAGCCAACTCTCTTTCTTTAGCGGATGCAACCGTATTGCTTTTTTCATTATTATTGGCTTGAATTCTTTATATGCATGCATTAAAACATCCAACTCCGCCTCTGTGAAGTATGCCGCTCTCTTTTTTTCACTTTAATTTTCCATTTTGAATCGTGAAATCGGTGATCCATTTAAAATGTCTTTATGTATGCACTGTGCACACGCATTAAGGCTGGGTAACCAGTAGGAGGCTGATTAAACTTACTCTTCTCAGGTGTTTTGGAACCAACATATATGGTATGCGGGTTTGGGGTAAATCAACCCAGAGGTTATGATTTACCAAATAGTAACTTAACCAAGCTTTCTTGAATACCCCCCAGGTGGGTTAATATTCCTCCAAATGAGATGTAATTACCCTTGAGTAAGATATTGGGAATCTGTGGCAGTAACTTGAGAAGCACGTAGTTAGTAGTTTTGCTGTAATGTAGTTTTTAGCTATGCACTATTATGCTAGGCTAATCGACCTGTTCAATCGCCAGTGAATATAGTAGCATACAGAGCCATAGCAAGGTTAGAACCATAGGGATTGTTGCCATAGTAAGTGCCAGAAACGTTAAAGGGCTAGGTGTGAAACATATCATTTGATAATTTTGCTAGGTTGTTTACTGTTTGAATTGTTCACTTGGTTTCAACTGGAGAAAAAATGTGTGCTGTAAAACTGGAACTGTTGTTGAAGTGAGTTGAGCGAAATGTGTAAAATGTTTGTTTTTCATTTTTCTGGTTGAAAAAGAATATTTTGAACAACATATTTTGAAGTACATTTTAAAGTACAATGCTCAAATTATTAATGTATTTACATAGACTAGAGTCACAGTTCTCCAAAGATGCTGTAATGTTGATGCTGATGATAAAGAACAGCTGAGCTATAGTGACCAAGCTCATAGTGAAAGTACATAGGTGAATGATGATGAGGAAGATGCAGAGCCACCTGATATAAAAGACAGTCTGAGGCAATGGGTACTTTGTGTGTATGCATTTATTTTCATCCACTTTGCTGAGAGCAAAAGTGGTTGTACTGAGTGTTTTATTTTGTAGACCAAGTAAAAAAAATGTATATTAAATCCTAGCATGCCAAAGCATACTTAAGTGTACTTGCTCCAGACTAATGACTAGTATACATGACGTTTGCTATTTTGGAACAACTCATTTTGTACTACTGTAAGTGCATTTAAGTTATAATTAAATTGTTCAAAAGCACAATTTTAAGTGTATTAAGTATACTTTTGTGTGCTAAAGTGGAAGGACTGTCACGCCACATCAAGCCACAACCTCGCCATGACCACCTGAGCACGCCCGCTCCATGTTCCTATCCACCCCTTTCATTTCACCGCCTCAATTCCCGCTCTCCACACCTGTTCTCTGTATCACTGATTACTTCACATGCCTATTTAAGTCACGTTCCGACACCACGACATTGCCAGTTTATTGTGCGCCTTACCAGCCTCAATTTACCAGCGTTTTCTCTCGTCTCTTTCTGTTTTGTTATCGACCTCGCTCAGTTTTTGACCACGTCTTCGCCTCTCGTTATCGGATCATTGTCATTTGGATATTTCCCGTTGCCGACCACTTACCTGCCACCGACCACGAACCTGGATCACGGACCTCCTCTCTCGCCAATACTCTTCAAACCATCACCGAAACTCTGCAGTCTCTCTCAGCTCAAAGTCAAAACAAACCTCCTCCAGCACCCGCTCCTCAACCCCCCCCTCAGATGCCCTCCCCCGCCCAGGAGCCACGCCTTCCTGCCCCTCCTAGTTATGATGGGAACCCAGCTACATGTCGCTCTTTTTTGTCCCAATGCTCTCTCTTACTGGAACTGCAGGCCACGTCCTTTCCCACAGAGCGTTCCAAAGTTGCTTATATAATCACCCTCCTTACCGGAAAGGCCAGAGAGTGGGGAACAGCATTATGGGATGCCCAAGTTCCTTGCTGTTTCACATACAAGACCTTCACAGACGAAATGAGGAGGGTGTTTGATCGCTCCTTTACAGATCATCAGGCGGCAAGTCATATTCTCCAGCTTTGCCAGGGGGTACATTCAGTCTCCGATTTCGCCATAGAATTCCGGACCCTGGCTCCATCTTGTGACTGGGATGAAAGGGCACTCTTCGACTGCTTTCTCCATGGACTCTCAGACCCAGTTAAAGATGAGCTGGCGGCTCGGGAACTCCCCTCGGACTTACGAGGGCTCATTGACCTAGCAATCTGGCTCGACGCCCGGAGGCGGACACGGCGAAGTGAACGACAGCCATGTCTCGCACCACATACCACGGTCCCTGCCTTAGTCACTTCCGAGGCAACCCCTGAACCCATGCAGATAGGCCGCACACGCATTTCACCAAAAGAGCGTCAGCGCCGCATGGGTGACGGCGCCTGCTTCTATTGTGGTCAGCCCGGCCATGTTGTGCGATCCTGCCCACTAAAAGGTCAGGCCCCCCCCGTAGTTCTGGGGATGCAGGGGGGCCCAGCTTCTAGTTCTTCCCCGGATCAGCGATCATGTTTTGCAATAACCTTGACCCTTGGTGACCGATCATACGCCACTCATGCCTTAGTGGACTCCGGGGCGGACCAGAACCTAATTTCATCCTCTATTGTCTCCAACTTCCAGATTCCTCTCACACCCCTGTGCCAACCTCTTACTGTTCGGGCCCTTGATGGAAGTAGGCTCTCTCCCATTACCCACCGCACCACCCCTGTCACCCTACAGTTTTCTGGCAATCATGTCGAAAGTATCACCTTCCAAACTGTCAAAGATGCTCATGCACCCGTTGTTCTGGGGCTCCCTTGGTTGAGGCTACATAACCCCCACATTGATTGGGTTAAGAGGAGCATCCTCGATTGGAGCCCCACCTGCCTCTCTTCTTGCCTACACTCAGCTTCTATTAGCCGAACTTTGCCTGCAATACAAGAAGAGATCCTCGACTTAACCAAGGTCCCCACTGAATACCACGATTTATGCCAAGCCTTCAGTAAGTCACGGGCTATCTCTCTACCACCTCACCGCCCCTATGACTGTGCCATTGATCTGCTCCCTGGCACCTCCCCACCCAAGGGGCGACTCTACTCTCTCTCTCGCCCAGAAAGAGAAGCCATGGAACAGTACATAAATGAGTCACTCGCAGCAGGTATTATCTGTCCATCATCTTCCCCGGCCGGAGCAGGGTTCTTCTTTGTGAAAAAAAAAGACAAGTCCCTCAGACCCTGTATCGATTACAGAGGCTTGAACGATATCACAATAAAGAACCGCTACCCACTTCCACTGATGTCGCCTGCATTCGAACTTCTGCAGGACGCCCGTATGTTTACCAAGCTTGATTTAAGGAACGCCTATCACCTCGTCAGGATACGGGAGGGAGATGAGTGGAAAACTGCTTTTAACACACCCACGGGCCATTATGAATATCTGGTCATCCCATTCGGCTTAACCAACGCACCCGCCGTATTCCAGGCCCTTATCAATGACGTCCTTAGGGATTTCATCAATATCTTTGCCTTCGCTTATCTGGACGATATCCTGATTTTCTCACGATCTGTGAAGGAACACAAGCACCACGTACGCCAGGTCCTACAATGGCTACTAGAAAACAAACTTTACATCAAAGCAGAAAAATGTGAGTTCCACTGTACCTCCACCTCCTTTTTGGGTTACTACATCTCTCCTACAGGCATCCAGATGGACCCCACCAAGGTCAAGGCTGTCATCAAATGGCCAGCGCCCTCATCAAGGCGGGAACTTCAACGATTCCTGGGGTTCGCCAACTTTTATCGCCGCTTCATTCGAAGTTACAGCACAGTGGCGGCACCACTTACGGCTCTCACCTCTTCTAAAACCTCGTTCCGATGGAACCCACTAGCTGAGACGGCCTTCAAGAACCTCAAGCATCGCTTCACCACAGCACCCATCCTCATCTTCCCTGACCTCACCCTCCAGTTTATCGTGGAGGTAGACGCATCAGAGACCGGAGTAGGAGCTATCCTGTCCCAGAGATCCCGTGAGGATAATAAACTTCATCCTTGCTCCTTCTTCTCCCGGCGACTCACACCCCCTGAACGAAATTACGGCATCGGAGACCGTGAACTTCTGGCAGTCAAGCTGGTGCTTGAGAAATGGAGACATTGGTTGGAGGGGGCGGAGCAACCCTTCCTCGTTTGGACTGACCACCGAAACCTCGAATACCTAAAGACGGCAAGAAGATTAAACTCACGCCAGGTACGATGGTCACTATTCTTCTCCCGCTTTCAGTTCACGTTGTCATATCGCCCTGGTTCCAAGAATGCCAAGCCTGATGCTCTTTCCCGACAGTTTTCCACAGGCATGTCTCCTTTCCACTGCTGCCTGGGTTACCAACCACCCCTCTTTTTTGCCCAGGAAGAGGAAGTGGCCGTTCCTTCAGCCCTAACCTTTGTCCGCCGCTGCAAGAGGACATGGCAGCGGGCCCGTAATCATTTGTTGCACACTGTGAGTACCTTCCAGCGTCATGCTGACCGTCACCGGTCCTCTGCCCCAAAGTATCGTGTCGGCCAAAGGGTTATGCTGTCTACACGTGACCTCCCCCTCAAGACCACCTCAAAGAAGCTCTCTCCAAGGTTTGTCGGTCCCTTCACCATCAGTCGCATTATCAATCCATGCTCTGTCCGACTGTTGCTACCCCTCTCCATGCGTCGGATCAACCCCACTTTCCACGTCTCCCAGATTCGCCGCTTGGTCCCTTGCCCACTGTCCACACCCCCTCAACCCCCTCCACCACCCCGACTCATAGATGGGGGCGAAGCTTTCACGGTTCGCAGGCTTCTCAAGTCCCGCCGCCGCGGACGGGGGCTCCAGTACTTAGTAGACTGGGAGGGTTACGGCCCTGAAGAGAGAAGCTGGGTACCCGCCAGATTTATACTTGATCACTCCCTAATCACCGAGTTTCATAGACTTCACCCCGAAGCACCAACAAGAACGCCTGGGGGCGTTCGTAGGGGGGAGGGTACTGTCACGCCACATCAAGCCACAACCTCGCCATGACCACCTGAGCACGCCCGCTCCATGTTCCTATCCACCCCTTTCATTTCACCGCCTCAATTCCCGCTCTCCACACCTGTTCTCTGTATCACTGATTACTTCACATGCCTATTTAAGTCACGTTCCGACACCACGACATTGCCAGTTTATTGTGCGCCTTACCAGCCTCAATTTACCAGCGTTTTCTCTCGTCTCAGTCTGTTTTGTTATCGAACTCGCTCAGTTTTTGACCACGTCTTCGCCTCTCGTTATCGGATCATTGCCATTTGGATATTTCCCGTTGCCGACCACTTACCTGCCACCGACCACGAACCTGGATCACGGACCTCCTCTCGTCACTCCGGCTTCGACCCTCACCCGTTTCACGACCACGATTATTGCTCGCTCCTCGCCGAGCTCACGCTCCCTTTTCCCACTGGCTCAGGTTCCTCCAGCCCACACCGGCATTCATCGCGAGGCTTTCCCTCTGCACGCTCTTGTTTCTCAGCGCTTACACGCCGGCACACATCTCGGATTACACGGCGGCGCTGCGCACTTCCGCATTCTCGTAAGGCTGACGTCACGCACCGCGCCGCTCGCCTCGACGCACTCGTGCCGGCGATCTGCGCTTCCGCATTCCAGTGAGGCTTTCGCCGCTCACACCGCAGCTTGGAATCCACGCCAAGGCTTTGAACCTCCATATTATCTACTCAGTCAGTCACAAGCACTCCAAAATACCACTACTCCTCGTAACACATTTCCTGCATCTGCACTTGGATCCACCACGCCCCCTACCGAGCCTGACAAGGACTTTAAGTATACTTAGTACACTTAAAGTATATGGCTTTGTGTATACTAATGTACATACCTGACAGTAATTAGTTAAATGAATAATGTATTATAAGTACATTACTGTCACGGTACGCCAGGTAACGCCCACTTCTCGAGACAAGCCATGATCACTCGCAATTCCTTTCCACACTCCATTCTGCTGCTTCCGTTTTGCCGCCTCATACATTCATGCTCGAGCACCTGCACCTCATCTCATTCACCACTATATAACTCTCCCTCTAACAGCGAACTCTTGCCGAATTAGTGCGTACTCTAGTCTGTAATCACGTCCCTTTGTGCCAAAGCTTATAGCTAGTTTTTTATGTTGTCAAACCATTTTTGCCCTCTAGGATTACCTTTTTGCTTCTCGGAATAAACTTGTTTGCTACACTGACTGATCTACCAGCTTTGATCTTAATCCCATTGAAAACTTGTCGTCAATCCTCAAGAGGCGAGTGAAGAAACAAAAACCCACTAATTCTGACAAACTCCAAGAAGTGATTATGAAAGAATGGTGAACTGAATGCTATCAGTCAGGATTTGGCCCAAAAGTTGATTGAGAGCATGTCCAGTCGAATTGCAGAGGTCCTGAAAAAGAAGGGCCAACATGGCAAATACTGACTCTTTGCATAAATGTCATGTGATTGTCGATAAAAGCCTTTGAAATGTATGAAGTGATTGCAATTATATTTCAGTCACAGTTGTTTCATCACAGAACCAACTAAAACAAAGATCTAAAAGCAGTTTAGCAGAAAATTTGTGAAAACTAATATTTGTGTCATTCTCAAAACTTTTGGCCACGACTGTAGTCTAAATTAAAGTGCATCATAGCAATAATGTATGCACAGTGGTGTACTACGACATTAAACGTACATTCACATCAACTACCACACAGAGCTTATCAATAATCTCCCAGAGTTATCAACTTTGATTGGATCGCCGCCTAACCCCATAGAACTCGATCAGGCAACTGAATATTTGGATCTCTCTTCTAAAAGAATTATCTTAGATTTCTATTTAATGCCATAGCAAAATTAACATTAGGCAAAAAAATTTAGGCTTTGAAACCAGACAATTTAATTGATGCAGATGATAAACTAACCATAACAGATCAGAACTTAGATTACTTTCCTCCTCTTGAAGAGAATGAGTTAATTCCACTCATCTCTTCTGCAAAATCATCAACCTGTGAAATAGATCCTATACCAACACATTTTCTCAAGCAGATAATGGAACCCCTGTTGAAAATAATTAACTCTTCACTCAGCAGTGGGTATGTTCCAAATCCTGACTGGGCCAAATCCTGACTGATAGCAACCCATTCTTTCATAATCACTTCTTGGAGTTTGTCAGAATTAGTGGGTTTTTGTTTGTTCACCGGCCTCTTGAGGATTGACCATAAGTTCTCAACCTTTTCTTCTCCGGACAAGCTTTTTCCAGATGCCCCAAACAATCGGAAAGAGGCTTCTTCCGAGAATATGACTTTGCCCCAGTCATCAGCAATCCATTCGCCATACATTTTGCAGAAGATCAATCTGTCCCTGATGTTTTTTTTGGAGAGAAGTGGCTTCTTTGCTGCCCTTCTTGACACCAGGCCATCTTCCAAAAGTCTTCCCCTCACTGTGCGTGCAGATGTGCTCACTACTGCCTGCTGCCATTCCTGAGCAAGCTCTGCACTGGTGGCACCGATCCCGCAGCTGAATCCGCCTTAGGAGGCAATCCTGGTGCTTGCTGGACTTTCTTGGATGCGCTGAAGCCTTCTTAACAAGAATTTAACCTCTTTCCTTGACGTTCTTGATGATCCTATTAATTGTTGATTTAGGTGCAATCTTAGTAGCCACAATATCCTTGCCTGTGAAGCCATTTTTATGCAACGCAATGATGGCTGCACGAGTTCCTTTCAGGTCACCATGGTTAACAATGAAAGAACAATGATTTCAAGCATCACCCTCCTTTTAACATATCAAGTCTGCCATTCTAACCCAATCAGCCTGACATAATGATCGCCAGCCTTGTGCTTGTCAACATTCTCACCTGAGTTAACAAGACGATTACTGAAATGATCTCAGCAGGTCGTTTAATGACAGCAAGGAAATGCAGTGGAAAGTTTTTTTTGGGATTAAATACATTTTCATGGCAAAGAAGGACTATGCAATTCATCTGATCACTCTTCATAACATTCTGCAGTATATGCAAATTGCTATTATAAAAACTTAAGCAGCAACTTTTCCAATTTCCAATATTTATGTAGGGCCTGACGGGCCACCTCAAAAGGAGCTGTGATTTTGTCAGTCCTCAATAAAACAGTGCCCTGTTGCTCCCGTTATCTTTCTCTCTCAGTGGTGTCACACAGCTGGACATGAGACCAGATGGCTTTCAACGACCCTTCTGAGTGGCGCAATCAGCAGGCCCCCAATAGAGGAACAAAAAGTTCAAGGCGTCAGCAAATAACGAAAGAAATGGCTACCCTTCCCCAATTCCAGGTTGCTGATTTGCAAAAACAACATCCTTGCACAAGAGAAAAGGCAGCTCACATCCTCAGTCAAAGCGGTGTTGAGCAGCACAGGTCCCTGGAACAGGGAAGTTTCACAACTCCATGGCAGTTGCTGACCCCCCCGGAGTGCGCTTCCTGCTTCACCTTTTGTCCCCAGAACAGGGAACATGCAATGCTTCAAGGGACACATACTATATTAATCCAGCAATGTAGACCATTAGGGCAAATATAAATCATATATGTATGTGTGTATGGAATGTATGATGTCTTTATGTTATGTTCAATATATGTTTCATAAGCTCACGGAGTGTAATCAATCGGTACAGCCTTGCTATAGATAAAGGTATGAATAAGTACACGAGACATAGGATGTTTGGTATCAAATAGAAGCTCTGTGTGTTCAATGAACATTGATATGCATGGAATGTGAGATATGTGAACCAGACTCATTCAATTCAATTCAATTCAATTCAATTTTATTTCTATAGCGCTTTTAACAATGGTCATTGTCTCAAAGCAGCTTCTCAGAAATGAAAAGAAAATGAAAAGAAGACTTATGGAAATGTATATATGTGTAAGAAAAATGTGTCTAGATAATGAGATTGTCCCTGATGAGCAAGCCAAGGGTGACGGCGACAGTGGCAAGGAAAAACTCCCTGAGATGGCAATAGGAAGAAACCTTGAGAGGAACCAGACTCAACAGGGAACCCATCCTCATCTGGGTGATGACAGATAACAGAAATTGTAGAACATCATGTGTGTTATGCAGATGAAAGTTCAATATAACAGAAGTTATTTAAATTAACACAAAGTCCAGTTCAGCTCAGGGATGAGTCAGCAGGTGCAGAGGGCAGATGGGGGTCTGGATCACTGGGAGCTCAGGAGCAGCATGTGTAGATCCAAACCAACATGAAAAAGAATTCAGCTGGAGCAGGTCCTTCTCTGGATGCCTCAGGAACCTCGCAGGGTTGGCCTCTGTCTACTGAAGCTGGCACAATCTCCAGATGCCTCAGGATGGGTGGAAAAATAAAGAGCAGGTGAAAAGAATTCGTGTGGTTGCCATTCAGGATAGATGTACTGTAGTATGAGGTAAAGAAATTAATTATGTGTATGCCAGATTAAAGAGATGCGTCTTGAGTCTACTTTTAAATTGGGAAACTGTGTCTGAGCCCCGAACACTGTCAGGAAGGCTATTCCAAAGTTTTGGAGCTAAATATGAAAATGCCTTACCTCCTTTTGTAGATTTTGATATTCTGGGAACTACCAATAGTCCGGAGTTTTCTGATCTGAAGGAGCGTGGTGGATTGTAACGTATCAGAAGACCGGTTAGGTATGTGGGAGCTAGACCGTTTAGAGCCTTGTAAGTAAGTAATGCTATTTTGTAATTAATTCTAAACTGAACAGGCAGCCAGTGCAGGGATGATAATATTGGGGTTATATGATCATATTTTCTAGATCTAGTGAGAACTCTGGCGGCTGCATTTTGGACTAACTGTAGCTTGTTAATTGAGGATGCAGGACAGCCACCCAGTAATGCATTACAGTAGTCCAGTCTGGAGGTCATGAATGCATGAACCAGCTTTTCTGCATCAGATACAGATAAAATGTTCCTAAGCTTGGCAATATTTCTAAGGTGGAAAAAGGATGTTTTTGTGATGTTGGAGATATGATTTTCAAAGGATAAGTTACTGTCTAATATTACACCCAGGTCTTTCACTGTCGAGCTGGTGGTAACAGTACATCCTTTTAAACGTAGGCTGAATTGTGAGAGCTGGTGTGAACTGGTTTTTGGGCCAATAAGTAATACCTCTGTCTTATCTGAATTTAGAAAAGAAAATTATCGGTCATCCAATCTTTTATATCTTGAATACACTCAGTTAGTCTAGACAATTTGGGTATTTCATCTGGTTTTGTGGAAATGTATAACTGAGTATCATCAGCATAACAATGGAAACTAATCCCATGTCTTCTAATGATGTTACCCAAGGGAAGCATGTATATTGAGAACAGCAGAGGTCCTAAAACTGACCCTTGTGGCACCCCATATTTCACTGGCATTACACCAGACTGTTCTCCATTCAGATCTACAAAATGGAATCGATCAGACAGGTAGGATCTAAACCATTTTAAAGCCTGTCCCTGAATACCAATGTTAAACTCATGTTTAAAACAGTTTATTTAAATGACTATAATCTCATGGAGAAGTCCTCCAACGTGACAGGCCAAACCGCAGAATAATGTATGCACAAAAGGGAGGAACCTGGGGGGCGGGTCTACGCTCACCTCCAGCTCTGATTGGAACACCTAGATGCGGGGCAAACCCTCGCCATGAGATTAAAAACGCAAGGTCCGAACAGGTCAAGTACCTCTTTCATCCGCTCTCAACCGACACTTGAACTCCAACTTCTGACCTGCGCCGCGCCCGAAGACTCCACTCAACTCCACACGAAAACTTCGGCTCGAACTCAGATGCCGTTTTGAACACCGCATTCGTGCGAAAGAGAAACCGCGGAAGAAGTCTCCGAGCGTCAGCATCGATAATGGGGCAACCAACACTCTGCTGAGGGTTTTCCCGAAAGACGTCACTTCAATTCAGCGCACCGACCAATCAGCCACGCTGTGATTCCCTTCGCTGAAGTCAAACCGATGAGAACAACCTTCACATAATGCAAGTAAACAAACAAAGCTTCATACCTTGCTGAAAGTGGTGTGCGATTCATAACTAAACCCTAAGATTACACCCAAGGCTCTGATCTTGTGACTTTCGCATGTGCTAGGAAACTGAAACAGAACTTCATTAACTTTCACCCTATAAACTCTTCATGTGTGTGTGTGTATATGTGTGTGTAATTGAGTAATTAATTAGCGTAGTTTGATGTAATAAGTTCAATAAATTCTTGTTTCTTGATAAAGAACTGGTATCTTGGTCATGTGTTTTAAGGTTTAAACATTTGCCCAGATCTTACGTTACCTTGCTGTAAAATTTGGTAAATATCTGATGTTGTATTATCTCCGTTGGCCACGGGATAAACAAGGTTGGTGAAACACACTCCCTTGTGCTATTTGGTGGACGAATCGCATAGAAAGTTTGTATTAAAATTTTGTACCGCCGAATACTTCGGCTTATAACCTCTGCCAGGCATGACGTCATCGAATAAGGTGCACCTACAGGTTATAAATAGGAGTGAACCGGAGACATCCTCAGGTCAATGTTGTCTGAAGGACGTCCAGGCAAAAAGATAGTTTGGGTGAGGATGCAGAATAACTTTGACTAGCCCAGGGGCAAAGTCTAGGCAGGATGGGGAGACTGACAGAGCCTGCAGATCCCCAATCCTCTTCAAAGAAGTAATAGCCATAAGAAAAACCATCTTAAGAGACAGAAGCCTGACAGGCGCTGACTCTAGTGGTTCGAAAGGGGTGTCAGCCAGGCCTTCGGTTAGAATAGCTAAGTCCAATGAAGGGACCGTCGCTCTAGTGGGCGGCCTCAACTGTTTAGCTCCACAAATAAAATGGGCAACTAAATGGTGCTTTTCCACAGAAACCCCATCGGTCAGAGCATGCCGAAATAGCGGCTATGTATGTTCTGAGAGTACTAGGGCATAAGCCAGAGAACAACTTTTCTCGCAGAAACTCCAGCACTGAAACAATCTGGCAGTGGACTGGCAGTGAACTTTCAAATACACTCCATTTGAGGGCATAAGTTCTTCTAGTGAAGGCAGCCCTGGCACTTAAAATGGTTTCAATTACGCTGGCTGGAAGACCAGCATGTTTTAGTTGGTCCCCTTCAGGGTCCAAATGTGAAGGTTCCAGAGCTCGGGCCGGGGATGAAATATTGTCCCCTGCGTCTGAGACAGAAGATCCCTCCACACTGGAATCACCCAGGGTGAGCCGTCGAGGAGATATATTAGATCCGAGAACCACACTCTGGTCGGCCACTGGGGCGCTATCGATAAGAGGCGCAAACCCTGTTGACGGACCCTCGCCAGGACTCCTGGGAGCAGAACTATGGGTGGAAACACATAAAGGCGTAACCTGGGCCACGTGTGGGCCATGGCGTCAGAGTAGTAAAGGGGACATTGTGCTATCTCTTGCGAGGTGAAGAGGTCTACCTCTGCTATATAAAATCTTTCCCAGATTTGACTGACTACTTCGGGGTGGAGTTTCCAGTTCCCATGTGTCACAGCTTGTCTGGATAGCAACTCCGCTCCTACATTCATGTACCCCGGAATGTAAATCGCTCTGAGGGACAGGAACTTGTCCTGTGCCCAAAGCAGAACCTGGTGCGCTAGTTGTTCAAGCGGCGTGAGCACAGTCCACCCTTGCGATTTAGCGATTTACCACAGTGTTGTCCACCCGCACTAGGACATGGTAGCCTCTCAACTGCTGGAGGAAGTGTTTCAGGACCAGAAACAGGGCCATCATTTCGAGGCAATTGGTGTGCCATGCGAGAAGATGACCTCTCCAGCTCCCTTGTGCTGGACGGCCATCCAATTGGCTTGATTTCCTTCAGGGTGTTGGAGAATGGGTTTGACACAAGTGGGAAACAGCTGTGCCAGCCTTGTGATCGAATCCCATGTGACACCCACATATGTTGTCCTCTGAACAGGAAAGAGAACGCCTTTTGTAGCGTTGAGTCTCAATCCTAAAGAATGAAGATGAGCTAGGACGACATCCCGATGTCGAAGCGCTAGCTATTAAGATTGAGCTAGGATCAGCCAGTCATCTATACAATTCAGAATACGGATGCCCTGGAATCATAGAGCCAGAGCTGCATCCGTGCATTTTATATGTGCGGGGTGACAGGGCTAGGCCAGATAAAAGGACCCGATACTATAAGCTTCGCCCCCGAAAGCAAACCTCAGGAACCTCCTGTGTTGTGGCAATATTTCTATATGAAAATATGCGTCATTCAGGTTGACCGTCACAAACCAAACCTTCGGTTGAATTTGAGAAACAATCATTTTGGCTGTCGACATTTTGATGTTCAGCCTAAGAAGATGTAAAATTGGACGCAACCCCCCCATCTCTCGGCTGGAAGGGGAACATGATCTATGTCTGTAATTGCCAAGTCAGCAGATGCGCTCATTCCGGTTTCATGGAAGTGAAGACCACGGCATTGAAAACACCGAGAACAATGTGCAACGGAGGGGGGGGGGGGGTGGGGGGGGGGGGGGGTTGTTAGGTGTCCGGCATCCTTAAACAAGGCAGGAAGGAACCGAGCACCTAACATTTCGCTGGAGACCGCTGCTTCCATAAACACCAGTGGTGGCGGAGATTAGACAACGGCCACCATACGGTGCCAGGGAGGAGTCTTTATCCCTTATTGGAATTTTTACACGTCCCTCCCCAAGGGGGAGACACCTCCGTGGTCCTGGGCACGTCAACCTCAGGACTTCCTTTATGGCGGAGATAATGGTCCTCAGGTCCGGTGCTTTTTTTTTTTTCTTCTTTTTGAGGCGGATTGCAAAGCGCGACAAGTCCCTCCCCTGTCTCTACGAGGGGGTAGCTGGCTCGGCACACTCTCCTTCTCCGCCTCACGCCTCGTGGGGACCAGACTTGGTCGGGAATGGGTGGCCGACAGTCCCGACTCCTGAGCACGGCAGGAGAGAAACCTCACAGATGTTTGCTCATAGAGCTTCGTCTCCCGAACCTAGTGGCGGCTGTGTTTACAGCATCGCCAAAGAAGCCGGAAGGCGAGAGGGGGGCATCAAGGAGGAAAACGCGATCTCTGACCTCGATGCCCGTGAGGTTTAATCACAAATGTCTCTCCGTGGCGTCCGCGGCAGCCATAGAACGGCCGATAGCACAGGTTGTCTGCTTAGTGGCACAGAGAAATAAATCTGTGGCTCGGCACCATCAATAAACCCGCCAGTGCTCAGAAATCTTAGCAGGTGAGCTTGGTATGCTTGCAAAACCGCCATGGTGTGCAGGGCAGCACCAGCCTGACCCGCTGCCTGAAAAGCTTTCCCCACCAACGAAGATGTTAGTCTACATGGCTTGGTGGGCAGTGTGGGCTTTTTCAGGGAGGATGAGCTCCCAGGAGAGAGATAGCTCGCAAGCGTCTCTTCAATCTGGGGTATTATCATAAAACGGGATGAATAAAGCTTATTCCATGAAAGAGTTAACTCGTCATGGAGGTCGCCAAAAAAAGAAACCTGTCGTCTAACTTTGAGCGCTTGGGGATTTTTAATTTATTTATTTATTATTTATTTATTTATTTTTGCGGCGAGAGAGGAAATCTATTCGGCCCCTTCACAAAAAGCGCCTGTACGCGCTTGAGAAGCGGACGCTAAAACTTCCTGATCCGGCGATAGCGCGAGAGAAAGGGGGAATTCCGGCTCATGCGCGTCTGCCCGAACGGCACGCTATCTCCATGGAAGCACGTGAGGAAGTCTCTTTCGTCTGCTCACAAGAAGCGCCGGAGCGCGCTTGAGAAGCGGACGCTAAAAACTTCATACGCACGCGAGCCCCAGGAATGCGCAAAGTGCCTTAATAGGGAGATCACAATGCTTGCACTTTCCTTGAAACTCAAGCATTCAAGAAAAAGTCGTGGAGATCGCCCTCCGAAAGAAATCACACGGAGGCACGCATCTCTCAACCAACTCTTGCCATTATCGGTAAGTAAAGTTTTTCTTTCCTACCGTGATTCTGTTGCGCAAACACAAAGCCGTCCTGAAGACAAAAAGATCTGAGGATGTTTCCGGTTCATTCCTATTTATAACCTGCAGGTGCACCTTATTCGGTGACGTCATGCCTGGCGGAGGTTATAAGCCGAAATATTTGGCGGTTTTGACATACACAGGCTTCACAACCGGAGAACAAAGAGATGTTCCCATAGCGTTTTCACGCAGCATCTAGTGAAACTTTTGAAAGGGAACTGCAACGACGACTCCTCTACTAGTTAACCATTCAGTGTGCTCTGAATTTGTGGTCTCTATGTTAGTTAAATTACTAAAACAGACTTTCTGGGTTGTTCTAAATTTTGTTTAGCCTGGGGAACAGACACGGTCTCAATATGGTGAACCCTGAGTGATGAATGGGAGCAGCTGAAAGAAAGTTTAACTAGGAATAATTCAATATAAACATCCAGATCAATGGCATACAGTAGTGAGGACTTAAGGATGTATGGAAAAAAATCAGGCTTTGAAATCAGCCAATTTAAAAAACATCAGTGCAGGTGATAAGTCTGCTTACATCTGTGAAGCTAAAATAAGTGGAATGGTGGCGTTATCCCACAAGGGGTGTAACATGATCGCATGTATCACATGTTTGCTGACAATAGTTCATGAAGTAGCATGTGTTAAGCTTATTTCAATTGTATTTTGTTGTTGCATTTGTTCACATTTGTTTGCATTTCATCAGAAGTAGTGATGTACCACTTTCTTTAAGCTGTCAAAAATAAGAATTTAAAAGTGATTTTGATCCCTTGGAGTGGATCCCTGTGTCCCCTAATTGGCTAATGCCTTTTTTTTTTTTTTTTTAGATGATGCGCAAATTCCCAGATACCTCGACAATATCAGATTAAGACAAAAAATAAATTCACTGAACTTCAAGAAACTGAACTAATTCTTCACCTCAGCAATGGTCATATTTCTAAATCTTAAAATTTAACAGTTATATATATTTCTAATTAAGAAACCTAACCTTGACTCCTGCCAGGTGTCCAGCAATATCAAACCTCCCCTTTATCTCAAAGACCCCAGAAAAGGTTATTATTGTTATTATTAAAAAGTATCAGTCAGGATTCAGCCCTCACCATATTACACAGACAGCAATGGTTAACGTGGTAATGACCTCCTACTGGCCTTGATGAAGAATGTATCTCTTTGCTTCTGTTAATTTATCATTGATCATAGTATCCTCCTTCATAGTTTAGATCCTTATAGATTTAGATCTCAGATCGTATTTGACTGATCGTAGTTTGTAGATTTAAATGACGACTATTCTGCATGTACTAAAATAAAGTTTGGAGTTCCAAGGGTTTAATTGTAGGCCTATTGCTATTTTCTCTCTATATTGCTAGCATTCTCTCTATGCTTACTTTGGGCAACATAACTAAGCTTAGTATTACTTTCCACTGTTATGCTGATGACACACATTTATATGTCTCAGCAAAGCCATATGAAAAAAACAAAACTTGATAAAATTGAGCAGTGTAAAGGACATTAGACATTGGATGCTAATTGATGTTCTAGGATCACATGCAGCTAGGGTATGTTTGCTGATCACACGGCCTTTTTGTTTTATCATGTACAGCAGTAAAATACTTTGGTGTGATTATAGATTCCAATCTTCCATTTGAAGTTTGTGTTGACCATTCATATCGGAAATATTGCCAAGGTAATGAATATATTGTCACTACATGATGCAGAAAATTTTGTTCATGCTTTATCACCTCCACTTTGCATTAGTGTAATGCCTTACTAGATAAATAAATAAGCTCCAGTTTGTCCAGAATACAGTAGTAATTTTAAAATACTACTATTGACCTGTAAAGCACTAAATGGTCTTGCACCACAATACCTGCTAGTCTGCTTTAAAGCTTTTTTTATGTTGGATTTACTTTAATGGTAAGTTAGGTTTTGACTTGAACATGGTTGGTTATTTATTGTGTACCTAGTTTTGCTGTTCTGTAGTGTCAATTGTAGTGTGATTAAAGTAGGTTTAAAGTCATTGGTTCTCAAGTAATTAATCAAGAGTAGTGGCAGGGCTTAGCTACATATATTAAAGGTGTATCTGTAAAAAAAAAAAAAAAACATATCTTGCAACAGTCACAAACCTAGATAGGAAGTGCAGGCAAATTTAACAGATACTCATGTTTAGCATGGAATTATTAGTTTGTCTCAGCCCTAGTATAGACAATGATGTCATTCCTGACTAGGATGTGAAGATGTGCATTTAAACTATTTCTCTTTTTAATTCTCACAGACTAAGACTCTCTCACACAGCAGAGGTAGATCTCCAAGAAACCTCATCTACCCTCCACTGCCATCTCACTTTCCTGCATTGGTGGCAGGTGGGCTCTGGATCTGCCAATTTGCTGTCAAGAAAGCTGGTAGTCTAGGAAACTGTCATGAGTCTAGCTGGTGGTACTGGCTGGCTAGACCGGCTGATGTACTTTCTGTGGGCATATAGGGCAGGCATTAACACAGGGGTGTGCAAACAGAAAAGTATTTTATTTAAACACAAACTCAAAAATAGACAAACAAACCAAAGGAACCAAAACAACAAACTCAAACTAAAACTAGGGCTCAGGGCCAACACAGGGAACTGAGCGCCAACACAGGGAACTGAGCGCCAACACAGGGAACTGAGCGCCAACACAGGGAACTGAGCGCCAACACAGGGAACTGACAGAAGGAAACATGGAGCTGGAGCTAACTAAAGACACATAGGGGAACTAGAGACAAGACAGGGCTGGACTGGAGATAGGGTTAGGGTTAGTGGTTAGTTAGATTAGTAACTACACTGAATACTGGGATGCTGGATGCTGACCTAACCAGGTTAGTATCTAATGGAGTTAGTGGCTAACCGGGTTAGTACTGACCTAATAGGGGGGACCTGAACACAAAAGGAAAGGCACACTTGAGGCTATTCCAACCTAGCGGCTAACCTACTAGCAACCAGAACCACTAGCAGTCAATCCCACTAGAGACCTACTGGAGGCTAACCCTACTAGCAGCCTAGGCCTACTAGCAGCTAACCCTGCTAGCGGCTAACCCTGCTAGCGGCTAAGCACTCATGTGGCTTCAAACATCTAAACAGATAAGGAAAGCAACAAACAAAGAACTAGACAAGAAGACCAACACTAGGGACACACAGAATAGTACTTACACAAGAGGAGACACTGCCTAACTAAACATGAAACAGGACAGCTCCTTGAATCCACTAACACAAGGAATCTAAAGAAAACTAATAATAGAGCCCTCTAGAAAAACAAAGGTAAAACAATATTACTAAAATATAAACTTCAAAGAAACAAAAACAAACAAAAAAAGAATTCCCACATGACGGTATAATGCTCGACCCAGTTTCCCAGAACAAACTGCTATTTATAAGATGTTCAATGAGCCACCTTGGTTCAGGTGAGCCCTATCACCTGACCGAGGTGCCTTCTGGGAAACTGAGTCGGCCAACAAAAACTACAAACAGACAAAAACAGACAGTGACCTCTAGTGGAGGTTCCTAACAGAAACGTCCTTAACAAAATGGACATGCTTCTTAGATTTTTCCGTTCTGATAACACTCCTCGCACAGTCCTTGGAGATTTCAAACACACTGACAAGCTCCAATCCTCTTTTCTCCTCCCTCTCCTCAACCCCTTCTCATTAACATTAAACAGCTGCCCTTCCAAACACAAAAGAGAGAATTCCCTTGAGCTGGACATGAAATATTGAAGATTTATTGAAACAAAAACCGATACAATTATAAAACATACTGTTGAAATATGTATAACTTGTAAATAAATTATTGATTAATAATAATAATAATAATAATAATAATAATAATATTTACAGATTACTAGCCTATATAATATTTAGAATTTCTTGATTAAATTAAAATACGTTTTTGTGTCCTTTTAATATGATGTCATCCTCAATAATAATGATAATAATTATATGAATCCTTTTTCCACGCTCTAGTGAGACGCAATGACTTATGGGAAATTTTTTATTTTTAAATCTGTTGTTCACTCGTTCCCTACGCCATTCGCAGTTCCCTTTGAACTGAACATTTTCATTCCCTGCGGTTTGGAATCACACTTAACATGGCTGAACACCCTGTGAAGTATACTTCGTAGACTACTTTAGGCCGATCAGAACTCACCTTTGATGTCCATGAGGCTGCAGTACTTCCTTTATATTTTGTGTGACAGATGTCTAGTCTAATCAGAGGTAAGAATCAACAAACCAACAAAGGTAGGTGTGGTTTGCAAATAAAACTCCTGATTGGATGAGACATTTGCCACTCAAGATCAGCGGTAAGAATTTCTCTCACAAGCCACACATGGCCATGTTGATTCTTACCGCTGATTGGACACTGCAAAAATCAGTCCTCATTTAAATGCCCTTAGGCTGCAGCACTTCTTGTATATCTTGAGTGACAGATGTCTCTTCTATCAGTTATAACTGTATAACTTTACCTACCTTTTCCAGTTTGACTGAATTGTCACTGTGTTTTCTCATTCTGTATTTTGTTTTTGTGTATGTCATAGTTTTTTCCGATTTGTTGTTTTCAGTTTTGTGATTTTGTTTTTGATTTTGTTATTTAATTTTGTTTTTGGTTTTGTTTTGCACATTTCTGCCACTGTAAGAGTCTCCTATAATAAGAGCTCTTTCAGGTTTCTCAGTGGGTGCTTCATCTATCTATCTATCTTCCAATCACATAGAAAAGTCAATTAATCTATGCTTAAACTCAATGTTTTTTATTGTGATATTCGGGTGTCGTGGGCTTTGTATGTAGATTATCCAAATTGTTTACCCTATGAAGAGTAAGTGGGCGTGTCCCATCTCAGGTCAATATCAGATAATAAAGTGAAACGAAAGGATTGTACCTCTACTTGGTTTCATATGAATTAGATAAACAGAATATTTGGTTTCGGTTCACTTGCTTCATTTAAAAGTAGACACTATATAGATATATTTCTCATGTCAGTTCAATTTAGCAACGTGTTTAAAAAAGATATTTGTGAAGACCGAGACAGCTGAAAGTCCCCTGTTTATTTTCTTCTTTTTTTTTTTTTTTTTTACAAGACCATTAGTGAGGGTGATGGATGTCTGTCCGTAAATTACAATTTTTAATAGATTTACAGCACTACATAAAGCACATATCAGATTACTTTAATAGCAACTGTCCAAATGAGATTATTGCTCATTTTGGATGTCTTCAGTTGTCATGTCTGTGTAACTAGGAGGCGGACGCAAATGCAGGGAGAACAAGATTTTCTTGTTTCTTGTAATAACATGGGCGACACCGAGCATAAGTAACGTGCACAATGGTGAGCGAACAGTCCGCTACGGGTTCGACTGGTTTACATAGTGAGACACATTAGGGAGACACAGATGATTTTAATTTAGTGCTAACGTGAAACATATACAGACGTAGACACACCTAGGGGGAGACAAGGCGGCGACTCAGTAATCCGGAGAACCAGATCTTATTCCCCGGGACTGAGGTGGCACAGGTGTAACATCAGTATTGTCTTACAATGTATAAATAAATAAAAATCAGGAAAGTGGAAAGCACTTGAAGCATGTCAGGAGTAGACATGGTATGCAGCAATAACTCCCAGTTTAGTTTCTGTAATTGCAAATGGTGTTCATGAATGATGGTGTGTACAGTTTCCACAGGCAGATGCATGTTTTTATTGCAAGGGGCAGGGGTAGCTCAGATCGGAAGGTCCCAGAAGCAAACCCCACCACCGCCAAATTGCCACAGTTAGGCCCTTGAGCAAGGCTCTTAACCAATTATATGTGTACTAAAACAAATTTAAGTCTGGCTGGATAAGGGCATCTGCTAAATGCAATCAATGTAACTGAAAGTTGAAACTAAGCTATTCATACATTTCGAAGGATCAGCTATATTTTCATGGGAACAAGCACAGTGGGTATCAAGCCACCTTGGCCAGCATCTTAATTTATGGACCGTTATGGCCTTCTTTAAAATGTTTCCACCATTTAAAAGTCTTTTTGTTTTCTGTAAATGTCAGTCATACCTTCATTCATGAGAAATGTCATCATGTTTTGACTTGAACAACCTCATGTTTTCTATGTTTTTTATTTTATTTTTCTTTTAAACTTACTATAACGTAAATTCACCTCTGTAACAAACAAATAGATTTTAATTGGAATTAATTAAAGTTTTTGTTTTTCTTGAGTAAATACTTAACCAGATGCCAGTGCAGTAGGCCCCAGTGAAAAAAAAAAACACTTTAGTGTACTACAAATATGTTGAAATATTCAATAGTACATTGCAAATATATTTTTAAAAAGTTGTACCATCAGTTAATATATAAAAGTATACTTACATCATGCTTTTTCCAAATTTTGGAATGAAACTTTAAATATACTTTTAAATAATTGTATCATAGTACACTTTCCAAAAATATATTATAGGAAAGTATACTTTAAGTGAAATGTTGGTCTAATTTCCAAAGTACACTTATTTAAACTTTTTTTTCCAATTTATTTTAAGTATATTTTTTTAAAAATATGCTTGAAATAATCATTGTACAAATGTACAGAAAGTATACATTAGAATACAAATTGTTATATACAGTAGTCTCAGTATATTTCAGTTAAATTGAAATGTACTTATTCACATGTACTTATTAATGCTTATATTTAGTGCACTACTCTCTCTCACGCGCACTTTAAGACTCGTTTTTGCACGGTGAATCTCTCTCTCAAACTCGTTTTTGCGCACCGAAACTCACTTTTGCGCGTTCAAGATTTATGTTTGCACTCTCTCTCTCTCTCTCTCTCTTCTGTGCACTCACTATCATAAAGCTGTACACTTGCACAAACCACAGCAGCGTTATAACGCTACAACTATTCCAGCCAACCTGAGACTAGAATCGGCGCAACACCAGCCAATCAAACACTGGAGGCGGGCACATTCGGACTGTCTGTTTTCTGATTGGCTCCCCAGTTCTTCCGCTTCTAGTTTAAATTAACGGGTGGAAGCTGCATCATTGCGTGGGTTAGTTCTTATCGTTATTATTTTATTTTCATCGGCATAAGGTAAATTTTATGGTTTTTGTTGGATAATTTGTAATTAAGTACATAGTTTAAACTATGGAATGTATTGTTTAATGTGTTATTGCTAAATCTTGTGTACCTTCCCTCTGGTATAATGCTCCGTAGCTCTCGGCCTGTTTTCAGTCTCTGTGTAATAGAAACAACACACCAGATTTGAACTAATACTGTACCTGTATATTCTAATACTAATGTCTGTCTTTGTTCAGACAACAGTTTACATTTTAGTTTGTGAGACAACCTGACGTTTTATTGAACACAAATAAACTATAGTAGTGCTTTTTTGTAACCTTGTGCAAATTAAATCTTTTGAACTCATGAATAAAATCTGCCTCAGTAATGTAATGTGATGTAATGCGTTTCAAAAACATGTTAAAGTGTATAAAATGCATTCAGCATGTGTAAATTGTCCTAAACACCTTTAGTGTGCTTGTAACACATTTGCAATACAGTATTATGGAAGACTGTGTATACTTTGATATAATAAAGTATATTTGTATTAACCACAAAATGTACTTTTTTAGTATTTGTAATTGGCCAGAAGTATAACAGCATGCTACTGCTGCAATAAGAATATATTCATAGTATATTAATCATGTATTTGTAACACAGTAAGAATTGCTGTAATGCACATATAATACATTAAATATATACTTAAAGTTCATTATTTACTGTCAGGTATGTGCGTTAGTACACACACAGCCATATACTTAAAGTGTACTAAGTATACTTAAAGTTGTTCCACTTTAGCACACAAAAGTATATTTAATACACTTAAAATTGTGCTTTTGTACAATTTAATTACAACTTAAATACACTCAGTACAAAATTAGTTGTTCCAAAATAGCAAACTTCAAGTATACTAGTCATTAGTCTGTAGCAATTACACTTAACTATGCTTTGGTACGCTAGGATTTAATATACTTAGCATACTTTTTTTTTTACTTGGGGGTGGCTATAAGAAACCTATTTAACAGGTGGTTGCCAAGAAAAAAGGGATCTGGAGAGCCATTTTCATCAATAATCATCCAAACATAAGGTATAGGAAGTATTACTATATAACGAATGATGAAGCGCAATAAAATGGTTGTTTTATGGACATATAGACATGAGAAAGTTAGCTATAACAGAAAACCTTAGTGTGAGTGCTCTGCTTGTCTCACCTGCTCTGTGCACCTTACCGTGATGCAGAGGAACCTGCATCTGTTAAACATATGCTTAACCCACAGACATGTCCCTTTCATGTGAAAAAAAGTATGCTAAGTATATTAAATCCTCACATGCCAATGTATACTTATGTATACCTGCAGCCAGACCAATGACTAATATAATTGGAGTTTGCTATTTTGGAACAACTTATTTTGTGCATTTAAGTTGTAAATAATTATACAAAAGCACAATTATAAGTATATTAAGTGTCCTTTTGTGTGGTAAAGTGGATCAATTTTAAGTATAGTTAGTATCCTTAAAGTACATGGCTGTTTTTGAACTAATGTACATACCTGACAATTCAAATATATATTGAATGTATTATAAGTGCATTATATAAACTTTTTACTGTGTTACAAATACATAATTAATATACCAGGGCAATATTCTTATTGTAGCAATAGCATGGTTGTAGCAGTAGCAAGATTACAAAAAGTCATAAACAGTACTATAGTTTATTTGTCTTCAAAAAAATAAAAACTTAAGATTGTCTCACAAACACACACACACACACACAAAACAAAAATACAAAATTATATAAAACTATTATACTATATATTTTCTATTATTGGAATACAGTATGCCTTATTATTTTAAACCTGGTGTTTTTGATTCTAGCTGTTACAAAGAGACTCTGAAAACAGCCAATGAGCATTATACTAGAAGCACATAAGCACAGAAAAGTACATACGATTTAGCAATAACACATTAGATTCATTACATTCAATTACATTCTATAGTTTAAGCTATGTACTTAATTTCAAATTACCCAACAATAACCATGAAATTTACCTTATACCGAGGGAAATTAAAATAATAACGATATGAACTAACTAGTTTCATGAGACAGGCAGTTTTAATGTGTCAGCCTTTAGTTTCTGATTGGCTGGTATTGACCCTACCCTAGCTTCTGGTTGCCTGAAACAGTGGCAGAGTTCTAACATTGCTGCAGGTCAAGTGTAAATTTATGATAGTTCAAACTCAAACCCACATAAATGAGCTTGAACGCACAAAAGTGAGGTTCAGTTTGTAAAAATGAGTTTGATAGCGGTGCGGGAGAGATTCAGCATCCAAAACCAAGTTTAAAAGCACACGCGTGAGAGAGTAGTACACTATATATAAGCATAAATCAGTACATTCAAATTTAACTGAAAATATACTGAGACTACAGTATTCAAATTGTTTTCTAATGTATGCTTTCTGTACATTGTTACAATAATTATTTCAAGCATACACACGTGGACAAAATTGTTGGTACCCTTCAGTAAATGAAAGAAAACTCACAATGGTCACAGAAATAACTTTAATCTGACAAAAGTAATAATAAATAAGAATTCTATGAATGTTAACCAATGAAAATCAGACATTGCTTTTCACCCATGCTTCAACGGAATTATATAAAAAAATGAACTCATGGAACAGGTCTGGACAAAAATGATGGTACCCCTAGAAAATACTGAAAATAATGTGAGCAAAGGGACATGTTAATTCAAGGTGTGTCCACAAATTAGCATCACACGTGTCTACAATCTTGTAATCAGTCAGTGGGCCTATATATAGGGCTCCAGGTAGTCACTGTGTTGTTTGGTGACATGGTATGTACCACACTCAACATGGACCAGAGGAAGCGAAGGAAAGAGTTGTCTCCAACAATTTTGTCCACGTGTGTATATATTTTCTTAAATATGCCAAAAAAAAGTTTAAATTAAAACTAATAAAGTGATAATACATAAAGACTGTCCTTAACTCAGTAACTCACTTAACTCAGTTGTGCTTAATAAAGACTGTTCATGATTGTGACATCTGGTTCCCATGTGTTACTTCCACGTGTCAGACCCGTTAGAATACTTAATTATGTATGCAAAATGTTAAGATAAATAATGCATAAATATATTTTAAATTTAAAAGACTTAAAACCTAAAAAAAAAAAATATATATATATATATATATATATATATATATATATATATATATATATATAGGTTAACTTACAATTTGTACAATTTTCTAAATTATTAGTTAGCTTTTACTATTGGCAGACAGCAAGAGTGTTTTTTTGTTGTTGTTGTTGTTGTTCATTTTGACACCATGAGTCTGTAATGTGAGCATTACAGTATTACCATGATGGATAATATTGACCACCATATGTTATTTAAACCCCATAACCAGTATTGATTGAATATACTATATGTTCCTGTTAAAATGCCTTTGTGGATTGCCAGATGTATAAGTGTGCTATTGCTTAAATAAAGCGCCATTCTGAACAATGGCTAGAGCACTGCTTTATTGCACATGCTTTAATCTCTGATGACCTTTACACAAAGACATCAAGAGATCAAAGGCAGAGAAAAGATGGACAGGTTGTTTGCAAGTGGACAGCAAGGGCACACAGATCTTGATGAAAGGATTTTTCATGATTTGCCATATTTCTTTCTCGACCCAGTGGTTAATAATTTAAAAGAAGTCAGCAATCATAGGAACATGCAATTTACCACCTTGTACCTTAGCTCATAAATATTCATCAGCTGAGACCTATTTAGCAGCCAGCTTGACTGTGTGATGCTGCACAATGTGGCAAGAAATGGAATCTCCTTCCCCCCCCCCCCCCAGCAAGCCTGTTAATATTGTTATTTTCATTCCATATTGGTTTTCTGTGCATTGTCTCTTCCTACCCAGTAGAGTAAAGAAAAGGCATGTTATAATGAACAAAGTTGTGTTCACAATATATTTTACCAATAAAGGCTTCTGGGTTGTAAGTTTGTATCTACACAAGATAATACAATTATTTATTTATTAATTCATCTGAATTTATTAATTCATCTGAATTTATTCATTCGAGTTTATTCGTTCATCTGAATTTATTCTGATCAGTTTTGCTATGAATCCTGTCTGAGTAATGTTTGGTGCATGGTGGAAAAGTAATTTTTTTTTTTTACAAATAAAAAAATATAATAAAAAATGAATTAATTATTCAGGAAAGTTAGACTTTCTGTGCTACTGCCTCCTTTTTGTCTAACTGTTGGTGGTGGTGAGTACAGAGTACTGCCACTTTTTGGTATTGAAAGTTATTCCATTATTGATGCATACAGGTACAGATGTCACATTTATGTCAGCCACTATCAGTGCCTGATCTGTTCTTATAAATGCTCTAAATAATGAATGGCCACAAATTTCCACAGAAACACTACAAGAAGAGTGAAACCTGTTATAGCTGCAAAAGTCAAGTCAAGTCAAGTCAATTTTATTTATATAGCGCTTTTAACAATTGACATTGTCGCAAAGCAGCTTTACACAATAAAAAGAAGTAAGTTTTTATGCAATGTATATGAATCAAAATGACAAGATTGTCCCCGATGAGCAAGCCGAGGGCGACGGTGGCAAGGAAAAACTCCCTGAGATGGTAATAGGAAGAAACCTTGAGAGGAACCAGACTCAACAGGGAACCCATCCTCATCTGGGTGATAACGGATAGCAGGAATTGCTCAGCATAATAATGTGTAAGACTGGAAGTTCAGTATAACAAAAGATGTTTTAAAATTAAAAGGAGTCCAATTTGTTCCCGGAGGCTCAGGTAGACTGTAGGGGATTCCGGTCCTGAGTTATCGAACAACTGAAGTCACAGGTCCCCAGAGCATCACTCGATGACAGGAGAGTCTTCATGGAAACCATCCCCAGACACCATACGAATCCAGGCAGACCACACGGGGCATCCATGCGACGAGATCTCCAACCAGAAGCAGGACTCCAGGACGGGTTAGACGGCTCCAGAGGGCAGAGGGGTCTGGATCACTGGCAACTCAGGAGCGAAACATGTATAGCTCGACAGAGAACAGAGAGAGGGAAAGAAGAGGGGGAGAGAGAGAGAGAAGAGAGCAGAAAAGGAGAGAACAGAAAATAAGGAGAGAT
Source organism: Clarias fuscus (assembly GCA_030347435.1). Lineage (NCBI taxonomy): Eukaryota > Metazoa > Chordata > Actinopteri > Siluriformes > Clariidae > Clarias > Clarias fuscus. Next base: position 27,660,190 of record CM059210.1, on the reverse strand, counting down.
GGCAGTTAGGTATGGTCACAGTCAGCATGTATAGGTGAATGTATATTTAGTGCAAAGTGCAAGCAGAGACTCCGGCAGGACTAACTATAACAGCATAACTAAAAGGGAGAGCCAGAAGGAAACACAAACATGAGGGCTCCCTGAGATGTAAAGCAACCAATCACCTCACCGTCAACAAACCTGAGTGAACAATGAGAGTGAGGAGGACAGCATCTAAACATACCAGTTCACCAGAATACTCTACATCTATGAGTCCCCCAGATCTGCTCCTTTACCTAAGGTTAATCTATTTACAAAAATGCTTGGCTAAATAAATGGGTTTTTAGCCTAGACTTAAACACTGAGACTGTGTCTGAGTCCCGAACATTAATAGGAAGATTATTCCATAACTTTGGGGCTTTGTAAGAAAAAGCTCTGCCCCCTGCTGTAGTTTTAATAATACGTGGTACTGACAGGCAGCCTGCATTCTTTGATCGAAGTAGGCGTGGCGGATCGTAAGACACTAACAGTTCACTCAAATACTGTGGTGCGAGACCATTTAGTGCTTTAAATGTCAAAAGTAGTATCTTAAAATCGATGCGAAATTTCACAGGGAGCCAATGCAGTGTAGATAAGATAGGGGTGATGTGCTCGTATCTTCTGGTTTTAGTGAGGACTCTCGCTGCTGCATTCTGTACTAACTGAAGCTTGTTTATACACCTAATTGAACAACCAGACAGTAAGGCGTTACAATAGTCCAACCTAGACGTGATAAAAGCATGAACTAGTTTTTCTGCATCATTTAGTGACAATATGTTTCTTATCTTGGCAATATTTCTAAGGTGAAAGAAAGCTATCCTGGTGATATTATCTACATGAGCTTCAAACGAAAGGCTGGAATCTATAATCACACCGAGGTCTTTTACTGTTGCACTTGATGGAACAGAAAGGCCATCTAAAGTTACAGTGTGATCAGAAAGCTTAGTTCTAGCTACTTGTGGTCCTATGACCAGAACTTCTGTCTTATCAGGATTAAGCAGAAGAAAATTAATTAACATCCAATCTCGTATATCCTGCACACACTGCTCGATTTTAGCAAACTGGTTTTTCTCATCTGGTTTTGCTGAGACATATAATTGTGTGTCATCAGCATAACAATGAAAACTAATACCATGTTTACGAATTATGTTGCCCAGAGGAAGCATGTAAAGGGAAAAAAGCAGTGGGCCTAAAACTGAGCCCTGTGGAACACCAAACTCCACTTCAGAACATGAGGAATGGTCACCATCTAAATCTACAAACTGATAACGATCAGTCAAATAGGATCTGAGCCTCAAGAGGGCAGTTGCCTTAATTCCTACTACCTTTTCTAATCTGTGAAGGAGAATACTATGATCAATGGTGTCAAAAGCTGCACTGAGGTCCAGTAACACAAGTATAGTGACGCAACCCTGATCAGAGGCCCATAGGAGGTCGTTTACTACTTTAACAAGTGCTGTCTCTGTGCTGTGATGAGGCCTAAATCCTGACTGATACAGTTCATTTATGCTATTTCTGTGTAGATGTGAACATAGCTGCTGTGATACTACCTTTTCCAAAATCTTGGAGATAAAGGGAAGGTTTGATATCGGCCTGTAATTAGAAAGCAGACAGGGGTCAAGGTCAGGTTTCTTGATTAGCGGTTTAATAACGGCTAATTTAAAGGATTTGGGGACATACCCACTACTGAGGGTGACCAACTCCATATTGAAGTATATGTATTTGGATCCAATGTCATTTACACACATATATACAGGGTGGGCCATTTATATGGATACACCTTAATAAAATCGGAATGGTTGGTGATATTAACGTCCTGTTTGTGGCACATTAGTATATGTGAGGGGGCAAACTTTTCAAGATGGGTGGTGACCATGGTAACCATTTGGAGGTCGGCCACCTTGGATCCAACTTTTGTTTTTTCAATAGGAAGAGGGTCATGTGACACATCAAACTTACTGGGAATTTCACAAGAAAAACAATGGTGTGCTTGGTTTTATAAATGGCCCACCGTGTATATTATATACACACACCAATCCTATATAACATGATTATATAATATACCAATCCTATATAATAACACCAAACTAAGGTGTTATTGATTTTTGAGACTGGTAACTGTAAAGGAACTTCTCCGCTGAGAACAGAACTTCTTTTTTTTATCAAAACAGAGGTAAGTTTTGGTCTTGCTTTCCTGGTAGCCAGATGGTGCTTGATGGCTATTGGAAATGCACTTGACAATACAGTTCTTGCGAAACCTATTCCTGAACAGCTCACCTTCATGTATTGACAACAACTGACTCATTTAATTACCTAATGCCATATAATCCTTGGCTTTAGTAAATCTGGCTGCATGTGCTTTTATTTAACAAACTGTTGATCTTGGTACAGTAGGTAGGTGGATGGATGGATGAGTGAGTACAGGATTAAGGCATCATTACAGAAGCCAGTTTACAGATTATACAACAAATAAGCAACAATTAAAAACTGCAATGAGAAAAGGGTTGACAAGTTGAAAAAAAAAAGATGCATGACAGTGCATGAACTAGGTAAATCCCTTTAATTTCAGCATAGATTTACTGTACTCTAAAAATAACTAATCAGTTATTGTAAAAAAAAAAAAAAGCTGGCAACAAAAGTGAGTACATCCTAAGTGATAACAGCTGTACAATTTTTACCATGCAAAGTCATATGTCTTATTCATCATGTTCATGTGTTTGTCAGTGGCCAAGTATGTCTTATGTCTCCAGACCTGAACCCCATTCAGCACCTGTGAGGCATCCTCAAGCGGAAGGTGGCGAAGCGCCATGTGTTTAACGCTGATATCATTATGGAGATGTGGAAGAGGATGCCAACAGCTCTGGTGAATTCCATCCCTAGCAAAATAAATAAAGAAGTAAAATAAAATAATATACACTTCAGTGTATTACAAATATATTAAAATCTTCTATATTACATTGCAAATATACACTACTAATAAATATACTAATTTAAAAATTTTACTAACATCATGCTTTTACATTCAACTTTAAACATATTTCAAAATAATTGTATTATAGTACACTTTTCAAAAATACATTATAGGAAAATAAACATTAAGTGAAGGGTCAGTGTAATTTCCAAAGCAGTTATTTACTTACACTTTGTTTTTCAATTAATTTGGCATATTTTTAAAAACTTGTGTTCAAAACAATCTTCCAGGTTTGTTTATTCTCCAGAGAAAACATAATACAACTGTCCATGAATAAAAAGAAAATTATCAAAATCGAAAAAAGTATTAAAGCCACTATGAAGTCTAATGTAATTGCACCATTCTGTCATGGTGGTGGGATTGAGGCATAAACGCAGAGGTCATGATGTTTCCAATGATGTTTCTTTTTAATGATAAATAAAGAAATCAAACAAACAAATATACTTTATGACAAAACAAACCAAAACATGAATCAAGACAAGGAAACCACGAACTAAACTTGAGCCACATTTACTAGAACTAAATCAACAGATGCAAGACGCATAAAGGAACTAAAACAAGCTATTTATACAGAAACTAATAACCAATTCGGTTCAGGTGAGTGCCCATGTCACCTGACCGAGTTGCACACTGGGAAATGAAGTTAAACTAAAAAGAACTACAAACAAAAGTCTCAGGGCGCATGGCGCTCTCTAGGGGTTATCCCTGACAGAACCCCCCCTCAAAGTCCAGGGCACCCCCCCTCCAGGGTCCAATGTCTGGCCTCCCTCCGCAGAGGCTGAATATTTTATCCTCTGGGCAGGGTGGCAGGGCAAGTTGGGCAGGCAAAATCCCCCCCGCCTCTTGAACCGGGACTGGAGTGGAATCCCAGAGCCCGAACGGCGCAGGGAGCGCTGGCATGTCCGAGACAGGCGGGCTTGCTGACACGATACCGCTGTCACAGCAGGGTGGTGGAGGAAGTTCACCGTCCTCTTTGATGCAGGGCGGCGGCAGTGGAGGAAGCTCGCTGTCCTTGTCGATGCAGACTGGCGGCGGAGGAAGCTCGCTGTCCTCCTCGATGCAGAACGGCAGCGGAGGCAGCTCGCTGTCCTCCTCGCTGCATGTCGACGGAAGCGGAGGCAGCTCGCTGTCCTCCTCTACATAGAACGGCGGCGAAGGGAGCGGAGGCACCTCGCTGTCCTCCTCGATGCGAGACGGTGGCGGCGGAGGAAGCTCGCCGTCCTCGTCAAAGCAGAACGGCGGCGGAGGAAGCTCGCCGTCCTCGCCGAAGCAGAACGGTGGCGGAGGAAGCTCGCCGTCCTCAGCGGCGCTTTGCAATGGCGGCAGCTCGCTGTCCTCCTCGCTGCATGCCGGCGGAAGCAGAGGAAGCTCGCCGTCTTCAGCTGCACTGGTCAGCGGCGTCAGCTCGCAGTCCTCCACGCTGCATGACGGCGCCCTCTCGGGGTTATCCCTGACACATTCAACATTATTTTTGTCTATTTTCTACTTTGCTGGAAAAATAAATTTTAGGAAGAGACGTTTGCTCTTTCTTGTTAATTCGTCTTAAAAACCTCTATTTGCGACCACCTAAGTGAAAAAAAATGTATGCTAACTACATTAAATCCAAGCATATTTACGCATGCTTGCAGCAGGCTAATGATTGATTAGTATACTTGAAGTTTGCTATTTTGGAACAACTAATTTTGTACTAAGTGCATTTAAGTTGTAATTAAATTGTACTAAAGCAAAATTTTAAGTGTATTAAGTATACTTATGTGCTAAAGTTTAATTAGCCATGAAGCATCATAATTGTACACTTAAAGTATATGGCTGTGTGTACTAACGTACATGCTTCACAGCAATTAATTAAATTTAAGTAGATATTTAGTATATTATAAGTACAATAGTGCATTTTTTACTGTGCTACAGTAAAAATACTCGAGTAATATACCATGTACAGTACAGACCAAAAGTTTGGACACACCTTCTCATTCAAAGAGGTTGAATTTGTATTATGGCAAGGAAAAAGCAGCTAAGTGAAGAACAAAAATGACTGGCCATCATTACTTTAAGAAAAACTTGAAAGTGTCCCCAAGTGCAGTCACAAAAACCATCAAGCGCTACAAAGAAACTGGCTCACATGCGGACTGCCCCAGGAAAGGAAAACCAAGAGACACCTCTGCTGCGGAGGATAAGTTCATCCGAGTCACCAGCCTCAGAAATCGCAGGTTAACAGCAGCTCAGATCAGAGACCAGGTCAATGCCACACAGAGTTCTAGCAGCAGACAAATCTCTAGAACAACTGTTAAGAGGAGACTGTGTGAATCAGGCCTTCACGGTAGAATATCTGCTAGGAAACCACTGCTAAGGACAAGCAACAAGCAGAAGAAACTTGTTTGGGCTAAAGAACACAATAAAGAACACAATAAAGAAAACTCTTTAAATTAGAAGGTGTGTCCAAACTTTTGGTCTGTACTGTATATATTATTATTGCCGAATTACCATGTTCTTATACTTCTGGCCAATTACAAATACTAAAAAAGTACATTTTGTGATAAATAAAAATTCTTTGTTGCATCATGGAGTACACACAACATTCTAAACTACTGTAGTGCAAATGTGTTACCGGTACACTAAAGGGTTTTAGGACCTTTTACAAATCCTGAATTAATTTTCCAGACTATAACACATTTTTAAGGCCCTTGGAACACATTTAATCCATAAAGGACTTAGGATTTCATTGGGAGTTAATAAATTTTTTTATTATTATTATTAAACTCCATATGATTTAAACAAAAACAAAAAAATGAGGTGACCACATTCCTATGATATTCCTAATGATTTGTTCCAACCTTCCATGAACAACTGGCCCTCAGTCACACTAGTGTGTCTACACATTAATAGACCTTTTTTTTTTGGATAAACTTCTCATTATTACTCATGCGTCTGATGGCTGCACATGCCTCAGAGGCAGTTGTCAGTGGAAACTCCTGAAGAACAGCATCTGTTAAAATGCATAAGAAATCATACCACATGGTATTTTCATGCAACATTTTCTTCCATTTTGACTACATTAAAAGAGAACTGTGGACATTTTCTAAATGCATTTTTTTTTTCATACACATGCTAAATCCAGCAATGATTTTCTTCTACTTACAATTTGAAGTCTGTAAGCCTGTAACCCGGATTAGTTAATTCGTCTTTTTTGATCAATATTTTTAAAAATCTTCTTAACCACATGCTTTGAAATGAGGGAACATGTCACCCAGTGGAGCAGTGCTTTTGGGAATAGTGTCGGTCTATGGCACAGATGGATAAGCTATTCCAGGTTGTATACCAACAGACTTCAAATTTCAGATTATTGTTGGTTTCATTGTCAATGGGGACTGTTGAAAATGCCATTTAGAATATAGTTATCTTTCAAGAACTGCTATCAAAAAAATTTATATTCTGAAAAACTTCATTTTACACCAGTGGAAATTAAAACAACTAACAGTTTCATGAGACAGGCAGTTCTAATGTGTCAGCCTTTAGTTTCTGACCTGTTACAATACTTAATTATTATACCAACTTCATGTTCTTTCATAATTTAATTTAAAAAGTGAAACTTTTATATTATAGATTAATTGCATTAATTGCATGTAAAGGGAAATATTAAAAATGTATTTACAATACAGAAACTTGAAAAAGTATGTTCATTTAAATGCTTATTTGTTTAACTGTCAAAATTATAGAAATTATGACAATTGCTAGTGATTTGTTTTCCATGTGAATGTAATCCTTCTGCTATTAAAGCCAAAGGGCTTTTTAAGTAGACAAAATGTAACATAAGTACCTACCTATTATGGCCTGCACTTTGGCAACATCCAGATGTCTTTTTGGGCCTCCCCCCTCCCAGATTGCCAGTAAGGTGGACTGTGCAAGGACCTTCTTTGTGAACACCAACAGAGATAGCGCTTGGGCAAAAACTGTCATGCGTGTGCTCAAAAGCAAAAAGGCCATCTTACGAACTGTAACTCTGTGTCAGGCACGCAGAGTAATGAAGAGAAAAAAAAAGAGGAGCAGGACCCAAGTGCAGATTTACAGCACCAAAGGGGCGTGGCTTAGACGCGCTTTTGGACGAGGGGGGCGTGGCGCGCTGGCCGTTGAGCACTTCCGTGTTCAGGGGGGGAAATCCTGGTGATGTAATACAAAGCCGGTGCAATGGGTCGGAAAGCCAGTTAAATCAGTCAGCGATGCGTGTGACAAAAAGGGAGCGAGCAGAGACGTTGTCGTGAGCCAGAGCGAGAGTTCAAAGCCAGCGAGTCAGTCAGCGATGCGAATAATCCAAAGGGGGAGCGAGCAGAGACGTAAATGAGAAACGAAGCGAGAGGTCAAAAACCAGCGGGGAAACAAACAGCGAACAAGATCCAAAAACGAGAGGCTAGAAGCGAATACCGAGAACAAGCAAGGTCGAGAACGGAAACAACTAACACGGAAAAGAAACGCGAGAAAACTGGGCTCTGAAGGCACGCAATAATCTGGCAGCGAGACAGCGTTCTGCGCTTCCTTAAATGCCGGGAGAAATTAGTTGTGAATGGGATGCCGGTGTGTAAAGGGGCGGGGTGTTTGTGAGAAAGCATGACAGCCGGGAGGAAAACATAAGCACGTGAGCGCAAAGGCATGACAGCGTGGGAAAAAGGAGACGTAAATGACAGCGGTACGTGACAGGAAAGTGACACTCTGCTGCCAGCCAAGGTGTGCTTAATATGAGAGAGAGAGAGACAGTCAATTAAATTCATAGCAACATGGGTGCTTTCCATCTACCTATGAGAAATGGACATTCTCCAAATATAAAAACAATGTGCTAAACTCACAATGGTGGGATATAGATGTAAGATATGTGATACACATAACCTATTAAACCATATAACTTTAATACTGACCTATTTTACAATGCAAAGCACCAAGCTATGACACCAAAGTGAGGCAAATTGAGCATTCTATACTTAACATGAATGAACAATGACCAATAATGAATAGATTGTTTCATCAGTTAATTGTAACATACCATTTTAATTTCATAGTCCACTGATAAAAGATGATATTGAGGTTGGGGATGAGGGGATCCCACTAAGTGAAGGCATCAGTGCATCCCACCCATGCCCAACTGACCATACCATGAATGGGGATGCCCTGATCTCATCTCCTTGTGGTGGCATGCCATGACCAGTATTATCATCTAACTCCTGCAACATAAAGAACAATGGAATACCAGGCTTTTCTATTTTAAACCATATTAACATTTATGTTATAACAAACAGTGGGACGAATGTTTAAACAATTTTTAAAATAAAAACAATCAAGTAAAAAATGAGAAGAGAACATTTAAGCCTGAGGGACAACATGAGATTTTATAGTCTCCAACATACAAAGAGTTCTGCTCTGAGAGCTCATTCGTAAGTACAAAAAACATTGTCTAGGTACTAGGAAACTAACAATTGGCTATTCACAGTTTATTACAAAAAAGTATGAGCAAAAAGAAAAGAACAAGCATTGACTAAAAAGTACGAGCAGTGTCTGCCATCTTTTTATCTTGCTCCATTCTCTGTACTCCTAACATGTGATCTAACTTCAGTGATTAAACATGCGCACGTGCAGGTTCATATCTTCAAAAGTTTGTAACTTGAATGTTCATGTGTAGGGAACTTACTGTATTATGACTTGAGGAAACACTTTATGAAGTTGTGACAAACTTTACACAGTTAGATGCAATACAATGATATGAGAACTTTATTTGACCCATCAGCCTATCATCTATTACCAATATAAAAGTGCTTGCCATTCTCAGGGTTGAGGGTAAATGTAGCTCTTCATCCCAGTCATCTCCTTGAATTTAAACATTTTTTTTAAAGTAAACAGAGCTGTGAATGACAATAAAACAAAAGGAAACATGTCATGGTTATGATATGTAGACGTATAACTTACAATGTCAGGATGTTGTGGACTCCCTATGTTTGTGGCACCATCAAAACTGTCATGATCAAGAGATGATGCCATGGGTAACACGACTTTTCTAGCTGCTGTTGGGTGCAATGCCTAGAGAAAAATATATATGAAGTAAAAAGAGAAATTACAAGAAAGTTGTAGCGGGTTCGACCCAAAGTTGCATGGGCGGCACCATGAAACACAAACACGAGGTGAGATCTTAGAGGAAAAGGGTCATTTATTAGGAATAAATAAGGGAAGGAAAGGGAAAAAGGAGGGAGGACGGAAAGAAAGGGAAGGGATGATGATGTGTGCACGTGCGTGGTCCGAGGCAGTGCCCAGCTGGCATGCGGGCACGCGGTGGGCAGAGTGGCCGAACGAGGCATGCGAGGCAGCCCTCCTGCACGCTCCCTCTCAGTACCTCCCCGCTCTCGATGGCCAGCCTGGCCCCTCCCAGCTCTCTGTGGGCGCAGCCTCAGGTGGGGGTCTTGCTCGGACGTCCTTCAGCTGGGCGGCTTTCCCGGCTGGGATCGGCGGCCTTAACGCTGTCCTCCTTGCGGCCTTTTCCTCTTTGGCGGTGAGGACGTGAAGGCGGGCTCGACGCGGGAACGTAGGATGCCGTGGGAGCTTGTGCAGCTCTTTCCCACGCTGTCCTCAGCGCGGAGATCAAAGGGGCGGAAATCCAATGTCCTTTTAAGTCTCTGGGGCACATTCCATTTCCCCACTCACGTGCCACTCTCGAGCTCCACCGCGTTACACTCTTCTCGGACCCCGGACTAAGCTCCGCGCCTTGCTTTTATAATGCGGAGCAAGCCCGAGATCCTATTAACGTTAATCACTGCCAGCCGGCCCGCATAGGCGGCCCCGTCCCCTTGCCCACCTGCAGAAGGGGTGCCGCCTACTTAGGGAGCCTACGAAGTGAGCGAGGGGCGATAATAGATTTGGGCGCACGCCCATCACAGGCGCACGCCATGACAAAAGTATAAACCTTTTACTAGCTAACACTACCTGCATTTCCTAGCATGCAAATGTGTACCGCGCATGTAGTACATACTGTAAAACATATCTAAATCTGGACTGTTAAGTTGAAACCATGTCACGTTTCGGGGTGCGTTGCGCGGCATAAACGCAGGAGGATCCAGGTTTTAAAGGAAACGATGTTTATTTAAAGGCAAAAAGGCAGGGAAACTCAACAAAACAAAGATACTTTAAATGAAACTGAAACAAAAACACATATAGACAAAACAAAAGACACTAGGAAACAGGCAGACATGACTAAGGTAAATGAACAGTTGCAAGACCACACAGGAGAACTAAAACAAGCTATTTATAAAGAAACTAATGAGCAAGTCGGTTCAGGTGAGCGCCCTCACGTCACCTGACCGAAGTGCATAAAGGGAAATGAAGTAAAACGAAAAGAACTACAAACAAAATTCACAGGGCGCTTTGGCGCCCTCTAGGGGTTATCCCTGACATAACCCCCCCTCAAAGGGCGCAACTCCGGGGCGCCACAGGAGGTCCAGGGCATCCCCCCCAGGGTCCAATGTCCGCCCCTCTCACCCAGAGGCTGGCACCTATGGCCAGTTGTTCCGATGGCTTCATGCCCCCGTTGAAGCAGGGCGGCGGAGACGGAGGAGGCTCGCCGTCCTCTTTGACGCTGGGCGGCGAAGGCAGTGGGTGCTCGCCGTCCTCGGTGACGCAGGGCGGCAGAGGATGAGGAGGCTCGCTGTCCTCGGCGACGCATGACAGCGGCGGCGGAAGCTCGTTGTCCTCGGCGGCGCATGAAGGCGGCGGCGGAGGAAGAGGATGGAGCTCGTGCTCCTCGGCGGCGCAGGAAGGTGGCGGCGGAGGAAGAGGATGGAGCTCGTGCTCCTCGGCGGCGCAGGAAGGCGGCGGCGGAGGAAGAGGATGGAGCTCGTGCTCCTCGGCGGCGCAGGAAGGCGGCGGCGGAGGAAGAGGATGGAGCTCGTGCTCCTCGGCGGCGCAGGAAGGCGGCGGCGGAGGAAGAGGATGGAGCTCGTGCTCCTCGGCGGCGCAGGAAGGCGACGGCGGAGGAAGAGGATGGAGCTCGTGCTCCTCGGCGGCGCAGGAAGGCGGCGGCGGAGGAAGAGGATGGAGCTCGTGCTCCTCGGCGGCGCATGAAGGCGGCGGCGGAGGAAGAGGATGGAGCTCGTGCTCCTCGGCGGCGCATAAAGGCGGCGGCGGAGGAAGAGGATGGAGCTCGTGCTCCTCGGCGGCGCATGAAGGCGGCGGCGGAGGAAGAGGAAGCTCGAAGTCCTCAGCGGCGCATGAAGGCGGCGGCGGAGGAAGAGGAAGGTCGAAGTCCTCAGCGGCGCATGAAGGCGGCGGCGGAGGAAGAGGAAGGAGCTCGTGCTCCTCGGCGGCGCATGAAGGCGGCGGCGGAGGAAGAGGAAGGTCGAAGTCCTCGGCGGCGCATGAAGGCGGCGGCGGAGGAAGAGGATGGAGCTCGTGCTCCTCGGCGGCGCATGAAGGCGTCGGCGGAGGAAGAGGATGGAGCTCGTGCTCCTCGGCGGCGCATGAAGGCGGCGGCGGAGGAAGAGGATGGAGCTCGTGCTCCTCGGCTGCGCATGAAGGCGGCGGCGGAGGAAGAGGATGGAGCTCGTGCTCCTCGGCGGCGCATGAAGGCGGCGGCGGAGGAAGAGGATGGAGCTCGTGCTCCTCGGCGGCGCATGAAGGCGGCGGCGGAGGAAGAGGAAGGTCGAAGTCCTCAGCGGCGCATGAAGGCGGCGGAGGAGGAAGAGGAAGGAGCTCGTGCTCCTCGGCGGCGCATGAAGGCGGCGGCGGAGGAAGAGGAAGCTCGAAGTCCTCAGCGGCGCATGAAGGCGGCGGCGGAGGAAGAGGATGGAGCTCGTGCTCCTCGGCGGCGCATGAAGGCGGCGGCGGAGGAAGAGGAAGGAGCTCGTGCTCCTCGGCGGCGCATGAAGGCGGCGGCGGAGGAAGAGGATGGAGCTCGTGCTCCTCGGCGGCGCAGGAAGGCGGCGGCGGAGGAAGAGGATGGAGCTCGTGCTCCTCGGCGGCGCAGGAAGGCGGCGGCGGAGGAAGAGGATGGAGCTCGTGCTCCTCGGCGGCGCAGGAAGGCGACGGCGGAGGAAGAGGATGGAGCTCGTGCTCCTCGGCGGCGCAGGAAGGCGGCGGCGGAGGAAGAGGATGGAGCTCGTGCTCCTCGGCGGCGCATGAAGGCGGCGGCGGAGGAAGAGGATGGAGCTCGTGCTCCTCGGCGGCGCATGAAGGCGGCGGCGGAGGAAGAGGATGGAGCTCGTGCTCCTCGGCGGCGCATGAAGGCGGCGGCGGAGGAAGAGGAAGCTCGAAGTCCTCAGCGGCGCATGAAGGCGGCGGCGGAGGAAGAGGAAGGTCGAAGTCCTCAGCGGCGCATGAAGGCGGCGGCGGAGGAAGAGGAAGGAGCTCGTGCTCCTCGGCGGCGCATGAAGGCGGCGGCGGAGGAAGAGGAAGGTCGAAGTCCTCGGCGGCGCATGAAGGCGGCGGCGGAGGAAGAGGATGGAGCTCGTGCTCCTCGGCGGCGCATGAAGGCGTCGGCGGAGGAAGAGGATGGAGCTCGTGCTCCTCGGCGGCGCATGAAGGCGGCGGCGGAGGAAGAGGATGGAGCTCGTGCTCCTCGGCTGCGCATGAAGGCGGCGGCGGAGGAAGAGGATGGAGCTCGTGCTCCTCGGCGGCGCATGAAGGCGGCGGCGGAGGAAGAGGATGGAGCTCGTGCTCCTCGGCGGCGCATGAAGGCGGCGGCGGAGGAAGAGGAAGGTCGAAGTCCTCAGCGGCGCATGAAGGCGGCGGAGGAGGAAGAGGAAGGAGCTCGTGCTCCTCGGCGGCGCATGAAGGCGGCGGCGGAGGAAGAGGAAGCTCGAAGTCCTCAGCGGCGCATGAAGGCGGCGGCGGAGGAAGAGGATGGAGCTCGTGCTCCTCGGCGGCGCATGAAGGCGGTGGCGGAGGAAGAGGAAGGAGCTCGTGCTCCTCGGCGGCGCATGAAGGCGGCGGCGGAGGAAGAAGAAGCTCGCTGTCCTCAACGGCGTACGAAGGCGGCGGCGGAGGAAGAGGAAGCTCGCTGTCCTCAGCGGCGCTGTGCATCGACGGAAGCTCGCCCTCCTCGGCAGCACTGTGCAGCAACGGAAGCTCGCCATCCTCGGCAGCACTGTGCAGCGACGGAAGCTCGCCGTCCTCGAAGGCACTGTGCAGCGACGGAAGCTCGCCGTCCTCGAAGGCACTGTGCAGCGACGGAAGCTCGCCGTCCTCGAAGGCACAGTGCAGCGACGGAAGCTCGCCGTCCTCGAAGGCACAGTGCAGCGACGGAAGCTCGCCGTCCTCGAAGGCACAGTGCAGCGACGGAAGCTCGCCGTCCTCGAAGGCACAGTGCATTGACGGTAGCTCGCCGTCCTCGAAGGCACAGTGCAGCGACGGAAGCTCGCCGTCCTCGAAGGCACAGTGCATTGACGGTAGCTCGCCGTCCTCGAAGGCACAGTGCAGCGACGGTAGCTCGCCCTCCTCTTCGCCGCATTGCAGCGGCAGCAGCTCGCTGTGCTCAGCGGCGCGGTGCAGCTGTGCTAGCAGCCCTTGGAGCCTGGCCACCTGCTCCCGCAGGTCACGAATGCGCTCTTCGTTTCTCAGAGCGCATCGCCGAAAGCTGCTCCAATAACTCTGGGAGGCTGCTCCCAGCTGCACGTCCCGCTCACACTCCGCTCTTTTGCCGTTACGCCGTTTGGTTCCCCGGCTACCTTCCACGCCGGCTGCCCAAACTCCAAACATCGTTGCCCCCCCCAAAAAGAATCTCCCCGGGGAAGGGCTCCTCTGCTATGCCTCTTTTTAGGTCTTGCAATTTGTCACGTTTCGGGGTGCGTTGCGTGGCATAAACGCAGGAGGATCCAGGTTTTAAAGGAAACGATGTTTATTTAAAGGCAAAAAGGCAGGGAAACTCAACAAAACAAAGATACTTTAAATGAAACTGAAACAAAAACACGTATAGACAAAACAAAAGACACTAGGAAACAGGCAGACATGACTAAGGTAAATGAACAGTTGCAAGACCACACAGGAGAACTAAAACAAGCTATTTATAAAGAAACTAATGAGCAAGTCGGTTCAGGTGAGCGCCCTCACGTCACCTGACCGAAGTGCATAAAGGGAAATGAAGTAAAACGAAAAGAACTACAAACAAAATTCACAGGGCGCTTTGGCGCCCTCTAGGGGTTATCCCTGACAAACCATGGCATTTGTCAAAATGATTCATATCCACTCACCAGTCTGGCTCTTTTAGCCTCCATCATGTTGTTCTTCGCTTGGTCCATTTTTAGTTTTTTTATGCATGCACCTCTGCTTTCTTCCTCGGTCCAAATATCTTTACCCAAGATATCCAAATTCTTCCTTGCGATGAGTTCTTTGAACGAATCTTAAATAAAAGATCAAAATAATCTTTATACAAACTTTTTAAACAAATAAACATTATACATTATATAAATTGCTAATAAGTTAGCTAAAAACACTGACCCCCAAATAGCAGGACTTTAGCTGGCACTGTCTTCTCCGGTTCTTTTCTGCTGGGCCATTTTATTTCAAGCCAATTATCGTCGCTGTCGAAGTCTGCCTCAGACATCACTTGGTTAATTTGTTGGTCAGAATAACCAACAATGAGCGATGTACTTTCCACTTTTACTGTTTTATTAAAAAGGTAATAAATAGCAAACTGGAACGACATTTTGACTGATAGAACCGTGCACCTGGGCTCAAATACCTATACCAATTAAAGCAAAACCAAACCAAACAATAACAAAAACAAAACAAGTGCCTACTAGACATCATCAATGCTCGACCCAGTTTCCCAGAACTAACAGCTTTTTATAACGGATCTAATGAGCTACCTCGGTTCAGGTGAGCTCCGTCATCACTTGACCGAGATGCCTTCTGGGAAACTGAGTCTACAAACAAAACTACACAAACTTAAAATAATCGTACACACAGTGCCCTTTAGGGGTGGTCCCTTACAGTACCCCCCCCCCTCCCCAAAACGTTCCTCCGGAGCGCTATCGGAGGTCCCTGTCTTACTCCTCATTGTCCTGGGTCCCTTCACCTGACTTACGACGCAGACGATCTGGCTACCCGAGCAGGGTGGGAGGGTAGGCAAGACTGGATTGCCGCCGAATCCGAGCTGTGGAGGCAGCACTGGATCGCTGGTGTAGGCCGCACTGGATTGATCTCGCACATCGAGATACAGTGCTGGGTCGTCCTCCAAGCTGGCCGACCGATGCAGTACTGGGTCTTTCTCAAAGCCGGGCGGCAGATGCAGCAGTGGCCTGTCCTCGAAACTGGTCAGCGGAGATGGCAATAGCTCGTCCTCGGGGTCGAGTGGTGGTGGACGCATGACGTCGAAGCCGAGCTGTGGAGGCAGCTGCTGGACCCTTTACGTAGACCGGGCGGCTGAGGCAGCACTGGATCGCTGGTGTAGGCTGGGCAGCGGAGGCACCACTGGATTGCTTTAGCACATCGAGCATCGGATGCAGCGCTGGGTTGTTATCCAAACGGGGCGGCCAATGCTGCACTGTGTCGTCCCCACAGCCGGGGCTTCCACTGAGGTGCTCCTTGCAGACTCTGGGGGCCTCCACTGAGGCTCTGAGGGAGGGGGACCTCTCCTGAGGAGCTCTGAAGAGATGGACCTTCCAAGGCAGCTCTTGGACGAGGTGGAGCCTCCACTGAGGCTCTCGGATGTAACAGGACCTTCATTGTGGCTCTCAGACGTAATGGGAGCTCTCTGCTACGCCCTTGTAACGGTCGAGCATTCTGTCATGATGCGGGTTGTATTGCAAGCTGTTGTTGTGAGCTTAAAAAGGGCAGGCATAGGCGCAGAGGGTTCTTTGAACAAGCGAGTCTTTTATTTAAATAAAACAAACCATAATAAAGAAACTAAACAAACCAAACTCAAACTCATAACACAGGAAGAAATCTACATGTTGGCTTTTCAACCAAACACACAGGCTCTTCAACCAAACACACAGGCTTAGAGCTTACACTGGCTTGGAACTAAACAAAACCAAAGACCAGACTAGAGACAGGGGAGACACTAGAGACTAGGGGAGACACTAGAGACTAGGGACAGGGGAGACACTAGAGACTAGAGAGAACCTAGAGACAGGGGAGACTCTAGAGACTAGAGACAGGGGAGAGACTAGAGACTAGGGGAGAACCTAGACCCTAGAGACTAGGGACAGGGGAGACACTAGAGACAGGGGAGACCCTAGAGACTAGGGGAGAACCTCAATACAGGGGAGACACTAGAAACTAAAGGAGAAACTAAAAACATGAGGAACTAGAAACAAAAGGGTCTAGAAACACACTGAACAATACTTACACACAGGCAAAAAGACACACTTAACCAGACACAATAATCTTGATTACAACCATTTAGAGCCAACATCAAACAAATGGCCACTACACATTATCAATGCTCAACCCAGCTTCCCAGAACTAACGGCTTTTTATAACAGATCTAATGAGCTACCTCGGTTCAGGTGTACTCCGTCATCACCTGACCGAGGTGCCTTCTGGGAAATTTAATCTACAAACAAAACTAAACAAACTTAAAATAATCATACTGTCACGACATGTCAAGCCACAGCCCCGTCATGATCACCTGAGAACTCCCATTCCACACTCTCAACCACTTCTTACATCCTACTGCCTCACTCTCCGCTCTCCACACACCTGTACGCTATCAGTGATCACCTTTCATGCCTATATAAACCACACTCTGCCACCACCAGATCGCCAGTTTATTGTGTGCCTTACCAGCACAATATACCAGCGTTTCTTCTCGTCATAGTCTGCCTAGTTATCGACCTCGTTTTGTTTCACCGACCACGTCTTCGCCTCTCGTCCTTATTCTAGATTCTAGTTTTTGGATTTGCCGTTATCGACTGCTTACCTGTTATAGACCACAAACTTGGATCACAGACTTTCTCTCTACTCCTCGGCTTCGACCCTCGCCTGTTTATGACCACGATTTATCCTTGCTCCACACCGAGCTCACGCTGCCTACTCCAACCGGCTCACATAGCTCTCTCTCTTCCCACGTCGGCTCTGCATGCTCCTGCTTCACCGCAAGGATCAAGCTCACACGGCGGCATACATACCGGATTGCGCTGGCTCTGCGCGCTTCCGCATTCTCACAAGACGCGCATCATACAGACCGCCCCTTGTCTCATCGCATCCGAGCCGGCATTCCACGCTTCCGCATTCCAGCGAGACTTCTCCTGCTCACACCGCAGCGCGAAGCTAAACCCAAGTCTCACTTTTATTATCACCACTCTTCTGGCTCAGTTATACACAAGCACTCACTAATTCCTGTCTGTGATCGACTCCCAATCTGCGCTTGGATCCATCATGCCCTCTGCCGACCTCTGACAGAATAAACTGGCCACGAAGGAGTGGATCCAGGAGAGGCAGCTTCCCTGAGGGAGGCATTAGAGAGCCAAGGAGACCTCTTAGGCACACATCAGCAGGAAATCACACAGATAAACAACACACTTCAAACCATCACAGAAACCCTGCAATCTCTTTCCGTTCAGATTCGAAATCAGCCATGTCCTGCACCTTCTCCTCAACTTCCTCCTCCGGTGCTCTCCCCCGCACAGGAACCACGTCTCCCTGCTCCACCTACCTATGATGGGAATCCAGCCACGTGTTCCTTTCTATCTCAATGCTCCCTCGTTCTGGAACTACAGTGCATGTCATTTCCCACAGAGCGTTCTAAAGTTGCCTATATCATCACCCTCCTCACTGGAAAGCCAAGAGAGTGGGGAACGGCTCTGTGGGAAGCCCAAGTTCCATACTGCTTCACTTATAAGACTTTTACTGACGAAATGAGGAGGGCTTTTGATTGCTCCTTCATAGGGCATCAAGCAGCAAGCCAAATACTTCAGTTACGCCAGGGAGTACGTTCTGTCCTGGATTATGCCATTGATTTTTGGACTCTGGCCCCCTTGTGCGACTGGGATGAAAAGGCCCTTTTGACTTCTTCCTACATGGGCTTTCAGACCCAATTAAAGACAAGCTCGCGGCTCGAGAGCTCCGATCAGACCTGCAGGGGCTCATTGACATAGCAACACGTTTGGACGCCCGCAAGCAGATTCGGCAATCTGAACGGAAGTCATGTCTAACACCATGCATCTCGGCACCAGCCCTAGTCACCCCTGAGGCACCTCCTAAACCCATGCAGATAGGCGCATCTCACTGAAGGAACGCCAGCGCAGCAGAGACGATGGCGCCTGCTTCTACTGCCGTCAGGCTGGTCGCACTGTATGTTCCTGCCCATTAAAAGGTCAGACTCCCCCCCCCCCCCAATTCTGGGGATACAGGGGGGCCCAGCTTCTAGTTCTTCCCTGGACCAGCGATCATGTTTTTCATTGATCTTGACTCATGGTGATCAATCCTATGCCACTTATGCCTTAGTGAATTCCGGGGCTGACCAGAACTTAATTTCCTCCTCTATTGTGTTCAAGTTTCAAATTCCTCTCACACCCCTACACCAACCTTTCACCGTTCAGGCCCTTGATGGTAGCAGATTTACTCCCATTACTCATCGCACTACGCGCATCACCCTACAGGTTTCAGGCAATCACACTGAAACCATCATGTTCCTAACCATTCAAAAACGCTCACGCACCCATGGGGCTCCCTTGGCTAAGACTACATAACCCCCACATTGATTGGGTTAACAGGAGCATCCTTGGTCTCATGGGCCGTACCTCGCCTTCGCCACAAGAGGAGATCCCCGATTTATCCAAGGTCCCCACTGAATATCACGACCTACGACAGGTGTTCAGTAAGTCACGGGCTATCTCCCTACCTCCTCACTGCCCCTATGATTGCGCGAGTGACCTCCTACCCGGCACCTCTCCACCTAAGGGGCGACTCTACTCCCTCTCTCAACCTGAGAGAGAGGCCATGGAACAGTACATTAATGAGTCACTCGCAGCAGGGATTATCCGCACATCGTCATCACCGGCGGGAGCAGGATTCTTTTTCGTTGAAAAAAAAGACAAGTCCCTCAGACCTTGCATTGATTATAGAGGGTTAAACGAGATCACGATAAAGAACCGCTACCCTTTTCCGCTAATGTCACCCGCCTTCGAACTCCTCCAGGATGCCCTTGTCTTCACCAAGCTAGATTTAAGGAACGCCTACCACCTGGTCAGGATACGGGAAGGTGATGAGTGGAAGACTGCCTTTAACACCCCCACCGGCCATTACGAATATCTCGTAGTTCCGTTTGGCTTGACCAATGCGCCGGCCGTGTTTCAGGCCCTCATTAATGACGTCCTCAGGGATTTCCTCAACGTCTTTGTTTTTTCTTATCTGGATGGCATCCTAACATTCTCACACTCTGCAAAGGAACACAAATGTCATGTACGCCAGGTCTTGCAACGGCTATTAGCGAGTTCCATTGCACCTCCACCTCTTTTTTGGGCTACTCCATTTTCCCTGCAGGCATCCAGATGGACGCCACCAAGGTCAAGGCAGTCACCGACTGGCCAACACCGTCTTCAAGGCGTGAACTCCAACGGTTCCTGGGGTTCGCTAACTTTTAACGCTGCTTCATTCAAAGCTATAGCACGGTGGCAGCCCCACTCACGAGACTCACCTCATCCAAAACCGTATTCCGATGGAACTCACTGGCCGATAAGGCCTTCGAGGAACTTAAGCGCCGCTTCACCACGGCACCTATCCTCATTTTTCCTGACCCTCTCCTCCAGTTTGTCGTGGAAGTGGATGCATCCGAGACAGGAGTAGGGGCTGTCTTGTCACAGAGATCTCCTGAGGATAACAAACTTCACCCTTGCTCCTTTTTCTCCCGCCGTCTCACTCCCCCAGAACGAAACTTTGGCATTGGGGATCGTGAACGCTTGGCGGTCAAGCTGGCACTCGAGGAGTGGAGACATTAGTTAGAGGGGGCAAAACACCGCTTCCTTGTTTGGACTGACCACCGGAACTTGGAGTACCTGAAGACAGCGAAGAGGCTAAATTCATGTCAGGCACGATGGTCACTGTTCTTCTCTCGATTCCAGTTTACATTACCATACCGCCTGGGTCCAAAAATGTCAAGCCTGATGCCCTCTCCCGACAGTTCTCCAATCACCCCCCCCCCCCCCCCCCCCCCCCCCCCAGGACATGTCCATGCCAGAGACGATTCTCCCCCGTCATTGCCTTGTGGAAACGACCCCTCTCGATGTGGAGCACCTCGTCCAACAGACTCTTGAACAAGAACCAGGCCCAAGTGTCGTTCCCCCCCAACAAGCTCTTCATTTCCGCCTCTTTTTGCCCTCAGGTCTTGGACTGGGCCCACAGTTCCAGATTGGCCTACCACTCTGGGGTGACACGCACTCTCTTCCTCCTAAACCAATGCTTCTAGTGGCCCACCATCAAGGAAGACTTCAAGGATTTTGTAGCTTCCTGCGATGTCTATTCCAGGAATAAGAACTCAAACTGTCCTCCTGAGGGTCTACTGAGACCTCTCCCCATCCCTCACCGCCCCTGGTCCCACATTTCCATCGACTTTGTCACTGTACTACTACCATCACACAATCACACCTGTATCTTAACCATTGTGGATTGCTTTTCTAAAGCTGCTCAGGCATGTCTCCCTTCCACTGCTGTCTGGTTTATCAACCACCCCTTTTTTCGGCCCAAGAAGAGGAAGTAGCTGTCCCCTCAGCCCTACCTTTCATCCGCCACTGCAAAAGGACATGGCAATGGGCCCGCAATCAGCTTTTGCGCACAGTAAGCACCTTCCAGCGCCTGGCTAAACGTCACCATTCGTCAGTCCCCCATTATCGCATTGGCCAAAGCGTCCTGCTATCCACATGTGACCTTCCCCTCAAGACCACTTCAAAGAAGCTCTCTCCGAGGTTTGTCGGCCCCTTCACAGTCAACCGCATTATTAATCCATGCTCTGTACGACTCTCTCTACACTGTAAAAAATCCAACTAGCAAAATGTTGGCATAATGAGTATTTATTAGTAATCTGGACAATAAGACATGAAAAAGCTGACTGAACTAGTGAAAACAAGTTCATTAAAAACTCGCTGGGTCAACTAAGGTTTAATTACTGAACAGACTTGCTAATGCAAGTTAACACGCACAGAAGTTCGTTTGGAAGTTGGCGCATGCGCGCTGTTACATTTCTGAAGGGGCGCATGCGTGTTGAGTGCAGCGGGTATTTTGAACACCATCTGGATTAGCAGCCGTTTCTCCACCTCACAACGGACAACTTCTTTTAAACTTTGGTAAGTGCACATATTTATATCGAAGTCCTTTGTAGAAATTGTCTTAACATAAATGAGCATTATTATATGGCGCTCTTTGTGAAGTACATAGAGCTTGGTGCAGTTGTTTATTTAACGTGAGACAGTGAGAATGCTGCAAGTCATCCTGTAACCTGAATTACTACAATCAATATATTTTGTATTATTTTGAGTTTACTACATTTATTTGTTATTTATTACAGGTGTTGCATATTATGAAGTATATTTAATTATATTAGAAATATTACATTTAGAATTGAATATTATTTAATTATTATTGACAGCACATGATTATTTATTTTCTCTATATCCCTGCATGTGTGATATTTGATTTATTGGTTATGTTGCTTATGTTAAGAGGAACTAACAGGTTACCTGCCTGGGGTTTCCCATGGGACAGGTGAGAGTGTGACATGGTGTGAGAGAAGACCATGAGGAGAGCAGTTTGTCTTGCCGTTTGGCTCAATAAAATAAGTTTATTACCCGCAGCCAACGGGACTGGAGAATAATAAGACAAGTCTAGAAAGTCTGGTTAAATTCATAATAACTCTTCTACACTTGGTATTTGAAATCTGCAGTATTTGCACCACGAATGTGTTTATAATCTTTGCATTTAACGTTTCAGAACACATTCTCTCAATATCCTCCCGGATAAACACATTTCCAGACTTCATCACAAGACCTCAAACTTTGCCATTTCATGTAAGTAAACATTTACAATGCAGTATTTTTAATGATTTTAAGAACGAAGTATGAAGTTAGGGCAAAAAATAATTCTTGTTATACCTTACTAGTTTACTTTTTTTATGTAAGACTATTCATACTCCATTTCATTAAATATAACGAAAAAAAGTAAAAAGACTATTGGATATTTCCTTGCAAACCTATAATTGGTCAGATTAGCTCTGCACTAACGTTCAAAAGTTTTAGATCTGTATTTTTTTTTTGTTTATAAAAGAGTTTTACGTTAATCAATGCTACATTTATTTGATCAATATAAAATACTATATTTATTTGATATAGTAAAACTGAAATAAGGTGAAATAATGTTAGACTACAAAATGTCTGTTGTCTACTGGAATGTCCTGTACTTAAAACTGTAATTTATTGCTGTGACATTAAGCTGAATGTTCTGCATCATTACTCAAGTCTTTAGTGTCACATGGTCTTCAGAAATCCCTCTAATATGAGAATCTGATCATGGGAAAATTTCTTGATATTTTTTTCTTGATAATTAGTTAGTTAACTAATACTGTCATTCAGTCCTTTGGGGGAGGTTATTGTTTCCACAAAACTCAATAAATGTTTCTTGATCATTATGAATTAATTAATTTTAGGATTAAATTAAGGATCATGTGACACTGAAGAATGTAGTAATGATGCAGAAAATACAGCTTTACATCACAGCAATAAATAAAATAATTTAAATACATTTCAATGGAAAAAAGCTGTTATATTTCATAGTATTCCTGTTTTACTGTCTTTCTGATCAAATAAATGTAACCTTCATGAAAACTTGTGCGAGTTCAGTTCTGCTCTGAAGCACAGTTCTTCTCTTGGAAAATATATAAGAAATAGAGAGATCGTATTTTGCCCCTTACAGAAATGTAGATTCAAGCTTTAGCAGCCATAGAACAAGAAAAAATACAAATAACACCATCAAAGATTTCAGATTAATGCATAAGGAATCAGAGAAAATCTTGAATGAAACAGAACCTGAGCTGAACAGTGAACCTGAATCTGGGACTTCACCTTGTGCACATGTGCAGTACAGTCGTGGCCAAAAGTTTTGAGAATTACATAAATATTGGAAATTGGAAAAGTTGCTGCTTAAGTTCTTATAATAGCAATTTGCATATACTCCAGAATGTTATGAATAGTGATGAATTGCATAGTCCTTCTTTTCCATGAAAATTAACTTAATCCCGAAAAAATTTCCACAGCATTTCATTGCTGTCATTAAAGGACCTGCTGAGATCATTACAGTAATCACCTTGTTAACTCAGGTCAGAATGTTGACGAGCACAAGGCTGGAGATCATTATGTCAGACTGATTGGGTTAGAATGGCAGACTTGACATGTTAAAAGGAGGGTGATGCTTGAAATCATTGTTCTTTCATTGTTAGCCATGGTAACCTGGTGCAAAGAAACTCATGCAGCCATCATTGCGTTGCATAAAAATGGCTTCACAGGCAAGGATATTGTGGCTACTAAGATTGCACCTAAATCAACAATTTATAGGATCATCAGGAACTTCAAGGAAAGAGGTTCAATTTATGTTAGGAAGGCTTCAGGGCGTCCAAGAAAGTCCAGCAAGCGCCAGGATCATCTCCTAAGGAGGATTCAGCTGCGGGATCGGAGTGCCACCAGTGCAGAGCTTGCTCAGGAATGGCAGCAGGCAGGTGTGAGCGCATCTGCACGCAGAGTGAAGCGAAGACCTTTGGAAAAGAAGCCACTTCTCTCCAAAAAAAAAACATCAGGGACAGATTGATCTTCTGCAAAAAAGTATGGCGAATGGACTGCTGAGGACTGGGGCAAAGTCATATTCTCAGATGAAGCCTCTTTCTGATTGTTTGGGTCATCTGAAAAAAGGCTTGTCCGGAGAAGCAAAGGTGAGCGCTACCATCAGTCCTGTGTCATGCCAACAGTAAAGCATCCTGAGACCATTCATGTGTGGGGTTGCTTCTCATCCAAGGGAGTGGGCTCACTCACAATTTTGCCCAAAAACACAGCCATGAATAAAGAATGGTACCAAAACACCCTCCAACAGCAACTTCTTCCAACAATCCAACAACAGTTTGATGCAGAACAATGCATTTTCCAGCACGATGGAGCACTGTGCCATAAGGCAAAAGTGAGAACTAAGTAGCTCGGGGACCAGAACGTTGAAATTTTGGGTCCATGGCCTGGAAACTCCCCAGATATTAATCCCATTGAGAACTTGTGGTCAAACCTCAAGAGGCGGGTGGACAAACAAAAACCCACTAATTCTGACAAACTCCAAGAAGTGATGAATGAGTTGCTATCAGTCAGGATTTGGCTCAGAAGTTGATTGAGAGCAGCCCAGTCGAATTGCAGAGGTCCTGAAAAAGAAGGGCGAACACTGCAAATACTGACTCTTTGGATAAATGTCATGTAATTGTCGATAAAAGCCTTTGAAACGTATGAAGTGCTTGTAATTATATTTCAGTACATCACAGAAACAACTGAAACAAAGATCTAAAAGCAGTTTAGCAGGAAACTTTGTGAAAACTAATATTTGTGTCATTCTCAAAATTTTTGGCCACAACTGTAGAATTGAGAGAACAGGACACAGAAATATTTGATGCTGAGACACTTGAGCACAAACCTGAACATCTTTTTTTTTCTATGCAAACAGTATTACATATTTCTAAATCTTTCTCTCATAATTAGAGTCTCCCTAATGTTAAATGTTATGAATACCTGAAAGTTTATCAAAAGAGACAATGCATAACATTAGCGCTCTTTTTTCAGACTTCAAATATTGTGGCTCACTGAATGAAAACTGTCCTGGAAGATCTCGATGTGTTTATCCGTGATGGATCATCTGCACTATTCAGAACATGTCTGGTGAGTATGTTGCATTGATTCTCTGCAGGCACTTTGACAAAAATACGGCTGTTAATGTTTGTGTTGACATTATTAAGATATTTAAATTCTTATACATTTGAACTCCGGCTCTTATTTTACTTTATCTGATCATCTCAACTGATTTTAAGGATTTATGAGGTGTTTCGGTACATTTTGTCTACATTAATCTAGTAGGATCCAAAACTTTCATGGAACAAAAAGAAATATAACAACATAGAAAAGATGGATGTCAAAAGTGATTTTTTTTTTTTTTACTCTTTATTACATTAGGACAGTACTCCTGATGGCGGACAGACCAGAGGGGTTAAAGTGGGAGTTCCTATTGTACTTGAAGATGATGATTCCCCTACGACTTTGACCAGTGTCATAAACTTTACTCTTGTGTTGGAGGAAGGGATTGTCTTGCAAGATGCTCCAAAACAGTTTGGCCTTTGACCTGTTTGCCTTGGATTTCAGTACCAAAAAATCGGAAGTACACTTTTGAGGTGATTGAGAAGGTATTCATGGAATTGGGCACTCACTACTCTGCAAGGGTACAATCCCTTAAGACTTAACTTCTGCTATGACTTTGCTTTTGTGAGCTGTTTTCAGACATCAAATTATTATTATTATTATTATTATTATTATTATTATTTTGTACTCTTTTCCTTGTTTTGTGAAGTTTAGACTGTACAAGGCATCTTGCCATGTTTCTTTTTGTGTACCTTTATTTGAAAGTCATGGAATGTGGTTGTAGTGTGTTCCTTTTGGTTTAAAATAAAATTTGGAAGAAACTTTCAAGCATTCAGTTACAGCTTTTTTCATTATATCGTATTACAAAAAAAAACCTGCTTCAGTAAATTTAAACACATATTTTAAACCCAAAACATGTGACAAGTTCACATTTATTAAATTAATAAGTCTTTGAAACTATCAAAACACTTTTAACTTAACAAAAGAATATAAGTTGGGAGACCTTACTCAGTAAATTTAGTTAAGTCAACAACAAGTTGACTTAACTCAAAATTACAAGGCAACTTGCTGCACAGCTTTTTTGAGTTAACTCCACTTTTAACCCAAGTTGTTGATTTAACTCAAAATGTCAAGGCAACTTGCTGCACAGCTTTTTTGACTTAAGTGAACAAGTTGGGTTAAAAGTGGAGTTTGAGTTAAGTCAAGATTTAATTTTTTACAGTGTACCCCTCTCCATGCGCCGGATTAACCCCACCTTACATGTCTCTCAGATTCGCCGCCTGGTCACTTGCCCACTATCTACACCCCCCAGCCTCCCCCACCCCCTCGACTCATAGATGGGGGCGAAGCATTCACTGTTCGCAGGCTCCTCAAGTCTCGCTGTCGCGGGCGTGGCCTCCAGTACCTAGTAGACGGGAGGGCTATGGTCCAGAAGAGAGAAACTGGGTACCTGCCAAATTAATCCTAGATCGTTCTCTAATAACTGACTTCCACAGACTTCACCCCGACGCACCCGCGAGAACTCCTGGAGGCGTCCATAGAGGGGAGGGTACTGTCACGAAACGTCAAGCCATAGCCCCGTCATGATCACCTGAGAACTCCCATTCCACACCCTCAACCACTTCTTACATCCTACCGCCTCACTCTGTACGCTATCAGTGATCAACTTTAATGCCTATATAAACCACACTCTGCCACCAACAGGTCCCCAGTTTATTGTGTGCCTTACTTTATTGTGTGCCTTACCAGCCCAATATACCAGCGTTTCTTCTTGTCATAGTCTGCCTAGTTATCGACCTCGTTTTGTTTCACCGACCACGTCTTCGCCTCTCGTCCTTAAGATTCTAGTTTTTGGATTTTGCCGTTATCGACTGCTTACCTGTTATTGATCACGAACTTTCTCTCTACTCCCCGGCTTCGACCCTCACCTGTTTACGACCACGATTTATCCTCGCTCCACGCCGAGCTCACGCTGCCTACTCCAACCGGCTCACATAGCTCTCTCTTCCCACGTCGGCTCTGCACGCTCCTGCTTCGTCGCAAGGATCAAGCTCACACACCAGCATACATACCGGATTGCGCCTCTCTCGCGCCGGCTCTGCGTCCTTCCACATTCTCGCAAGGCGCGCATCATACAGACCGCCCCTCGTCTCGTCGCATCCGAGCTGGCATCCAGCGCTTCCGCATTCCAGCGAGACTTCTACTGCTCACACCGGAGCGCGAAGCTGAACTCAAGTCTCACTTTCATTATCACCACTCTTCTGGCTCAGTTATACACAAGCACTCACTAATTCCTGTCCATGATCGACTCCCAATCTGCGCTTGGATCCATCACGCCCTCTGCCAACCTCTGACACATACACACAGTGCCCTCTAGGGGTGGTCCCTTACAGGACCAAGCAATTCAAAAGTTTTAATTCAAGAGTCATAAGCAGCAGAAATTTTCAAGTCGAATGTCATCATGGCATCAAAACTAAAACTGAAGAATAATTTAAATGATGACCCACAACCAACTCCTAGAACAACAAAATACAGAAGACTCCAGCAAAAACAGGTAAGATGGCTGTTGGGGCTTTTAGTTGACCGATCCCGGATCGATCTGAATGCAAGCCAGTCTGCAACACACCTCTGGTAGCCAGGAGAACGAGTCAAAGAACAACCAGATGACTGCTCTTTCACAAGCTCTGGTTTTATTAATACAACACATAGTTTATATAGCAGTTTACACAACCCTTCCTTATGCGAGGGTTTCTTCCTTAAAACTTTATGACAGTTAAATGTGGCTAAAAAAAGGTCACAATCTTGAAAACATGTTTACAGTTCAGCATCTCAGACACAGGGAGGGGTGCAGACACAGAAACGAGACATAAGAACTACTAGGAACTACTAAAGGAAACACACAAAGGGGAAAGGGGAGAGGGAGAGGATGTTGGATGTTGAATAATACAGAAATGCAGATTGTTTCACAAAGCAACAAAATGTTCTTGTCTAAACAGACAATAATAATCATAATAATCATGGCATAAATACTGATTATACAAAAACTCTTACATTTCCCATCTTTTATCTTAAATCAACAATTTATGGATAACAACACATTACACTGAAGTATTATTATAATATGTAGGCTGAGCGGGCGGTGGGACTGGGGGTACAGGAACATAACCTTGCATAAAACGATACATGAGTGATTGCAAACATTTCAGGATACATGGTCCACAAAAGAAAAGTAACAGAAAAATACATATTATGGGGACAACCAGAGAGAAATACGGGGCCCATTGACCGAATAGTGTATACCATAACCCCCACCCCACATGTCCTTTCTCATCATCTTTCAACCGATCTGACACTTCTCGCATTTTTTCCAGGGCCGTGGAAATCTCTCCATGTTCATCCTCATTTCCCGGAATATACATGAAGCAACTGTCTCCCACCAAGGCACAGACCCCCCCTTCCTTAGCGAGGAGGATGTCTAGGGCCATACGATTTTGCACAGTGGTGGGACGGAGGGCTGTAAGTTCTCCTTTAATCCCTTCCACAGCGATGTCAGTTGCATTTTCAAATGTGGCGAGTCTATAATGCATTACCTCTATTTGATTCCAAAGCTGTGTTACACTGAAATGGGGAAAGAGGCTCTGGAAAAACTTGTTTACCTTCGACTCTAACTGATGTTCTGGGGGTGGGAAAGAGTCATCAACTGATCTATGAGCGCGATGATGGTGGGTAGTCCCATGGGGGTCCTGAGTTACTACGATCATGGAGCCATTAAACTTTGTCAAAGCGCACCGTCCTGACCAATCATATGGCAGGTGCACGAACACGGCCTTATTGCAGACCCAATACCAGTCTAGGGCTTGAATGGAGCCATTCTGTCCAGGGTGCAACATAGAACAGTTCCCTTCAGTACAAGTTTCATTCAGGCCATAGGCATGCCACATGGTTTTACACAGGCGGGGGGGTACCTTTCCTATTTCGAGAGAGCCATTGCGCTCAAAACAGAATGGATATTGGAACCTATGTCCAGTGTAGGCTTGGAACGCAGTAACCAGGGAGTGTCTTGTACTAATGTTAGGGAGGATTTGCAAGTCACAGCTATTGCGTTGACTCCGATTGGTAAACCTGCACCACCAGCCGCGAGCGGTGTAGTTCAGGAACGAGGAAATGAGTGGAATTTAAGTTTGTATAGTTCTGTCCATTAAGGCAATAATAACTGAGGCACACTCGGGCCAGTACAGGAAGTGTCACGTCCCCGCCAGGGAGGGGCCTCAACGAGGTTTTAGCAACTGCTAAGGGCAGCCGCTGACGCACATAACAGGACTCATTGGTATATTGTTTAGCTGTCCAATTGGCAAACTGCCATAAAACGTTATCATGTGGATGGGCTAGTATTTGTCGCTGGAGGAATGCGGGAGGCTGCTCTCGTCGGGTAGCGGGCGAAGGTAGCCCACTGAGGCTCAGGAAAAGTCCTGTTCCATCCAGGTGTTCAGTGACGACATCCACGACTGCCGCCTGTAGCTTGTCTGGGCTTGACCAGGTCCTGACCTCAATGACGTAACACGTCGTGTGGGTAGAGTTCACGTACGTGGTGGCCATTCATCCGTCACCTGTACACAAACATGAAACACACTAAAAGAGCACGAGTTATTATTCAAAGCATATAATTATCTGACACAAAGCATCGCATGCGCAATTACGCTGGCGCCTTCTTCAGCCTGTATACAAACATTGAGCAACGACTCAACAGACACATTAGGTATATAATACAAATACAAATATCACAAATAATTCGGATAAACAGGTTATGTAGGCGCTTTCTTTAATCTGGAAGCATGTATCCACTGTGGAAACAAATCAGTTAATACAGCAGTCCATGTTATCGCGACTATCTCTGCAGGCCTGTCGTATTTATTTTGTCCTAGAGATTTTGGCTTTAGTGATCTAACCAGAACAATGTCTCCCGCCTTAAAAGGGTGAGTAGGCCGGGTGGACATAAGTGGCGCTGCTTGAGCCACCTTTTCTTGATTTTTTGCTAACACTTCAGTTAGGGCTGCAGAATACTCAGCGATATGGACATCTAAATCTGAGGTGCCCAAAGCAGCGTTGACCCTCTTCCATGGAGTAGGAAAGGGGCGACCGAATATTATCTCATGTGGAGATAATTTTACATCTTTTCTGGGAGTCATTCTCATCTCAGCCAAAACAGCAGGGAGCAACTCTGGCCATTTTTTTGTGCTTCTGTCTTGCATAGCCTTGTTCAACTTATCCTTAATAGTACGATTGGTACGCTCTACAATGCCCGAGGACTGTGGGTGGTATGGGATATGAAAATGCCAATTCAAAGACAAATATTTACACAGACCCTGTGTGACCTGTGAAGTGAAAGGCGTTCCTTTATCAGAATCGATGGCCTGTGGTATGCCATAACGTGGAATGATTTATTTTGCCAAGACCCGCGTCACTACTTTTGCATTTTCCTGTGCACATGGAAAAGCTTCAACCCATCGTGAAAATGTATCTACCAACACCAATAAATACTTGAAGGGTCCACAGTAGGGAGAGGAAGGTGTTCATTTTTCCCTATATATCTGTCACAACATTATTCTGTGCACACAGTAAACAGCGTGAAAGCAACAAATCAATGGTACTGCCTAAATTAGCAATACAGAAAAGTTTTTTCTGTATTGCAAACAATGAGAGAGTAAACACAAACGTCCGTCAGCAGAGTACCATAAACCATTAGAAAACCATTTTCTGAAATGGCAAACAATGAGAGGGTAAACACAAACGTCCGTCAGCAGAGTACCATAAACCATTAGAAGACACATAAGCTTTCTGCGACTGCCAGAAAGAAGAATAATTTGGTGTCGCTGAGGCCTGGAGTGACAATAAATCTAAGTCAGGAATTAGGGAACTAGCGAGAAAAGATGTATTAATCGAATCTGAATTAGAAGCAGGAAAGAAGATCTGTTTGTTCGCCGCTGCCTTAGCTACCCTATCAGCCAGGGAGTTGCCCCGTACTTCGAAAGACTCGCCTGAGGTATGGGCTTTAGTCTTAACAATAGCCAGAGAGCGGGGAAGATGACAGGCATCTATCAAATCTTGGACAAGAGATCAGTGAGAAATAGGCTTACCATCAGCTGAATGAAAACCCCGAGCCTGCCAAATCCGCCCAAAGTCATCAAATCTTGCCCTAAGAGATAAAAAAAAGGACAGTCAGGCATACCGACAAAACGGTGAGAAAAATGAATATTGTCATCATAAGAACACGTCACACTGAGTGATGGTGTAAAATAATTTCTCTGCGCAACCCCCTCAATTCCCACAGAGCTAATGTTTTTTCCAGAAAGAGGCCCCTCATAATCTTTGCCTAGAGATGACATGGTCGCCCCAGTATCTACCAAAAAAGAAAAAGGGTGACCGTCCACACACAACTCAATGAAAGGCAGTTCATTAACCTGGGGCGACTCGAAAGTGCAAAGCAACATGACGGGGTTTAAGCTCTGTAGGCAGCCCTATGCATTGTTATAGGGTCCTCCAATACCCTGTGCGAATGGGTTGGGGCCACCCTGACCCTGATTCGGATTGGGTGGAGGTGGAGGTAGGACAGTGTCAACATCATGCCAATGTCCATCACTTAGTTGATTCTCATCCCAGGCTTTCTTAGGACATTCTCGAGCAATGACCTTCCTTGTTACAATAATAACAGTTCTCTATACGGCGTGAAGGCCCCTGTGAACCTCCACGTCCTCTTCCAAAGCCATCAGAGCGCCTACCGCGTCCGTTGTCTTGAGCACGTCCCCTACCTTCCTGCCTCCTTCCCTCAACAAACAGACATGCAATTTGTTTACAATCTAACATGCCATCTCCTTCCAAAGTCCTAATACGTTTCTCCAGGGTTTCAACAGACATGGTGGATCTGTCAGAAAGTTGAAATTTCAAAACCTTGATCACATCTGGTCTGTAATTATTGACAATGGTATTGATAAAAAGTAAATTGGGCTCTTTTGTGTTTAAAGCTAAGTTACCCAAAAGAGTCCATGTCTCCTTAAAGCATGCTATGAATTTAGATGTACTCTCATTCTTTTCCTGTTTACAGTTAGTCACTTGTGATAAGTCCTGTTTCAACTATTGTTTAGACAGTAAGTATGCCGTCAGATCCGTTTTTAGCGTGTCTAATGCCCCCGGGTCGTCCCTCCACCAAAAGTGGTGTACTTCGCCACACGGTTGCAGTCTTCGCCACAGGCTTTCCTTCCTCGGGTTTTACCCCTGAGGTGGAGGGGCCAGCACTCTCTTGCTCAACTCTAGAGCGAGTCTTCATAGCGATGGGCAACTGGACCTCACCTAGCTCTGCAACCTCAGTCTGAGTGACCCGATCGCTATCGGAGTGTAAACAGTGGACCTTTCCAACAAGTTCGTCCTCATCATACATTTCACCTAACACATGCTGCAAGATGAATTTGTAGTCCGCCCGAACTAACTGACAATTGCGAGAGGACTTAATTAGCATGTCAAAAAAATGCAAAACGTTGCTGACAGGCGGCAGCATCTTGATAATGTCTTTTAAGGTACTCACAGATGGAGGATCAATTCTTGGACCACCTCTACCACTCATAGCCCAAACAAAGTCATCGTTCTTATTTGGAGGGGAATCTGGGTATTCTTGACCGGAAGGATCATAGGGAGAGGGAGGATCCTAGGGACCCCGGAATTCATCATCATTTTCATTACCATTAATTCCCCGTCGCCCACGGCCCCGTGCCCCTCCAGGCTCACCATAAAGGGTCTTGCCGGACTCACCATAAAGGGTCTTGTGGATCTTGTCCTTTCCTCCGGACTCGCAATAAAGGGTCTTGTCCTTTGGTGGAGGGCACCCTAGTGAGGCACCCCGAGACTTCTCTCTGGCCCCCACTGGTGCACTTCGCATAGAGGAAGTGGTCACGGTGGGACAGCTGGGGTAAAGCGGAGGCCAAGAGCCTGCCACGCCTGCTTTCATCTTAGTCTCCCTAGTCACATTGGGAACCTTAGGGTCCCTTTTACAGGGTTTTATTTCCGTGAATTTGTCCCAGAATTCTTCATCTCAACCCATTTCTGATAACATGTACCCATATAGGGATAATCCCAGTCTGGATCCCCCAGTCCATCATAAATCTGTGAATGTGTAGAAGCCAAATACTCTGACTTAAACGTCCCACCACGAGGGTAGGTCAAAAATTGAGGCTGTGGCTCAGTCCAACCTGCCAAATTATCGAGCCACGGTGTTGTAAAGTAAGTTAAACCACATCTATCCATCCAATCTTAAGGAAATTCCTCGGGATCAGGTTTTGGAAAGGAAGAATTAGTATTACCCATGCTGCTTTGACCACACTCAGAAAATACAAACACTCAGAAAATACAAACACTTATACAAATATAACTACAAAACAAATGTGCAGACAGATGCAGAGGGACCGGACAATACACTCTTAGGCAAGTCCTCAACTTGCAGGCGCCTATTTTTAGAGTCCCGGACTCCGTTGCCCAACTTTTAGTATTCGACCCCCAAAATCAGGTAGACACCTCAAAATAAACAAAGAGGGTACTCACCTAATTAGGGGGATCCCACTTCTGGCTCTGGTTTTATTAATACAACACATAGTTTATATAGCAGTTAACACAACCACTCCTTATGCAAGGGCTTCTTCCTTAAAACTTTGACAGTTAAAATGTGGCTAAAAAAAAGGTCACAATCTTGAAAACATGTTTACAGTTCAGCACCTCAGACACAGGGAGGGGTGCAGACACAGAAATGAGACATAAGAGGAACTACTAAAGGAAACACACATAAAGGGGAAAGGGGAGAGGGAGAGGATGTTGGATGTTGAATAATACAGAAATGCAGATTGTTTCACAAAGCAACAAAATGTTCTTGTCTAAACAGATAATAATAATCATAATAATCATGGCATAAATACTGATTATACAAAAACTCTTACAATGGCTGTTATCCTGTGAATGTGATACAGTATGTCACAAAAAAGTGAGTACACCCCTCACATCTCTGTAAATATTTAGTTATATCTTTCACAAGACAACACTGCATAAATGATTCTTTGACACAATGAAAAGTAGTCAGTGTAAAGTTTGCATCGCAGTGTAAATTTATTGTCCCCTGAAAATAACTAAAAATACAGCCAATAATAGCTGAACCCCAGGCAACAAAAGTGAATACACCCCTAAGTGAAAATGTGAAATGTCAATATATTGGACTGACCTCAGATGCCAGGAATGTTATCACTGCTGGTCACAGGGTCTGTGTGAATTGCAAATCAGTTTATTGTAAGCAGCCATAAACACCATGGAAATGCCAGTTCCCTTTCAGTCAATTCACTCAGTACAACACATATTGTATGGGATATCACTCCCTCTAGTGTCCTGGCTGAAGCCACTTATATTCACGCTGTAAAGGCAGTCAAACCTGTGGTAACGTAGGTGTAGCTCCGCATACCCTTATAAACCATCATCACCACGGTTGACTCTCAGTTCTTACGCTCTTCACTTAGCTGTCTTCACTTAGTTAGTTTTTGTAGAGTTTTCTAGCCGCTGTTAGCAACTCTACATGTTTTCATTATAAAACTAGGCTTAAAATCAGCTTAACTGTTCTTGTTGATGCTAGTAACAACAGCCTCAATTGGTAAGCCGTCTACCCGCGGAACGCTGATTTTAAGTGCACTGTCAGTGAGTGTTAGCTACATCTCAGTTTGGTTGGCTTCTGTTTAGCTGTGCTAACGGTGCTAACTATTGCAAGCATAGAAGCTACTGTGGCAAGGAAGAAGTCCGCTATTCGCCCCTGTCCTCAGGGATGTGGCTTCACTTTTCACGAGAAGGACCAGCATGAAGCGTGCCCCATCTGCTTAGGAATTCTCCACGCTAGGAGAGCGTTAGCCGAGCCCGAGTCATGTGCGCTCTGTCGCCAGCTCCAGCGTTCTACGCTAAAAAGGCGGGTCACATTTGTGGAGAGAATACTAGGAAAGAATACAGTCGCTCAGCAAGACCCCCTCCTCTCCGAATTAGCAGTCCCAGTTTCGCCTGTGTCTGCTGAAGAGGAATTTTTGGTAGAAGTCCCCGCTCTTAGCTGGGTAGAGCAAATGGAATATTTTGAGGGGTCGGAGGACCGTGAGCTTTCCTATATAGCGCCGGCGAGCAGCCGGATTGTGAGCAGCCTGCTTTCCAGGAGGATGACATGCTCGACGTCGGTCTGGAAACTTTACCATCTACTCAGAGCTCTGGTGCTACTACGTTAGCAGCTCGAGACGACAATTAAGAGAAGTTGGAGGTGCAGTGGTCCTCACCACAGCCCGCTCAGAAGCCGCCGAGGTTCTCGGGATTTTTTCTTCCTCCTGAACCAACAACGGTTAGAAACTGCTTGCCAATGTTTCCCGACTTTATAGGTGAGCTAACGGCGTCATGTAACAAGCCGCTGTCGACCCGGGTAACAGTACCAGGCTATGGGTAGTATTTAGAATTGGACGGAGCTGAGAAAGCAGGGCTAATTGGCCCACCGCCAATGGATCTGTCTTTGGCTGCTTATTTGGCACCCTCGCATAACCATGGAGTGTCTGGTCCTACCGTCCTTCCGTCCAAACACTGCAGATTCTCCTCTGCTCAGCTCGAAAAAATTTACCGTGCTCAAGCAGGTACCGCCCGTGTGTGAATTCTGAATAGAGACAGGGCCATCTACCTAGATAAACCTCTGTTTGCTGAGCGTTTGTTCGGCCAGTTGCTTGATGCCATTCAAACAAAGTTTGATTTTAAGAGAAAACAGGCTGAGGCGTTGCGAGACATCATCCCGCAACGAGAAGTGAAGCCCAAACAGGCTCGAAAGGTGATCATCCCGTGGCTCCCTCTTAAGCGGCCGCCACCATCAGCTGGCGCGGGCTCTCTCCCGGTGAAACAGCAACCTCCCGGTCAAAACACGCGTCAGTCGGCCTGGAACATGGGCTCCCCATCGGGCCTCCGGAAGGATTCAATAGCTAGGAGGAAGAATCCACACTCCTCCTTGCTCAGAGTTTAAAGGGAGAAGAGCTCTGGCAGCAGGGAGACAATGTTTCTCCTCTCTCAAAGGCCGACCCAAGAGGCCACTATATTATGTTCAGGGAATCAGTCCCAAACGGTGTTGCACTTCGCTAACACTCAGGTTGGTACAACCATTACTTTGTTATTCCGAAGAGAGGAGTCCTGTTTTGGACCTGAGAACATTGAACGGGTTTTTAAGAACGTACAAGTTCAAAATGCTTACACTGAGGCAACTGCTAAATGCAATAGGCCCAGGGGATTGGTTCACTATCTCACGGATGCTTACTTTCATATAGCAATAGTTCCGCGACACAGAACATTTCTGAGGTTTGCATTCGAAGGCATGGCCTACGAGTACCAAGTGCTGCCGTTCGGCCTGTCACTAGCTCCCCGAACGTTCATGAAGTGTGTCGAGGCGGCGATGTCTCCTCTTCAGAAGAAAGGGTTGCACATACTGGCCTATTTAGACGACTGGGCATTAATAGCGAGCTCAAGCGAACAGGCGGAGAAAGAGACAGCGTTAGTTCTGTCTCACATTCAGACTCTAGGGTTCTCAGTAAACATGCAGAAAAGCTCACTGACTCCGAGTCA
This sequence comes from Clarias fuscus, assembly GCA_030347435.1. NCBI lineage: Eukaryota > Metazoa > Chordata > Actinopteri > Siluriformes > Clariidae > Clarias > Clarias fuscus. The sequence continues at coordinate 27,623,728 of CM059210.1, read as the reverse complement.
ACAGCTTTCATTCTTGGTCTGGAGATATTTTTACAGTTATTGAGCATGATGGCGTCTATGATCGCTGTGGTGCCTCTCTAGCTGCTGAACATGCGTGCGTTTCAGCGCTGGGTGCGACACCGTCATGCATGTCAGCTCTTCTGCCCTGAAGGGAACCCAGGCTGTTATGCCAGGGCTCTCCGATAGGCATGGTGTCATTTCGCAAAGTGGTGTCAACAGATGCTTCTCAGAGCGGCTGGGATGCTCTGTGCGACGGCTCCGCGGTGAGGGGGGGCATGGTCACAGGAACAACGCAGGCTTCACATCAACTATTTGGAGCTGTTGGCGGTGTTTTCAGCCCTGAGACATTTTCCTCTGACTCTGACAGGCCATCATTTTCTGATCAGGACAGACAACATGACACTGGTGTCGTATATAAACAGACAAGGGGAGACTCGTTCACTTCCCCTGCTGAAACTCTCATTCTCTATTGCTATGGTCCAGTGTTCATCTTCTGTCACTCAGGGCCTCTCACATTCCAGGGCACCTGAATCTGGGGACGGACCTTCTCTCCAGAGGAGGCCCTCTTGTGAGGGAATGGAGGTTACACCCATGGGTGGTAGCTCAGATCTGGGGGCGCTTTGGCAGGGAAGTAGTGGATCTTTTTGCATCCAAAGAGAATGCTGACTGCCCACTATTCTGTGGGGATCGATGCACTGACACACTCATGGCCCCAGCTCTATTGTATGCTTTCCCTCCAGTAGAACTGATTCTGCCTGTCCCTAATCCTGGTGGCCCCTCGTTGGCCGGCGAAGTCATGGTATGCAGCGATAGTCAGCCTGCTAGCAGCAGAACCTTGGAAACTTCCTCTCCTCAGGGACCTTCTGTCTCAGGCAGGGGGGGAGGTGGTTGCATGCTGTGGAACTTGCATGCTTACCTGTTGAATGGTCCAATTTAAGAGCTAAAGGGCTTCCTCCGAATGTGACAGACAATTCACAGTGCTCGGGCCTCGTCCACTAGGGGTTTATATGCTTACAAGTGGCGAGCTTTTGAGCAATGGTGTCAGGAACGTAATGTTCTTCCATTTCAGTGCTCCATGGTGAAGGTGTTGTCTTTTCTACTAGAACTGTTAGAAAAAGGCCTTTCCTTCTCTACTATTAAAGTATACCTGGCGGCTATATCAGCCTGTCATGTTGGTTTTGATGGAGTGTCACCGGGGGCTCATCCGCTGGCAGTACGATTTTTAAGAGGAGTACGACATCTGCGACCCACTGTGAGGTCCAGTGTCCCATCTTTATTGTTAGTGCTTGAAGCCCTCTGCAGTCCTCCTTTTGAGCCAGTTGAGTCTATAGATATGAAAATTCTTTCATATAAGACGGCACTCCTACTTGCTTTAGCATCTGCTAAACGAGTGGGTGATCTCTACGCTTTGTCTGTAGGGGTGTAACGATATGCCCAGGTCACGATACGGTACGTATCTCAATACTGGGTTCACGATACGATATGTATCACGATATTTTGAACAAAATTTAAAAATGAAACTGAAATTCAAATAACAGATTTATTTAAAAAACATTAACAAATTTCAAAACTTTCTTTGTTGTACGTACAATACACATTTCAAGGTTTAATAAAAAAAACCTTCTGTATTCAAAATAATAACTGAATATGTCTTCTGTCACTGAAAAATGTGTTAAATTTAAGATGAACTTGAAAGATACCTCAGACAGAACTTCTTAAAGCAGTAAAAATGTTTTTTTTAATTTAATAAATTAAATGGTGTTCTGTTGAACATAAACACTAGTGTTTGTTTAGGTTACTTACATTTTTTTTTTTTGCAAAAAAACAAAACAAAACAGCTTATCTACATTTGCAGGCAAAAGCAAAAGGATCTTTGAGCACTCACAATATCCCCTGCCGTAGAAAAAACACATTCACTGGGAACAGACGTTGTTGGAACTGTTAGGTAAGCCTTGGAAAGAGAGGAAAGAAGCTGTGGCTGTGGCACTGCGGTGAAAGAAAGCCACAACTTTTCTTACATGTCCAAGTAATCGACTGACGCGCGGCACATTTAAACCTGCTTGCGATGCAAGATTCAGTGTGTGCGCGAAACACTTAATATGCGGCGACAACCCTGCTTCTCTCACTGCCACCTCCATGTTGTGTGCATTGTCAGTAACAACTGCAGTGCTATGAGGAGCCCTATCAAGCTCTCACTTTTGTACAGCCGCTTTTAAAACTTCAGCTATGTTAGACCCAGTGTGCGACTCAAAAAGTGGGTGAGTCTGAAGCACGAAACTTTTCATTTCCCACTCCATGGTAATAACATGCGCCGCGATTGTAATATAGCTTAATTTTTTCCCGTCGTTCTGTCGCGTGACTGGAAAACCAAAATGCTGCCAGATGATGGACTTATAAGAAGACGAGGCATCTTCAATTTCACTTTCAGCCAAACTCATGTTGCCCTACTGAAAACACACATGACGCTGTTGCAGAGTAGGTCACGTCGGCAGCTCAACCAATAGGATTAAACTGCCGTCATATCATAAATATATCGCCAACGCTCTACGATACATATTGTAACATTTTTGCATTGTGAAATATCGTACTGCGATATATCGTTACACCCCTATTTGTCTGTGCATCCATCTTGTACGCAGTTTGCTGCTAATGGTTTAAAGGTTACTCTACGGCCAAACGCGGCCTATGTACCTAAAGTGGTCTCCACTGATTATAGCTCTTTGAGCTTTATAGCTTCTGTCCCCCTACTTTTGCTTCTGAGGAGCAGGGAAAATTGCATAATTTGTGCCCTGTATGTGCACTACGTGTCTACATGGACCGTACAGTGAATGTGCGCGTATGTGATCAACTGTTTGTCTGCTTTGCCAGTCCAGTAAAGGGTAAATCACTGTCTACAATTCCCATGGAATTGTGGAGGCCATTACATTAACTTATAGCAGCAAGGGTGTCCCATTGCCTCAGGGTATGAAAGCACATTCAACAAGAGCTATGGCAACATCGTGGGCGCTGTTCAAAGGGATATCCGTGGGTGATATTTGCGCGGCACCCAGTTGGTCCTCACCACACACGTTTATCCGGTTCTACCATCTTGATATAACGGCCCCCTCGGTGGCCCATTGTGTCCTCTCTGCGGGATCCAAGATGCAGTAGAGTAGCTATCAGGTTTCTTGGTAACTTTGGTAGATGCTCAGAGGGGCTTGAATCTATGTCCCATACAATATTTGTTGTACCGAGTGAATTGACTGAAAGGGAACGAATGGTTATGACTATATCCTCTGTTCCCTGAAGGAGAGGAACGAGGTACTACACCTATGTCATCACAGGTTTGACTGCCTTTACGGCGTGAATATAGGTGTCTTCAGCCAGGACACTAGAGGGCGTGATATCCCATACAATGTGTTGTACCTCGTTCCTTTCCATCAGGGAACAGAGGTCATAGTCATAACCATTCGGTATGCGGTGTTCACTTGTGTCTTGAGTTAAACAAGAACTGCTTTTCGAGAGGGACAAAGACATATGACTGTGTATAGTGTGTAAAAGTGGGCTTTTACAAACCTAATTCCCTTTCTTCATAGTGCACTGTTCTTGCTCCCACTGTTTTACCCTGAATGTCTGTTTGCACCGCCATATTTACAGTATGCCAGAAATGTGACTTCTGGGTATAAGATCATCTGTGTCACAGTTCCCTCAATCCTGACATTTACTTTGCACTAGGTGAAAGAGGTCTCATTTATATGTTTATAAGTAAGGTTACATTTATATGTTCATAAGTAAGAAAAATACACAAATGTCAGGACATGTCAGAACTACTTCAGGTCCCATAAACCTGCAGACCCCTAAATAAAGAGTGAGGGCTAAGCTCTCTCATTTACACTCCTGTGGTGTGAAAGTAACTGTGTGAAAGTGGCCCTGAGCTGGGAGCTTGAGACCCCTACTTTAGTGACCCTACTTGTAGTGCCCTGACAATCATAAGGCCACAAATATCCATAAAGGATTCAAAGGAAAAATTTGAGTCTTTATTTTTCATCACACTGTATTGTCAAATAACTTGTTGGGTAACAAGAAAAAAAAACATTTTGCTAAGGGATAGATCATTGTTTTACTGTTTTTTTATTTATTTTTTAACAAGTTTTAAAATGTACTGTATGTGCAGAAACTGAGAAGGTCGTTCTACAAGCAATTTCTTTTGTCATCTTCAGTTTTTAGAACATCTAATTATAGGAGAAAGATTTTGAGGTTGAAGTTTTTTGCTCCTACATGTTTACAACTTACAGTTACTTCTTTGCTGTAGGCTAAAGCAGCACTACTCACAAGACTATATTAATTGGTCTGTTTTTCATAGGGTGGGACTTATTATTTGCAGTACATTTGTCTCAGATTCCTCAGGACAGGAGCCACCCAAATTGTGATGAAAGTGAGCAGGTAGAGCTGAAGGAAAAGAGGCAAGATGCAACACCAGGACAGAAGATAAGCCTCAAAGAACATCAAGGCAATGAAGATGATGTAAGTGGATCCCAGGAAGGAGAGGACGATGACAGAAGTGACTCTTGCTCATGTCATATGTGCTGAGGCACAATTTGACAGTAACAGCTTACAATCTTCTTACAATGTTCAATGAACATTTCCCTAGCTTGGTTCCAACAACCTCGTATGTTTTTCATAAAGAATATGGACAATTTAACCAATATGTGTCCCATTTTAGCTACATGGGACCCAGTGAGTCAGCTCCAAAAACCTGCTGTTCATGTAAATCTGAATTTGACATTGCAAATAACCTAAGAATTGGCTCTTATTTCCTTGTTTTTAGTCTGTCAGCTCAAATAGTAGTGATTTTGGGGAAACCTGAAATATATATATATATATATTTTTAAAGGAACCAAATCCAGGCATTGTTTCAGATATGCAGTGTGGCAGAATATCAGAAATTCAAGCAGAAAGTAGGGCTCAGGATATCCTAATCTTGTGGAACTGTGATGGAGTTCCAGTTTTCAAAAGTAATAATGTCCAAATATGGTCAATTCAGTGTCAAATCATAGAGCTTTCACCCAAAGATCGTCAGGGCAAAATATGTGTACCATGCTTATGGTTTGGTAACAGCAAGCCAAATATGATTACATTTTTAATTGTATTTATGTCACAACTCAAAGAACTGGAGCAATTTGGAATTAAATGGAGGGATTCTGAAAAGAAAGGGAATACAATCAAAGTTCATTCACTCATCTGCTCCTCAGACTCTATAGAATGCCCTCTCCTAAGAAATATAAAGCAGTTCAATAGCAAATATAGGTGTGATTTCTGATCTCCATACAGGTGGTGGCGCATATGTCTGAGAAACCCCAGAGCCTCCTTTAAGGACGGAGGCAGATCATCTTCGGCATGCTATGCTGGCAACCCCGGCTGAACCAATAATGGGAGTGACTTGAGCATTTCAGCCTGGTCGCTGGATTCATTCCTGAATACCAGCACAGTGTCTGCTTAGGAGTAACTAAAGAGATGACATATCTCTGGCTAGAGAGTAAGCACCATAATGAAGACTGGTACTTGGGCTCAAAAGTCAGTGACATAGACCAGGAATTGCTAGCCATTAAGCCACCAGTGGAAGTCACAAGGGCACCAAGATCAGTGAAGGACAGAAAATTATGGAAAGCATCTGAATGGAAGTCAATTTTATTGTTTTATGCATTGCCTGTTTTTAATGGCCTTTTGAAAAGGAAGTACTGGACTCATCTTTTTTATTAGTTTTTGCAATGCATACTCTTCTACTGGATGCCATTAATATTAGCCATGTCGATATGGCAGAAAAAGCTCTTCAAAAGTTTGTTTCATTTTGAGAAACTATATGGTCCAACTAATGTTTCTTTCAGTGTGCATTTGTTAATGCACTTGCAGCAAGTCTTTGCAGCTGGGGGGCATTGTGGACAACCTCCACATTTCCTTTTGAATCTTTCAATGGGACTATGTTTAGGTTTTTCAGTAGGACTATGCATGTCCCAACTCAAATAGTGAAGAAATTCCTTAGGTGGAAAGGCAAAGGCAAATGACAGTGTAAGGCAATTATTTGAAAGCTTCCAAGTTAGCACTGGCTTAACAAAAAGGTCAAAGGGGTTCCACAGTAATGTCAGTTTTTGGCTGCCCAAAAAAAAGAGATAACAAATCTGTGTTGCAGATGTTGGCTATAAAACATTTCACAGGGCTGACAATTCGTTCAGGTATATTTTATGATCATTTTATTTGTAGCAGTGTTGTTTATCATTCACATAAGATCATAGCTCTTAAAGAGAAATAATTCAGTTCTGCAGTAAAGTGATGGAACATTCAAAATTTACTGAAAATATACTGAGACTATGGTATATTAAAATCTGTATTCTCATGTATGCTTTCAGTGTAATGCACAACAACCATTTAACTTAAACAGATGCAAGACACAGATCAGTAGAACAAACCACTATTTATAATGAGACTAATGAGCAACCTCGGTTCAGGTGAGCGCTCCCATCACCTGACCGAGGTGCATTCTGGGAAATGGGGTTCAAACTAAGAAAAATACAAAAGAAAACAAAAGGAGTCTCTGGGTGCTTTGGCGCCCTCTAGGGGTTATCCCTGACATTCAGTACATTGTTACAATGATAAATTTTAGCATATTAAAAAAATATATACTGTAGATATATATATATATATATATATATATATATATATATATATATATATATATATATATATATATATATATATATATATATATGGCAAAAATAAAATGTAAAACAAAGTTTAAATAAGTGTGCTTTGAAAATTACACTGGACTTTCACATAAAGAATATTTTCCTATAATATATTTCTGGAAAGTGTACTATAATACAATTATTTTGACGTATGTTTAAAGTTTAATTCCAAAGATTGGTTAGTATACTTTTTATATATTAACTGATAATACACCTTTTTGTTAGTATATTTGCAATGCACTATAGAAGTTTTTTATATATTTGTAATACATGTAAGGGTTTTGTACATAATGAAGACATTTTAAAGTGGACAAAATACCTGATGCATTTTCCACCATTAATATGTAGCGTTTACAATAAAGTAGATCAAGAATGACGGCTGCATTCTTTACCTTCATTGCGTAGTGTTTTACCTCTCAGTCAGAGATATCTAGAATTTTTAACGATTCGGGTTAATTTGATTAAAATTTAACCATACACTTTATATACTATCCGTCCACCGTATAGCACATTGAGTGTATTTTACCTGTTTCTCCTGCAGCCAACGAGGATAATACAAAGTCTGATATTTATCAATTACGAGCAAGGTACCGTAAGATCTGGGTAAATGTTTATCCTTTAAAATACATGACCAAGGCATCAATTCTTTATAAAGAAAAAAAAAATATTTGACTAATCTATGATACATGAAACTACACTACTTGAAGACACATGCACACACACACACACACACACACACACACACACACACACACACACACACACACACACATACAGTTTGGAGGGAAACTTATGGTTTAGTTATGAAACAAGCACCAATTTTCAGCAAGGTATGCAGGTTTGTTTGTATATTTGCGTTATGTTTTGTTCTCATCCTGTGGTTCACCTCCAGCGAAGGAAATCACGAGGTTGCTGATTGGTTGGTGCGCTGTGGTTAAAATGACGTCCTTCGGGAAAGCCCTTCGGTGAGGCTTGGTTGCCTGGTTACCGATGGCGGTGCTCTGGAACTTCTTCTGAAAGTTTCTTCATTGCAGGACTTTGGAGTTCTGGCACGGAGTCTCGTTGAAAGTTGTTAGAGAGCGGATGACGGCAGCAAAGGCGTAAGCCCGATGGCCATGACAAAGATCCTATGTGATGTTGTTTTTTGGACGTACTCGGACACTGAGTTTTGACCCTTTGTGTCAGTCCGTCCCACAGTGGATTGGTCAAATCGGATGTGGTTGCGGCGCTTAGCCACTCCTCACGTTGTTCCCCCTTTTGTGCATACATTAGGCTGGGTTTCGGCTGTCACGTGGGGCCCATCTGATTAGATTTTTAATACCTTTTATGAAGTAATTTTGCATGATCCCTGTTTATGCTATTTTTTGTGTACACCACTGTTCTTTAAATAAAACAAGCTCTTGATTGATATCAGATATCCTGTATCTTACACACTCATTTATACCTTCATTTAATAAAAGAGGTTTGTAAATGCTGATAATACCTTTAAATTTATGCAGAATAACCAGACATACATACAGGCATCAAACATTTTGATTATATATATATATATATATATATATATATATATATATATATATATAAATACATATATATATATATATATATATATATATATATATATATATATATATACATTTTACCCTACTGGCACGCTTTAAAGATGGTCTGAAATAGTGTCTCTGCTGTGTGCCTCTTTGTTCATGGAAAGGCATGGGTTCTGAAGGTCAAGAAGAGTACCAGTGATTTGAGTTAGGGAGGGTTTTTCCCCCACTCAAAGGTGTAAAACAGCTTCCTTTGTTTATCAGATTACCAATTTACACCATTGGAGTTGAGGTTGCCTGGACTTTTATGGCTCCAGGAGCAGCAGACTGCCTTTCCCAGGCTTGGTTAAGTTTCCCACTTCTTGATGTCAGAGAGGCTGCCTTGTCTCAAAGGACAGATAAGATTAGCGTGATGGCGCCGTGCAGGCTGCTTGAGGGGTTCTAGAATGTAATATATTGATGGCCCATTCTGGGGCTTGTTCACCCTACAAACACTAAAGTGTGTGTTTTTTTTTTTACTGGGGCAGCGAAACCAGTTTGATACCTTTACACCTATCACGAATGAAAGGTGAGAGGAGATTCCAGCAGAGTCACTTGAGATGAATCCCATTCAGATGGTGTGGCATGCTCTGAAAGACTAGATTCAACAAGAAGCAAAACCAACTATGAAGTCAGATTTAATTGCTGCCATTAATAAATTCTGGTTTGAGATATTTATAGTATACCAAACTAGGGCAGGGTGATACAGTAGAAAAAATGATCACAATATAATGTTTCATATCGTTCGGTATCTTATTATAAATAAAGACCAGTAGAAAAAATAATAATAATTTAACCACTTTATTGTAATTTACCAACATTAATAAGGCAAATAGTTTTTTAACAGTCAAACCAAAAGTATGTGAACAAAAATATCTTGTCTCTTATGTCTTATAATAAAATAAAAATAAGTGTTAAAGAGTCTCTTAAACAAAATGTTACAAAATGTGTGCAGTGGTAAAGTGTAAACATTGAACACTGAAGCAAATTGAGTTAGATGTCAGATGTCAATAATAACAAAACACAGTAAACCTCAAACTCTGTAAACTAATAATCAAATATGAGATTTCAGGTAGAGAAACCAACCATCATTAATCACATATACATTTTAACATTACAAATTGTGAGCAAGAAAGACAAGTAGGTTCACTCTCTCTGTTTTTGCTTACAGAGTACATATGACTACATTATGCTAAAAATAATTTCTGAGGGGGTGCTGGTGGCTGGGATACACAGGTATTTTTTTGCCTTAATTTGCCGATAGCTTAGTGTAAGCAGTGGCCAAAACATAGTGACCAAGTCCATCAGCATATACACTTAAGCTGATGTATGGGTCATACGTGCGGCTTGCCCAGACGACAGCTCGCTGGCCACTGCTTTCCTTCACTCCCAATAAATTGCTGAGATTTTAATCTTTGTAAAATACCTGCAGCCCAAGGCAACATAGGGGGGATCAACCACATTAAGAAGTCTCTTGACCACACTAAGTTTTAGTATTTCTTTGGCAATGTAGTACTCGATCGTGTGCGTTATATCAAGGATTTTTCATAAGGTACCTCTCCATCGCTGACTGCTTGTGGGCTGTTAGGTGAGCTGAGGTAGAGGGAGGACATGCTTCAAATTACAAAGGTAATAAGTTGCTTGTGTTTCTATACTTGGTCGGGACATTTTTTATTTTTTTATTTTTGCATAGGTTACACGCAACATTGTTTTGGTGTTTGTCAGAAGAAAAGAAACCAAAAAAATGGCAAGCTGATGTGTCCTTTTTGATTTACGATCACCTCACTGCTGCATAGCACAGGACTCATTTTTGCGTCTTGGGGGATATGTATGACTCCAACACGTTTGGAGATTTTTTTCTTCTTCTGGTTTTCTATAATATCATTTACAAAAACACTTGCAAAGAGAAAAAAAAGGAATGGCAAAGCTCCACTTTGTTCATGTCATGTCAGTATTTACAGTGACATTAACATATTTGCTTAATTATGAGTTTAATTATGTATCACTTTTAATATTCATAGTAAAAGCAAAGGTAGTACTCCCAAGTGTTTAGCGGTTTCACCCACTACCCAGGACGGATATCCTGAACTTTCCTGTTTGGTTTTGAGAAACATTTTAATGTAGTCTGTAAAAAGATTGTCAGACTTTTTAGGAAAGTGCCAGACTTCAAACTATTTTAATATTTTGTAACCTTTTTCGATGGCATTTGCTATTTCGATAGAGGCCCATGTACCCGTCAGAGCTCTGGCCTGCTCTGCGTGGTTGAAGCGCTGTTGTTGCTGCGCGCAACATGTTCTACATAGAGGAAAGAGGAGTTCGCTTTTTACGCGATACGAAAGAACGGGTGGCCGCCAAACTCCTAGGTGGTAATAGTTTAGCTCTGATTATACCGAAATAATTCTCTAGAGGCTCAAAGTCCCGATAAATGATGACGGGGTGACCGATCGGGTATGTCTTTTTTTGTTTACATATGGGTAAAGAGAGGTAAAATCAAAATAATTGATTCTCTCACCAGGGTTAGCTACATAATATAAATGTAACGCATTCGTTCCACCAGCATAAAGGGCATCACGAGGGTTTAAGCGCTCCGGAAAGTCAAACTCTTTTAGAAAGTTTATCACGCCGCTGTCGCTTTTCTTCATTTCACCCCACTCATGTTCCCACATAGTTGTGACGTGTAAATTGAGGGATTCATGCAAATCCTTGATTTTTTTTCAGCGATTTTTGACTGACATCTCCAAAGCTAACCTTAGAAGAGCTAAGAGGATGTGTGGTCATTGAGGGAAAACACTTTTCACAACCATGATAAAAACAACCAATAAACTCGAAAGCCTTTCGCGTCTGACCTACTTCACAATAACCATCGGCAAAATATTGACCAAACCTAGCATCACCCGAGTTCAACGCATGCTGAATGGGAATATTTTCTGTGACTGAAATGTATTTGAGCCACTGAATGGATGGTGTTGAGAAAGATTTCTACCTGTTGATGTAATTGTCAAGTGGCGGAATAGCTAGTGTTTTTAGGAAGAAACGTGGTCCTAAAGATTTTCATGCAGACAGAAGCGATAGTTATGCATTTAAAGGGGTCGACCTTTGTACTCTGGAGTATCTCATTTCTGAAAGCTAAACACCCCTTTCTCAAAATGTCAACATTGTTGATAAAGTATTCTGCCAGCTCTTTCTTAAAATCAAAGACTTTGTCATATACTGTTGCATACCACTTGAAAAACTCAGCTCTGTCTTTAGGCATCATACTATCCACACCGTAAAACTACCTACATAGTTTTGATGTTCTAAGGTGTTCCAGAAAATAATCTTTCTTTTTTTCTGAAAATCCCATGGCTTTAGGGAGGCTGCTAAGCTTCGTGGGTAAGAAAGATAGGCTATTGATGTAGGTCTGATGGAACTCAGAATTTTTAGAAGCGTTATTTCTTCTTTCACTAAATGCTTTAACAAAAGGTATGAATCAAACCCCCTAGCATTATGTGCTATAATGGTATAGCCTTTGTATTTGTTACGTTGGAATATCTTGAAAAACTCAGCGACACAACCGTCTCCTTCAAACACCCACTCCTCTCCATGAAAATCAATACAGCATAAGTAATTAGCTATATGAGTTCCTGTTTCCTTTCTAGTCTCAAAATCATAAAATATGCAAAGGCTAGTCGCGTGCTCCTTGTTTATCGGTTGTATAAAACAGCTTTACACTTCTTCTCAGGGCACACATGTTTTTTACGGTTAAAAGGGTTCTGATGTATTACACTATTGCAGTTACTACAGTAAATTCGCCATCGCTCAACTGAAGCCTTGCTTTATGCACATCAAAAGAGAATTTTGATATACATAGCCTTGAGCAATCAGGAGATTTAATTAAGTTTTGTGCATGTTTGTAACAATCTGCATTATGGCAAACATTGCAGGTGAATTCACATCAATGTTTACGTGAATCTTCTACCCCAGGGTAACAGAAACGACAGACGTAACCAGAACCCAGTGATGCTTTTAACCCCATAATAGTGGTTGTCATGTAAAAACAAGTACAGTGTATTTTCATGCGGTGTCTTGTTGGTTTGAAAGAAAGAGTAGCCGGCCTTGTTGACTGAACTGCACAGTATGTCACAAAAGTGAGTACACCCCTCATATCTCTGGAAATATTTAGTTATATCTTTTCATAGGACAACACTGCATAAATGACATTTTGACACAATGAAAAGTAGTCAGTGTAAAGTTTGTATAGCAGTGTAAATTTATTGTCCCCTCAAAATAACTAAAAATACAGCCAATAATAGCTGAACCCCAGGTAACAAAAGTGAGTACTTGGAGAAAATTGTGGCTTTGATGCAATATATCTGTTGCGGAGATGTACTGTTCTTCCATTTTCGCGTGTAGGCCTCTGATGAAAGAAACCTATTCGAACAATGTAGTCAAAGTCCTTGCACCATTTACGAAACTTTTTCCAACCACACTGATCGAAAGAGACGGTCTCAGTAGCGGTGCTCCAGTGGATGTGACCAAGTCCTGATAACCTGAAAAGCAGTACGACGGCTGATTCTGCATTGAAAAAAAAGCCAGCTGTACACCCCTTTGACAATGACCAATATTGAATATTTGCACACTCTAAACTTTTTGAACATCTTGGCAGAGTTAGTTGTAGTTTTTTGGGGGGCGTTAGGACAAACGGCCATAGTTGCCCGCGTAAAGATATTCTTCTCAATATTCTTTTTATTTCCAAGAGGAGAGAGCAAAGTATTTGAATGGGTGTTTGTGAGTTTGTACCGAATCAGCGTATGGGGTGGGGGGGTATTTTTGTGTGTGTGTCAGGGAATCATTTAACATCATTACAATCTTTAATCATACACCCTGTTTGGAAAAATGTCAACATAATTATAAATTATAATTAGCCATTTGTAAATATGATGACCTAGATTTGTCAGCATATTTACAAAATACTTGTCAGCATATTTATCAATATGTTGACCTAGATGTCAGATTATTTAACAATTACTTGTCAGCATTTTTATTAATTGTAAGCATGTTTCTTAATTACTCGTAAGCATTTTTACAAATTAAGATGGCCTAGATTGGTCAGTATATTTAGGAATTACTTTTCAGCATTTTTACTAATTATGACGACCCTTGACCTTTTTGACCTTTGAGCAATCAATCAAACTAATCCACCTTTTGACAGTATATACCAACCATGCCTCTCTAACATGTTTTTTAAAACACATTACATTGGTAATGATGAGGCAGATTTCGTTCATGAGTTCAAAATATTTATTTGCACATGATTACAAAAATAACTATAAAAAAACAGTACTATATTTGTCTTCACAAAAAAATTCAGGTTGTCTGACAAACACACAAAAACAAACTGTTTTTTTTTTACAAAGACAGGCATTATTATTGGAATATACTTTATTAGTTAAAAATTGGTGTGTTGATTCTAGCTGTTACACTCGGAAAAAGCGACAAGAGCTACCACCCATTTTAGTAGAAGCGAATTACCTTAGATTCAGCAATAACACATTAAGACAATACATTCTCTTGTTTAAACTATGTACTTAATTCCCAAGTACCAAATAAGAACCAGGTAATTTACCTCATGCTGATGAAGTTAGATAATGATATGAACAAAGGCATGCAATGATTACTTTTTCAATCACTATGTTCAAAACTAGAAGCAGATGACTGGGGAGCCAATCAGAAAATCAGTCAGATTGTGCCCCCTCCAGTTTCTGGTTGGCTGGTATCGACCCTACTCTAGTCTCTGATTGGCTGGAATAGTGGAAAAGGTACAAAAATTCTGGAGTAAAAGCAATTTTTTTTTAAATATATAAAAAATTTTTTTTTTATAAATTTAATTGAAAATCCAAGTATGAGTAAGTGTGCCTTGGAAATTAGCTCACAGTAAGCTGTGAAAATGCCATTCATTACCTATAGGGGGCAGTCATGTTTCAATCTGAAGTATTGTGTGTCTACTGAAGCCAAAAATGTGTTATCTCTCTTAGGCGCCCATTGACAGCAAACGACAGAGCTCATAAACGTGTTGAGCTCAAACTTTAAATACTGATATGTATTTATTCTTCACTTTCTTCTCTCCTGCAATGATCATACTTCTTTAACTGCGCTTTCTCCATTCAGTATTATTATCATTAGTAGTAGTAGTGAAAACTACCGCTGATTAACTATCTCTGCAATAGGTAAAACAGCGGATTCATTTCATAAGGGGTATTTCTAATAGGCAATCTACTAAATAATAATAAATAGGTAAAATTACCCAGCTCTTTAACATTTAACCCAGCAGTTTTTAGAGTGTAACATAAAAAATATTCCATTTGTAAAATAGCATAGGTGAAATCATAGGTTGTGTATCAAGTAATTAAGAATACAGTAAAGCTTATGGTAAATAAATTCTCAGACTCTTCCACTGCAAGTATTAAAAAACAGTAACAATGTCAATTTTAGAATGCGTAGAACCTCAGTGGTCCGCACACAACCTCTCGCGGGAGAGCCTTACCCTGAATTCGCCATTTTCACGGGGGGTGGGCATCTCGGTTTATTCATACAGATGATGAGGGGTTTAAAATAAATTAACAAGACAGAGCAGACGTCTCTGCCTAAAATGTATTTCGCCAGCAAAATATTAACATAAATAGAAACAAATAAAATGTTTAATGGTATCAATGAAATCAGACTTCATAGTTGGAGTTGATACTTTGAGTGTAACTTATGAATTTACTAAATATATTGAGATTTTGTAAAATAACGAAACCCATTTCCTTCCTGGACCTTTTGTCCGCATCACAATGAACTGAACCTCAGCACGTCAACTTTCCTTATTTTAATCTGTAATGTTTAAGTGAAATATATTTTGTGTATATGGTTAAATATTCCTTTTTATTTATGGACAGGTGTAATATGTTTGATCTGCATTATTGTAAGAGGTGATGACTTTCTGGAGGAGTATGTCTGCACCTTTTGCAAAGTGAGCCACGAGCCACGGGTTCATGCACGCCGATGAACAGCTTTGTTTCAGTCTAAATTCACATTCCAGATATTATTTCCAGCCATGGTCACATAATGGATGTCATAATTATTATTTGTAAAACAAAATAAAATTCATGTTTGCTTCAGCATTGGAAACAATATTGTTATAGTCCAACTAATTGGACGCAATTGATTGTTGTACTTGGTCTGGATTTTAGGTAAAGTCCTTCCGTGCACCATCTGGCGGATATGCAGTGAAGCACAACACATTAATTTAGATTCCCTAAAGTTACTTGTGGGATCTTGCGGCATGGCGCGTGCCAAATTGTGGGATCTCGTGGGGGAAAAGAGTGCATTCTTAATGGCCAGATCTGTACCAGAGCACACACACGACACACGGGTATTACACGATATAAACTATTTTTCATTGCCATTATCTTTTAGCTGTCCAAAAAAAAAAAGGATTTTTTGCAGCCATTTTAGCTTTTTCAGTGAATGTTAGCTAGCAACACAACTATTACCAGTCTACCATCAACTTTAAAAGTGGAAGGTTTTCTTGCCTGTTAATGCATCAACTGGGTTGATGTGAATCAGGGGCTCTTTCTCTCTCACTCATTCTCTATACCTCTTATTCAGTAAATGGTCACTGAACCTATTCCAGGGGACTTGGTGGGGTACACACACATACAATCAATCAGTAAACTCAATCAGAGGAAACTAATCACCTTCTGAATGGAAAATTTGACTTTCAGCTGTGATCAGCTATGGTCATTTTGATTAGCAAAGCATGAACAGCTGAAGCATTTCAGTCCCTGGTAGTGCACCTGAAGCCAACAATCAACTATGTTTGGCAAGGCACTGTTAAAAGATCATCAGGATAAAGTTGTACTCACAAATATAAAGTCTAAAAATTAAGTTAAAAAAAAACAAGTAAACTTACTCATATTGCCACTCAAAGGGCTAATAACAAGCTGTTGGCATTGTATAGAGAACAAACTTACTAGAGAACAAATTACGCCATACACCATTTTCTTTGCTGACATGTGAGAAAGGAGAAAATTCCTGATACATCACTTCCTCTAGCCAGTTACAAGTAAAAATTGTAAAACACAGAGAACTGACTCCCCTTAGGGCCTGAACGATCAACAAACATATAAACAGCTTCAATACAAAGTCTATTATTTAAAAAATGGAAGATTTTTTTTACAACATCTAATCCATCTAATGCAACAGTAAAAGACCTTGGCGTGATTATAGATTCCAGCCTTTCATTTGAAGCTCATGTAGATAATATTACCAGGATAGCTTTCTTTCACCTATATATTGCCAAGATAAGAAACATATTGTCACTAAATGATGCAGAAAAACTAGTTCATGCTTTTATCACCTCTAGGTTGGACTATTGTAACGCCTTACTGTCTGGTTGTTCAACTAGGTGTATAAACAAGCTTCAGTTAGTACAGAATGCAGCAGCAAGAGTCCTCACTAAAACCAGAAGATACGAGCACATCACCCCTATCTTATCTACACTGCATTGGCTCCCTGTGAAATTTCGCATTGATTTTAAGATACTACTTTTGACATTTAAAGCACTAAATGGTCTGGCGCCACAGTATTTGACTGAACTGCTAGTGTCTTACGATCTGCCACGACTACTTCGATCAAAGAATGCAGACTGCCTGTCAGTACCACGTATTATTAAAACTACAGCAGGGGGCACAGCTTTTTCTTACAAAGCCCCAAAGTTATGGAATAGTCTTCCTATAAATGTTCGGGACTCAGACACAGTCTCAGTGTTTAAGTCTAGGCTAAAAGCCTATTTATTTAGCCAAGCATTTTTGTAAATAGATTAGCCTTAGGTAAAGGCGCAGATCTGGGGTACTCATGGACGTAGAGTATTATGGTGAACTGGTATGTTTAGATGCTGTCCTCCCCACTCTCACTGATCACTCAGGTTTGTTGACGGTGAGGTGATTGGTTGCTTTACATCACAGGGAGCCCTCATGTCTGTGTTTCCTTCTGGCTCTCCCTTTTAGTTATGCTGTTATAGTTAGTCCTGCTGGAGTCCCTGCACTAAATATACTTTCACCTTATACATGTTGACTGTGACCATACCTAACTGCCATCTCTCCTTATTTTCTGATCTCTCCTCTTCTGCTCTCTCCTCTCTCTCTCTCTCCCTCTCTCTTTTCCCTCTCCCTGTCTCTCTGTCGAGCTATACATGTCGCTCCTGAGTTGCCAGTGATCCAGACCCCTCTGCCCTCTGGACCCGTCTAACCAGTCCTGGAGTCCAGTTTCTGGTTGGAAATCTCGTTGCATGGATGCCCTGTGTGGTCTGCCTGGATTCGTGTTGTGGCTGGAGATGGTTTCCACGAAGACTGTCCTGTCCTTGATTGATGCTGACAGCTGTTCTCTGGGGACCTGTGACTTCAGTTGTTCGATAGCTCAGGACTGGAATTGACTACAGTCTACCTGAGCCTCCAGGAACAAACTGGACTCCTTTTAATTTTAATTTTAACACATCTCCTGTTATACTGAACTTCCAGTCTTACACATTATTATGCTGATCAATCTCTGATATCCGTTATCACCCAGATGAGGATGGGTTCAATGTTGAGTCTGGTTCCTCTCAAGGTTTCTTCCTATTAGCATCTCAGGGAGTTTTTCCTTGCCACCGTCGCC
This sequence comes from Clarias fuscus, assembly GCA_030347435.1. Classification (NCBI taxonomy): domain Eukaryota; kingdom Metazoa; phylum Chordata; class Actinopteri; order Siluriformes; family Clariidae; genus Clarias; species Clarias fuscus. The sequence goes on along the minus strand of CM059210.1, from coordinate 27,605,751 downwards.
CTCGGCTTGCTCATCAGGGACAATCTTATCATTTTGATTCATACACATTGCATACACACTTACTTCTTTTGATTGTGTAAAGCTGCTTTGTGACAATGTCAATTGTTAAAAGCGCTATATAAAATAAATTGACTTGACTTGACAAGACAGACCCTCCCTAGATCAGCATTTGCTTCAAAGTTGGAAGTGTTGTGGATTCAGAGATGTTCGTTGGCATACCCAAGTTGTACCAAGATATTATTTAAGTTACTGTTGACTTTCTATAATTTTAAATCAGTCTGGCAACAAAATGACTTTTCACCCAGAGCACTGCCACACACTGGATATTTTCTCTGTTTTTAGACAATTCTGTATATACGCTAGAGATGGTTGTGCATGACAATCTTAGCAGATCAGTAATTTCAGTGATATGGAGACCAGCCCATCTGGCATGAACAACCATGCCACGGTCATATTTACTTAAATGCGTGTGTGTATGTATTGTGTGAGTAAGTCAGATTAGTCTTTGGTGTTCAGGCATGACTGGCCTAGGGGGAAAAACAAAAAAAGTGAGGCTGTGCCCCAGTAGAGTGTAGAAAGGTCACTGGTGTATACTGTATGTACAGTAGGTAGGAGACCAGTATGTGCCTTGCTGTCACATTAACTGCCACGACAGGACGGCAGCGACAGATTTAAATCAGTTGCCTTTTAAAGTCACCCCTGAAATGACCACCAGGTGGCACAAAGGGACATTTTGCAAAATACTGAAATCTCCACTGTAGAGGATGTGCCTACATCATCTGAAGTTTGTTTTCCATTAGTTTATGTAAAAGCAGACATTTTTCATTCTATAAGTATATATTTTTTCACGTCTGTGAGGCAAGTAGTTTCGGTTATTTTTTCACATGCTCAAGTTCACAAAATCATAAAGTTTTTTATGTCACATGTAATACAGTGAGCGCACACTACTATTCAGCATACACATTTAAACATAAGCATTCTTCTAGGTTAACGTTAGAGAAAGTGGCCATGTAAAATTGCATGTTTCAGATGATTATCCATATTTGAGGTGAGTCAAAATATTAACATTGATTATCAGTTATCCCCCGGTAAACGAAGGTAAATTAAGGATGTCTTGAAACATAATGCAATAACTAGTTTTATTTATTTATTTTTAAAATCACATAAAAAAATCATGGGTTGTGTTTAGAGTGATTAAAATTTATTTGAACGTATCTGATAAATTACAAACTGAAATAAAACAATATTAAACACAAATATATGATATGGTAGTATAGACATTGAAAAAGCTATTTACACACAAGTGCGCAAGTCTAAAGCAAATGCAAATATTAATTTATTGTGTAAATTTAGCTTCATTCAGCTTTTTAAGTTATATGAAAAATAACGTGCCTACCAGCTCACTATTATTTTCTGTTCAAATTTCAAGATGCCTGTGCGTGTGTGCAAAAAGAGAAGTACAACAAAGAATACAAAAATGTATAATAAGTTAGCCATAAACAATATTGTTTCGAATGCTGAAGCAAATATGAATTTTATTTTGTTTTACAATAGATCTTTCATGATGAATGTGTGTATGTGCTTTAAATATACACTAAACAATAGCACTGCCTTTTGCAAAGTGAAAGTGATCAAAAGGCTAATAAACGTGTGCGCAGATCAAACTGCAGACAAACTCCCCTGAAATGCAACAAACAAATATATAGGCTACTCGCTGAATACAACGCCACAGCACCATTTACCGTAATCCGTCTTCTTACCTTTTATTCACGATAGGTGTGAATTTTTCAAACCGGTTTCACTTATGGGGGATTTGGCAGAATTGGGGTTTTTTAAATGAATTAACAAGACCGAGCAGACGTCTCTGTCTAAAGACATCTCTGCCTAAAATTTATTTCACCAGCAAACATTAAATAAATAAAAATAATGCAATTAAATCAGACTTCTGTAGGGACTGGCAGGCCGACCTCAAAGAGGGCTGCTGAAAGAAGATGAACCAGTTCACGACATCAGCAAATAAGGAAAGAAACAGTTACTCTTTCCCAACTTTGATGGTGCAGATCTGCAAAAACAACTTCCTTGCACCAGAGAAAAGCATCTCCACTCAAAACGGTGTAGAGCAGCACAAGTGCCTTGAATAGGGAAGTTTCACAACTCCCTGGCTTAAAAACCTAAGACCTGAGCAGCCTTGGTACGTTTTTGAACGTCATGCCGACTGAAGGAAGCAAGCGGACGCCTCTCTTGCTCCGCTCTGAACCAACGCCTGAATTTTGACTTCTGACCTGCGCCACCCAGCGATTCGGCTTGAACTCCAATGATGCTTGAACGTCACTGTCATGCAACGAAGAGGTCCGCAGAAGAGGTATACCATAGGTGAACCATAGGTAAAGTGATGAAGGGTTTGAGTTGTGAGGTGTGGAATACCGGATGGATCCGGAGCGCCGCAGGCAGTTGGAGCTGGTGGGTGACAGGATTGATACAGAGGGTGATGCGGTAAGGACTGATGAACCTGGGTGATAATTTTTTGGATTCTGTACGGAGGTGCAGGTTTCTTGTAGACAGCCAGACTTTGTCACCTACATTGTACAATCGTCACGGAGGGTGTCGATGGTGATGTTGCCGTGGTGTAGCGGTGATTCGAACGTTGAATGGCAGTGTTGGCCTGACTCCACAGCCATCGACACCTTTGGACCAACTGTTGGGCCGATGGTACATCAACCCCCGGTTCTTGGTTTTCAAACATCAGAGGCTGGAAAAGAATGGTGGCGAAGGATACGTGGAGGTTATGTGAAAGTTCTGCTTAAATGAGATAGCAGGACCAGGAGCACTGGTGATCAGCGACAAAGCATCTTAGGTAGCGCTCCAGTTGTTGGTTGGTCCATTCCTTCTGACCGTTAGTCTGAGGATGGTACCCGGATGATAGACTGCAGGTGGAATTGATCAGACGGCAGAAGGCCTTCCAGAACCATACCATGAACTGGGGGCCCCTTTCCGAGATGATGTCCTTGGGGAACCCATGCTGGTGGACTACGTGTTCTAATATCAGCTCGGCTGTCCTTTTAGTTGACAGGTCTCCGGGGAGGGCCACCAGGTGCACGGCTTTGGAGAACCGATCAACGATGGTCAGAATGGTGTTTTTTCCTGCGGCGACTGGCAGGCCCATGATGAAGTCGAGGGCAATGTGCGTCCAGGGCCGATGGGGTACAGGGAGTGGTTGGAGTTCCCCTGTGGTCGGTTGGTTCATGTCCTTTGCCCTGGCGCACACTGGGCACGTCTGGACGAAGTCCTTTATGTCCTTGGCCATGGATGACCACCAAAAGCCGTGTTGTATAAATTATGGTTGCGCTCCATACCCGGGTGGTCGGAGAACGGAGTGGAGTGGCCCCATTGAATGACCTTGGTCCTTAGGGCATTGGGTATGTAGAGTCGTCCTGGTGGCACACCTGCCGATCCGGTCTCCGCGTCCCTGCCTGGCGAACCCTCGTCTCCAAATCCCAACAGAGTGGTGCAAGGATTTTGGATGGTGGGAGATAAGGTCCGCTCGGGGGACGTCTTCCTCATGTTGTCGGTAGAGGGCATCGGCCATGGTGTTCTTTGACCCTGGGCAATAGGACAGATGGAAACTGCACTGTTCAAAGAACAGTGCCCACCGCGCCTGTCTTGGATTGAGTTTTTTTAGGCTCTGGATGGTGATGAGATTTTGGTGATCGGTCCAGATGATGAATGGCTCTCTGGCGCCCTGGAGTCGCCATTCCTCCAAAGCCCACTTTATGGCCAGCAGCTCGCGGTCCCCTACTCAGTATCGCTGCTGAGTGGGATAAAATCCCACCCATCCGAAGCGTCCACCTCCACAACGAACTGCTTGTTGGTGCCCGGATGAAGGAGAATTGGAGCAGTGGTGAATCGGTGGCAGAGTTTATGAAACGTGGACATGCCAGCAGAGTTAAGGTGGAAGTGATGAGAAGATGGTCAGGTCAGTGCAGTTAAAGGAGCTGCAACTGTACTGTAGTCCCGGGTAAAGCGACGATTGAAATTCGCAAACCTGAGAAACCTTTGAAGTTGCTTAAGTGTCTTCAGTAGGGGGCAATGACGCACAACTTCCAGCTGGAAGTTGGAACTTTCTGCAGGTCCATGGCCACACCCTGTGGCGAGATGACAAAACCCAGGAACGTGGTGAAGTGCTTGTGAAAAGCGCACTTCTCCAATTTACAGTACAGTTGATGGGCGAGCAATCTCTTAATACTAGATTTACTAACCCTGCGCAAATTTGCATAAATTCCCTGGACCTCACACCTACTAGCACCCCTGCCGCCCCATTGTTCTTCTGCTTTTGTTGTGCAAACACACCCATTACCTGTCCCACACCGAGGTTTGACCTGCCTTGGATCTGAGCTACTCTGAGTAAACTAATGCAATTGTGCCAGGCCTCACAGGTAATGGGTGGTTTACACAAAAGAAGCAGGAGGAGAATCAAGCTGAAGAATTGTGAAAATCTCAGCAGGAGTTAATAACACTTCGGGACTTGCACCAGAAAATAAAAAAGTCAGTAATTCTAGTGTTAAGTACCGCTCTGACATGCTGGATGTGTTCATTGACTGAGCGGGAGTAGATGAGAATATTGTCCAGGTAGACGAAGACCCATCGGCCTAACATGTCTCTCAGAACGTCATTGATGAATTGTTGGAACACTGTGGGTGCATTGCTAAGTCCAAATGGAATAACCAGGCTCTCATAATGTCCAGTAGGGGTGATGAAGGCCGTCTTCCACTCATCACCCTCTCTGATGCGCACCAAGTTGTAGGCGTTCCAACTTTGTGGAAATGGTGGCACCAGAGAGGGTGTCCAGGGCAGACTTGGTAAGAGGCAGCGGGTGACGATTCTTGATGGTGATGTTAAGCCCCAGATAGTCAACACATGGGCGTACACCACCATCCCCCTTCTTCACAAAGAAGAACCCCGTGGCAGCAGACAAAGAGTAAGGCTGGATGGTACCTTTGGCGGAGCACGTTGGATACATATTCCTCCATTGCCTGCATCTCAGTGGTGGAGAGTGAGTAGAGATGGCCGCGAGGAGGAATAGAACCCAGTGATCGCCAGGTCGTAAGGTCGATGAGGAGGCAGGTGGGTGGCGCGTCTCTTACAAAACACTTCAGCCAGGCCCTGATAGGTGGCAGGGATGGCGTTAGTGTCGACGTCGGGGGGCCTCGGACTCCCTAGAACACATTCCAGCCGGAGCCCATAGGCAAAGTTTGGTGCAAGCCGGCCCCCACTGAAGGATCCAATTCTGTGTCCAGGAGATGAGAGGGTTGTGCTGAAGGAGCCAAGGGTGCCAGAGGATGATGGGAGGAGAGGAGATGGGGGTGAGGTAAAATCGGATGTGTTCTTGATGTTGATTGATAGTAACAGTAATAGGCTGGGTCTGGAAGGTGATGGCACTGGAGGAGAGGGACCGACCGTCTACAGAGCATGATCCAAACGGGCTGGGATAACGCCTCGACTTTCACCACCAGTTCTTTGGCGTAAGAAGAGTCAATGAAGTTACCTGCGCCACCAGAATCGATGAACGCAGCACTTCTGACCTGTTTGTGGCTAAACTGGAGGTGTACTTGAACCATGAGACAGGAAATGTTGGTCGTGGTGGTGGAGAGGTGGAGGGAACCAGGTTTGATTGATTTTACATATTAAACAGTACGTGGTAAGTGTGTCCAGTTGCAAATTTAGTGAAAATAATGAGGTTATCACGGTATAATTCACTGTATATTCCATCATGATAAGTCCTGGAGTTGATATCCGGCACAGTTCTGTGCTCACTCTTACAAGAAATAACTGCAGTTTCTGGGGAAAAACTGCAGTAAAACCTTGTGAAGTACAATGCAGTATAATGAAGTTGGAATGCAGTACAATGCAGTACAGTGCAGTTGGAGTGCAGTACAGTGCAGTTGTATTGAAATATGGTTCTGTAACGTTGTCCATTGTAAAAAATAACTGCAGCTTCTGGGATAAAAACTGCAGTTATACTGCCAGTTTTGTGAACTACAATGAAGTACTATTTATTTGGTACTAATTCAGTTAAATGCCGTTGGAATGCAGTTGTATTAAAATATGATTCTGTAACTTTGTAGTTATTGAACAGTTAATCCTGCACTGAATCCTGCAGTCCTTTACTAGGTTATTCTAGAATAATAATAACAATAATATGTTTATTGTTTGGTTCAAGAAATATAGGATCCTACTAAATTCATTCAGTGAAGTGATGCATGTCTCAATTGTAGTTTGTGATTCTGAATCCTTGGTTTATTAACCCTTAGGAGACTGAGGGTGTTTTGGGGCCCTAAAGAAGTTCTGACATGTCCCGACATTTGTATATTTCAGTTACTTATAAACATATAAATGTCTAAAGGCTACACTGTATTCAGCACAAACTGGGCAACAGTAATTTGTGAGCAGAATGTATGTACAAGTTTGTATTTTGGAGAACATACCAGTTATGCGTGATTATTGGAAACAACAAAAAAAAATATCATTGAAATAAGTTCACAAAACACATTCATAACATTTGTTTATATTTTTTTGTTGTTACCTGGATCTTGTAGTCTAGCGTTTTTACTTCAAAATGATGTGATGATCATCTGGATCACTCATTCACAGAAATCAATATATTCATTTACATTTTCTAAGACACTTTGTTTTGGAAAGGCCGTATGCGAGGAGGCGTGAATGACCATGAATAATGCTCTACTTCACACCAGAGAAGACTCAAATAATAAGCTGCATAAATACCCCTTTCAGTCAGGTCCGTGACCGAGGGAAGTGCTACAAGAAAATAATTTGAGGACAAAAACATATTTCTTTGTTTGTAGTTTATTTAGAATAAATCAAGATTCACTAGAAAGAATCTGAGGAACAGTTCAAGATAAATAAAAAATGTGTAAAAACAGACATTCAGGGTAAAATAATGCAAACAAAAGCAATGAAAGATACAAAAACCCTACCAAAACATACATTCAGGGTAAAATTGCAACAAGAACAGAACAAAATAAACTGAAAAAATACATTTGGTGAGAAAAGTGCTCCAAGATAAAAAAAAAAAAAAACTAAAAAAACGGAAACAGACATTCAAAGCAAAATGGTGCAAACTGGAACAGTGCAAGATAAAATGGATTTATGGTGTCTACAGTCACACATCCCTGTCATTGTTTTGTGCTGTGCGGTGTAGTACTGTAACAGCTGATCAGACAGGTCAACGCCCCCCATGTGCTGGTTGTATGCAGTCACAGGTGCAGGACATGGAAATGTCTTTGTAGTCCATGTACCTTGTAATTTCACCCTCCTCTGCACAATATCTCATGTATAAGCAGAATGGATGGTAGAACAAACAACTTTTCGGGGGTCCATCCACTTCACAAAGACGAATCCACCTGACGGATCCCCTGGCAGACTTTTTAGACAGTGAATTATCTGCATTCCGAGGGCAGTCCTTCCTGTTGTCTCTGTAAGTCCCACATGCACCAAACTTCATGGTAAGCAAGTCTTTTAGGAGCTTTGGACTTGTGTAGAAATTGTCCATGTACACATGGTACCCTGAACCTAAAACTTTACAGTCCAAGAGAGACGTCACAGCATCATATGATAGTCCATGGCCTGTGGGAAAGTTGTTCTTTCCTGTGTACAGTTTGAAGATTGTCATGGGAGAATAGGAGTTAGCACACGGCAGGTGAGGTCCAGGTTCCCGTGCGGGCAGGAATCGTAGAATCTGTGGAACCGTGTCGTCATCAGTCTTTGTTTTCCATGATTTTGTCTGCAACTTGCCTGCTTGTTTGCCTCTGCTTTTTTTGGTTACAGGTGGCTGATCATTTTCACTGTCACAACTATTTTGAAAAAAAAAAAAAAAAACCATGAGCATGCTGGTAACACAATAAAAGAAACTAATGTACATCATCATCATCATCATCATATACACACATACATACATATACACACACACATATATATATATATATATATATATATATATATATATATATATATATATATATATATATATATATATAAAACGAGCAAAATTATACAGAGAGGCCCCAATAATGCATACTGATATCTTTGGAGGAAACATAACACTACTCTGCTGACATAAGTCAATCAAGTTTTAAAAAGAGCATAGATAACAACCGTCAGTGTGTATACACTTTTGTGTCCCTCTGTATGTGTTGATGTGCAATAGGCTGAACAAATATCTGTTGATGGGCCACAGACCATGTAGTGCATCTCAAACCTTTACACCCGAGACATTAGCATGATGCCATGCACCAGGCATGTTTTTCATACACATTTAACACATTCTAAACATTTACACCTGAGCAGATATTGTAAATATCTGCTAAACTAAAGCTATTGTGAAGATTTACACCACAGAAAATATTCATAAACATCTCTTAGCTGCATAAGGCATTATTTTAGCCAGCTGTAACTAACATGCTTGTGCTAAATAACATTACCGTTAGCAGTGTCATAAGCTAACCAAAACTGAGCCAAATATATATTAGCAACCATAATCTAAAGCTATCCAAAACGAGGTGAAATACATTGGAACATTTACAAACATCTGTAAACTGCATAAGGCATTAGCTTAGCCACCTGAACTAACATGTTTGTGCCAAGCTACATAAAGCAGCATGTTAGCATGATTACCATGCTGACCTAAACCATGTACGTGACATTGAAAGAAAACGTTTCACATAAGCTAACCGAAGTGAGGAAAAATATAATATTAGCTTTATATTATCAGAAAAAGAGTTATATAAGACTTAATAACTTACCCATTGTCATAACAGCTTGTTTGAAAATCCTCTGCTGGATCTATTCTCTCTTCAAAATGTTCCAGTTCGTCGTCCCGTTCTTCTTCTGAGGAAAAGGTAAATTCTTCCTCACTGTCCAAAATCACCTGAAGAGCTTCGTCGGCTGTGTAGCGTGCCATCTTCTAAACGCGCAGAAAACTCACTGAATCTGTGTGGAAACTGTGTGTGTGTTCAAACCGGGCTGTGCTTTTTCAAGCCGGTGTCTGGGGGGCGTGCCCTCGCCTGTAGATTACCTGGACTGGTTTCCCTGTGAATAGCGTGTGGGCGTGTCCTGCCTCAGGTCATTATCAGATAATGAATTCTGAGAGAAATTCTGTGCCTCTCCTTGGTTTCACACGGATTACATAAAATGAGAATGTTTGTTGAGAATGTAACTTGCATCATTTAAAAGTCGAACCTTTAAGCTTTCTATAGATATATTTCTCATGTCTGTGTGTGCAGTATTCGCGGAGTTTCAGTTCATTTTTTTTTTTTTCGCGGAGACTGAGAGGGCTGAAAGCGCACCCTGTTTATTTTCTTTATTTTACAAAAGCACAACATTTTGTGGATATTGTGAGTGTTCATCGATAAAAGTAGACCCTTTACAGATTCAAATGATGTAATACACTTATGTGTAGGATAAAAAATGACAGAGCTTTTAAAATTCTTTTCACGGTTACCAGAAAAAAATTCAAGTGGACCCGCCGGCGGGTCCGCCGACTCCTAAGGGTTTTAAAGAATGCCAGGATCATCTTATTTTCAGGCACAGGCAAACAGAAACCAGTTGGGAGCAGGTAGGATCAAATAGCGTGTGTACAAGGAAAACAATAACGTCTTCCTCTTATACTCTTCCACTGTAAAAATTAAACGTGCTTAAATATGCACCACTGTATGATTTGTCCTCACCAACCAATGAGACTGATTGATCACATCTAATCCTCAGACAGAGTTTGAACTATAGAGCGCGCGATGCAGTCCCGAAACGACAGCTCATAAACGCAGAGAAAGAGACACTAACGGTTTGTGTATGTCGTTATTGAGAAACTCAGACAAGATGGAGTACTATAACGCTCTTGCAGACTTTATTATTGATAATACACATTCCTGACATATAATTAAATCATGATGACATTTCAAAATTCAGCCAAGAAACCTTGCCCAGTTGGAAGAATCTAGAAAGGGGGCATGTCGTGGAGGAGGAACACAACCCTGTCACATCATTCAGTTAAGAGGTAAGTGGGACCTTAAGTAACTTTTATTATTTTACAACATGATATATATATATATTTAAGTTATTTAACTAGTTATAATATTCTATCGCTATGGGGTGTCAATGGCATTGTCCACGCAATGTGTGCGTGTTTTCTAATGTTAAACGCTATACCGTTAGCATGCTACCTAGGTTAACCTGAAGTAGCCCACTTGTAAATGTATAGCTCAGTTTAACTATAGACCATATAAGTGCAAGTTGATTTCTTAATGTGTAACACAGTGTGAGAGGGGTTAAGAAGCAAATAAAATTATTCGGCTGTAAACGTCCTGTGTTTGTTTCTGTAGTCGCCCATCAGTCCTTACACGAGAGAGAAGATCGAGAGGAGGTCTGTGTTCCTCTCCAGTGTTCCTCTTATCACCTCAGAGCAGACTCTGGGAAAGGGGAAGAGGGAAAAGGCCAAGAGGTCAGCATTAGACCCTGGGCAGACATCATTCCTGGTAGGAAACAATTTTTCTCATCCCTTTATTTTCTTTTTCTTTTTGAGCCTGTTGGTAGCTGTCCGTGGTGCTGACTGGGTTTGGTAAATAAAGGCTTCTTGACGAGTGTGGAGTTGCTCTTCCATGGGGCACGCTGGTTATGAGCCCGTCGCCACACTCAGACTCGAGTGATAACCAGCAATCAGTCCTTCATATGCAGTAGGTAAAGAGTGGTATTATCATACCATCAGTGTCCCTGAGATAACCAGCAGCCGATGCACTTCCCTGTCTCACATGTTACTGACTGCGGTCTCTTGACTTACATGCAGGCTTTTTGTCATGAGACAAAAAAAATTGACCTTTGCTCCATTAGTGGAGTAATGTATACTGTGATGTCATACTCTGAGCGTGTCACAGTTGTTCCCTGTAGAATGACTTCAGTTCCACCATTTCACTTATTTTAGCTTTACACCTCCCTCTTGAACCCAAGTAGTTAACACTTTCTTTTCTTTTGCCAGTTCTTCTGCAGGAACCAAGACAACTTTGTACAGCCAATCTTGTTCATCAATTTCTTGATGACCTTCTCTGAATGCCTGGAACCTGTAACTATCAGGTTGAATGGCCCCCAGCACAATCTGACTGTCTACTAGGTGTCTACTTTGCCCTGACCTAACCCATGGCTTGAGTCCAAATCCGCCGCCTGTCAGAATCCCTTCAAGTCCATTTATTATCATGGTCAGTTTCTCCTGGTCATTGTGGGATGTCATTCACATAGCTAACCTCCTCTTTCAAATGAGCAAACTTTGCCAATCGTGCTTTTTCACGCATAGCTAATTGCGTGATGCATCCAGCAGGGCGATCTCCAATGTTGACCCTTGTTATGGCATACTCGCCTATTTACTCTTCCTCAGTATCCCTCCAAAGAAACCTGTGAAGATGCACTTCACGCTCTTCAAGCCAGACAGAGTTGTACATCTTCTTAATGTCCCCAAGAGCAGCAATTACCCCCTTTCTAAATCGAAGCAAGACAGCTCTAATAGGGTTGTGTACATCTGGCCCTTTTAGCAGGAGATCATTCATGCTCAGTCCATTGAATTTTTGGCTACTATTCCAGACCAGACGTACCGGAGTAGTTGTTGCGTGGGGGTTTGGTGCCATTAAGTGGCTGACATACCAAACTGGTCCCTTCCACTTCTCAATCACGTCCTTGGTGAGTTTCATCGCTGCTCCTCTTTTGACCATGTAATGGACCTGAGCTGCATAAATACCTCTCCATTCTGGTACTCTCTTGAGTTGTTTTTCCATTCTTAGGAAAGCACTTTCCACCCCACATCTGTTGTATGGAAGTGTGGATGGGTCCTGAATCCATCGATACTTTGTATCCCACTGTGGAGACTTACTGTGGGAATCTTTTTCAACATAGGTGAGACCCTCTCTTATGATCTCAAGTTCCTTCTCTTCTGCTAGAGTCATTTCTTTTCCTCCAGGCTGACAGTTACCACAACGGCACCCACCACACTGTGGTTCACAGGCCGCTCCGCTACTGTCCGACTTCCACCATTCAAGAAAATCCTGGTTACTTGCCAGTGAGCTTTTTGTTTCAGCCACGTCCCCTCTTTGGATTATCTTGGGAATATTTGGAACCTTTCAAAAATTGACTGTAGCTGCCCTCATGGACAAAGCAAAATGCGTTTTAAACTCATGTGCTGTCATATCCACCTTCTCAAACAAATCTGGGTGTGCTCCTGCAACAGTTTTCCCCAATCGGACTGTCCACGACTTTTATCCTTTGTGGTGCGAGTCTCCCCTCTCGGTGGCTGATAAGGAGTTCTATCTTCTCCAGCCTTGTCAATGATAGCTCACGATAGTTCACCAATTGTGCCTAGTTAGGCGGCCCAGCTTCTTCGCATACCTGCAGTGTGCACCTATGCCGCCTACCTTGATTTTATCCGCTAACTTGATTTTATCCGCTACTACATGCAGCTCTAAAGGAGCTGCGGCTCATTAATCCTTGAGAGAATGAGCTAAGGTCTGACGCGTCGTCTATATGACATTCTCTTCCACTGTTATGCGGATGACACCCAATTCTATTACTGTAGCAAACCTAATGCTATCCTCCCACCTTCCTCTCTTCTCAACTGCTTTAATGAACTCAAATCCTGGTTCTCGTCCAATTTCCTTAAATTAAACATTGAGAAAACTGAATTTCTCTTAATTGGCACTAAGTCCACTCTCTCTAAAATAAACAGCTTTTCCCTTTCTATTGACAATTCTAATGTCTCTCCTTCCACTCTGGTTAAGAGCTTGGGTGTCCTCCTGGACAGTGCACTTTCCTTTCAATCCCATATTAATAACATTACCCGGTCCGCTTATTTTCACCTATGCAATATCAATTGAAGGCCACTGCTATACTTGTCCACAATCTTGTAACCTCCCGTATCGATTATTGTAACTCTCTTCTTTTCGGTCTTCCTCATAAAACTCGTCATAAGCTTCAACTGGTTCAAAACTCGGCAGCTCGCATCATCACTAAAACTCCTTCATTTCACCACATCACTCCAGTTTTGCAGCAGCTTCACTGGCTTCCGGTACAGCACCATATAGACTTCAAGATCCTTCTTCTTAATTTCAGAGCTCTCCACAATCTTTTCCCCTCTTATGTATCTGATCTTCTTCATATTCATGTTCCCTCTCGCTCTCTCAGATCTGCCTCTTCTCTCCATCTCTCTGTGCCTTCTGCTTGTCTCTCCACCATGGGACAGAGGGCTTTCTGTTACTCTGCTCCCCGGCTCTGGAACTCTTTACCGCCAGAAATCCGCAACATTGATTCACTGTCTCTCTTTAAATCCAAACTCAAATCTTACCTGTTTAATCTTGCTTACCCACCTTAAATCCTTCCTGCCCTCTCTCTTGCACAGTTTCTCTTGGTATTTAATTTTGTTTTGTTGCTGGTATATTTTGTTTGTTTTTGTTTTGTCTTGTTTCTACGTGCCTTTATGTAACTTTTGTACATTGTCCTTGAGTGTTTGAAAGGTGCTTATAAATAAAATGTATTATTATTTATTATTATTATTATAGTTATATAGCGCCACTCAGTGGTAAAAGCCAGCAACTGCATACCGTCGCCATGAGGTGCGGCGACAAAACTAGAAAACACAGTCAAATAATGTATACTGTGAATGTATCTTTAGTGCAGAGTGCAAGCAGGTGTGGGAGATTTTTCTCCTACACTAGTTACAGTTGCCTCAATTACAAATGTTACACAAAAACTTTAACTTTAAAAAGAACCAAAGAAAAGACTCCGGACTCCTTGTAGATCTGGATGAAGTAAGGCAGGATTTATTGCAGCAATAAAACCAAGTGAGCCAGCTTAGCAATGCCTAGGTTGTGTACCCATGCATCACCAAAATCTGACTGATTTGACTGTGACCTCACCGGTCATTTTATACAGTTTGCAAGGGGAGGAGCGCTCACCTAGCCCCCTCCCCTGTACATTTTTTTTTATTCCTTATCAAATTATTAACCCCTTGTAATCCAACTTTTAACTTTAATCCAACATTACTTTTTTCCAAGTAATGTCACCCATTGTAATTACATTTTCTCTTATCTTGTTTGATTACGTCATATACCTCGTCATCTGACTCCATATTCTTTTCCCATTATAATCTATTTTTCTTATAAATAATTTTCCATTATCTTTACACTAAGTTTGTTTATTATTAAAAAATATAGGGGCGGCGCTTATTTTACTATATATTCTTAGTTCTTCCGGGTTACTCTACAGTTCTCAAAAGCCAGGCCATGGGTAAGCATCTCTCACACTCATTTTAATTATTTGTCTTATTTTCCTAATTTATTGTATTTACGTATTTTATTTTATTGTTATAGCTAAGCGCAACTGCCCAAGCACTGAATACATTCCTTTGGACGATTCGGACAGCCAGGACAGTCCAGAGAACAACTCCTTTGAGGATTACACTCCTACTGAACCTGTTGCTGACCAAGCCTCAGTGAGTTTTTGCCAAAATGAGTCTGATGGATCATTGACACAATTTCTTCATAAGAACGGTCTTACTTATGTCAGGAAGGATGACTCCGGGCCCGGCCCTTCTAAGAGACCGCGTCCGGAGGCACATAGCTCTCCTTTACTTTCTTTCAGGCCTGTGCGACCAGAGTCTAGTACTCCAGCCCAGTCTCTCTTAAGGCCTGTTGGTCTAAGAAGTGTCAGTACTCAGACTGATTTTAAAGTGTCTGGTGGTACCCAAACTGATTTTCCTGAAGCGCCTACACCACTTCTGAATCGTGGTATTTCTGTTTTTATTCCTCACACTGATCTTCCCATCAATGTGGTTCTGGGTCAGAGAAGGCTTGATATTTAATTTCTTATGCCTTTTGTTATTTAATGCTTACCCAGGCCCCCTATTTTATTGTACTTCTTTATGTTGGGCCTTATGCTTTGTATTTCTATTTTATTCACTATGTAGGTGCACATGCTATTTTATTTTGTGCCTACTCTTATTAAACTTATTATTCATCAAGCTAAATGTGTGTCCTTTGGTTATTTGTCTGTGTCCCTTTAAATTTGACATGCCTGCACATGTATCCAACCCCTGTGACATCACAGTTAAGATCACCCAATGTCTGAGGAGATTACCTCATGTCTGGGCTGTTGGCATTACATAATGTCTGGGGCTACATGATATCAGCTGACATTACATCATGTCTAGGGACATCAGGTACTTTTGAATGCTTAGGGTACAAAGATTACATCATCTCTAGGGTCTGTTGGTACACAGTGTCCACTAAGCATCTTACATCCAAGATGGCTACCTGTCTAGATTTCATTTGGGTTCATGCTGCATGTTCTTGCTACTGTGACATCACACTGTCCTTAGCTCACCTCTGTCTCCTTACCTTACCTCTATGTTTTTTTTTACTATGATTAATAGTTTCTATCATATTGTTGCATGCACAAGTATATTTAATTAAAATATGCTCACATATTTCCCCCTCTGTGACTTTTAAGTCACATAAAGAAAAATAAAGCAAAGGAAAAAGAAAATAATACTTACTTATTAATTTACACATTATACTAATACTCAACTTATAAGCCTTACATGTTACTACAGAGAAAGAAATAAACAGAAAAAAAGAAAATAAACCCTACATATTGAACCTTAACCTTATTTAACCTTAAACTATGCATGCAAAAATTACTAAATCAAATTTAAACCATTAACTCAAAGGAAACTTACTAAATCAATGAACTGGGCCTTAAAACTCACATATTACCCCCTCACCAAACATCAGTCTAAGAGAGATAAGCAAAAGATGAGTAAACTTAGCATAAACTAGTATATGAGAGTACAATAAACATGCAATTGGTTAAATATGAAGAGTCCAGAGGTGGGCGAAAAAACCTTCTGTATAGCCAATTTAGAAGGAAAAATTCCCACCTTGCCAGCTTTTTTGTGCTCGACAGTGCATTCACCACCAGGACTCGACTTCTGTACAATACATATATAACAAAGACATTTGAAACCATTAAAGCCATTTAAGCACTCCGTTAGGGTCCCTATAAATCAAGGAGAGCGTGTCAAGACTTTCAGTTCCTTCTTCAGTCCATGCCTTGCGATCCTCTTCAGTAAATTCAATTACATGCAGGTTCTTACAGCTCATCAGCTGTGATAGTGGAATTCGGTTCATCCTGCCTGTCTCCTCACGTAAGAAGTCTAGCCAGACTTTGTCAGCGATCCCAATACCTCTATAGAGGCCTAGCTTCAGATGTCTTCCAAGCTGATATGAAGTTGTTTCCAGACAAAGTCCTCTGCTTATGTCCAGGTCGAACGTTTCCTGTTTCATTGACTTGATCCATTTGACGTCTCTTGTCAAGACATTGGCCATCGCGATGAACTTCTTAGTCCCCATCGGACGGTGTGGGAACCAGTCAACCAGATCGTGTCTCAGGTCTGCCCATCTTCTTGTTGGGGTCTGTTCCAGAACCTCCCTCCATGCATCACGGCAGACTGTACAGGAAACTATCCAACGTGGGTCAGGTACCGGTTCCATCCTGCATACATACGTGTATAACAGAGACAGGACAAAAATACAACAAAGACACACAAAACACATTTCTTCTGCTAATACTACTTTTTCTCTGGTATAGTTTCTTCAAAACATTAAATGTGTTTGATTAACATATTATGCTAAATAATCTCAGTATACATGTAATTAATAAATATACAGTCATTTTGTCCATTATGTAGCAGCTCTAATCATTTGTGTTCACTTCATCTCCACGTAAATGGAGTCTGCCTCCCAGTCTTCATCTGGTGGTGTTCGTTCGTAATAGTCCACAGTCATTGTATATTGTCCCACCATTCTTTGAATGCTTGCTCTCGCCAGGGGGATAACGCAACATGACAATATGAGCAGAGTTCCTAGTACTATCAAGATAATTGTCCCTAGTTTCACAAGTAGCCCATACCAAGTTGAAGGGTTCAGCCAATCAAACCAGGAAGTCCATGCGTTATTCCTCTGTACGTCTTGAATGATTTTAACATTTTCGTCTCTCATGTCCCTCATGGCTCTTAAAAGCTTAGTTATGTTACCATCTGGGCCTGTGTGTCTTGGAATGTATGTACAACATTCTTCTCCAATTAAGGCACATACTCCGCGTTGAGGTGCCAGCATCGTGTCCAGGACGAATCTATTCTGTGTAGTCATTAATGTATTCTTATCCAATTGTTCCTGAACCAGTCCTAAGACTCCTAAAGTATGATTCCAAAATCTTTGTTGATTGTAATAAAGTAGGTTAATCCACCTTGCATTTTTTGAAATTTGAACCCATGGCAAGAAGATTGTTGTGAATGCTCCTCCTACCCTGTTTATAGCCTCATACTCAGTTGGTACGCCAACTGGAATACCATCCCAGGTCACTGATAGTCCTCCATCTCTATCAAACTCTTTCCATGCCGATATTTCCTCTCCAATCGTTTTCACAAACTTGTCTTCACGTTTATTCCGTCTGTGTTTCTTGCCATATAGTCCTATTACAATCAAGTCTCCTTCTAATAGTACTGGAGCACAACACCCACCCCAGTTATTTGGTAAAGTTTGTCTAACCGTAGTTCCTCCACAGTACCAGAATATGTCTGCTAGCGGTGTTGTACCAGCGCTTAAATCTGGTTGTTGTACTTTTACTATCTCACTGCATGTCAGACTGTCTGTTTTATTGTCGCATATCTGGTGCATTTCTATGAAAAATCCTGCTGCTGGCTGTGTTTCATTGCAACTTGGTGATAGATCTCCTATTTCAATGCTTCCATTTGAGTAGATGCATAAAGGATAGCGTTGCTGTATAGGTGTTATTTCTCTTTGTACAGCATCTAATGTTCCTACAGGTTGATATGAACATTTGCTTATATTTTGCATCCATTCAGGGCCATAATGTATAGCAGCTGAATGCAAAAGACAGCTAATAGGGCACAATTGTTCACTGTATGTTGGATTGTCTATACATTCCCTTGTTCCATGTGTTATCACCACACGTGGGGGTCTATTACTTCTATCATGACACACAATGCAGTCTCGCATGGTTACGGACTCAGCTGTAAATTTCAACCATTGGAAGAACATGTCATTCTTCCAGGTCTGGTCAGATTCTGCTTGATTTTTGGGTGATTTCTTTGTTATCTGCGGAATTATTGTTACATATTTTGCTGATTCAATATCTGATATTTTGGGCTGGTCAGGTGCTTTTGCATAGCATCCCTTCCATCCTGCTAATGGCACACATACTCCTCTAATTTCGCCTTCTATTGAATTCTCAAATGTGCACCAACCGTTGGATCTTGGTACAGCCTCTATTAGTCCATCTAATGCTGTCATTTGTGCTTTATGCCAATATGTCTTTTTCCTCATTTCTATGTAAATGCACACTCTTTCTTCTGGGGGTTGTGCATTATCTACCTCTATTTGGTAGGTTGCTTCCCAAAATCCTGTTCTTTTCCCACTGTCCAATCCAGCTACTATTCTAGCTCTAGTTATTGTTGCTAATGCACAACGTATTTGTCTCTCTTCATTAGTCCATTTCGGTTTGTTTCTCTCGTTCTTAGTAGCACCACTGTTAATTAGACCAATCATGAAAAGGATTCCTATACCCATAGATCTCCTTCGTTTCAGGAGACAATAGGGGGGTGGTTTCTCCATTTGGATCACAACGGTGACACGTGGGACTATGGCCAAATAACCTACACAATATATTTCTTGGGGGTTTTTTTGTTGGGTATGTTCTTTCAACTGTAGTTGGTTTAAATAATTTAATCACTATCTGAGCCAGCGTTAACTTCTAATTGATTTAATCACTATCTGAGTATTCTACAACTCTAGGTGCGGGATCTCCTTCTGACTGTCTACGCGCTGTTTCAATTCTGGCACGTCTGTGCTCTCGCTGTCTAACTTGGGCTCTTGTTCTAAGAGATGGTCCTCCTTGTTCTGCTTCTGCTTCTTCTTCTTCAAGCTCTGCTTCCCAATCTTGTATATCTTCTTGGGGCCACTCCGGCCAGTACCCTTGTTCTCCTTCCTGTTCTTCTTGTTCTTCTACCCACGGTAACCCTTCAGTGTACCCATAAGGATCTGGTGCTTGTTGCCTGGGCCTTGTGTCACTCTCCTGGGAACCTGATTGCAAACCTGAAGGTCCTGCTCGGGGAGACTCTTCAGCGTCTTCCTGAGATTCCCTGTCCCTTACCTGGTCTGGGTTTGGGGCCTTGCAGCAATGATTTAAATGGTACCATACATCTTTACCTTGGACTTTTACTGCAGTTGGAGTTGCCAACACCACCTTGTATGGTCCTTCCCTACTAGCGTCGTTCCACCTTCTTTTGAATACTCGAATAAACACCCAGTCACCGGGTAGCACAGTTCTCTCCTCTATGTCCTCTTCCTCAGCGTCGTCAGCTGGATCAGCTACCCTCGGTCTGGTGTTGTCATGTATTGTGGCTCCTTTAACCTGTTGGAAAATAACTTTGTGTATTTCAGATAAGTGTTTCACATAGTGATCAAGCTCACTCTGTAGTTGTTCAAGTGTGGGGCCTTTATAGGGCCCTCGAACAAAGGATGTAAGCATAGGTCTGCCAGTAAGCATTTCATGCGGTGTTAGATGTGTGTTGCGGTTAGTTTGCGATCTCATGCCCATCAAGGCTAATGGCAAAGCTTGAAACCAATTCATACCTGTGTCTGCACATATTTTAGCCAATTTCATTTTCAGAGTTCCATTTGCTCTCTCTACCATCCCCTGAGATTGGGGGTGGTACACACATCCAAACCTGTGCTTGATGTTTAACCACTGAGTCACTTTCTGTACTATCTTGTTTATGAAGTGTTTACCATTGTCTGAACTGATTGTGTCTGGGATTCCAAATCTTGGTATCACTTCCCTACACAGGAATTTTGCTACTGCCATTGCATCTTCCTTAGCTGTTGCTACAGCTTCTACCCATCTGCTAAATCTATCCACAATCACTAGGATGTATCGTTTTCCTTGTATTCTCGGTTCCCCCATGTCCACATAGTCGAACATTATATGCCTAAACGGCCCATCTGGCTCTGGAATATGTCCTATTAGTGATGTGAAGTGTTTTCTAAGGTTATATCTAGAGCATATGTCACAAAACTGTGACAATGTTCGATGAACCATAGGACCTAGATAAGGTGACCACCATGTCTTTTGGATTCTTCTTATCACTTCTCCTCTTGCTACATGATCGTTACCATGAGCTTGCTTTATCAAGGTTATGAGAAAGTTTTGTGGAGCTACAAAACGCCCATCTGCACTTTGCCACACGTTAGTATCATTATCTTTTGTTGCTCCTCTTGTTAACCATTTTCGAATCTCTTCATCTGATGCTGCTGCCTGCATGTCTGCTAGTGAGGATAAGTCTGGTGCTGGGGGTGCGTAATCTTCTGGTATAAGTACTAATCTTTCTTCAGAGTCTGGACTTGAGCTTGAGTTTGAACTTGTGTTTGAACTCGAGCTTGAACCTGAACTTGGCCCTTCATCATGGTTAACACTTGACTCTGGTGAACTTGGTTCATTGTCTGTTTGTGCTGCGGATTCTGGCATCATGTTTGCCTGATTTACTGCTACTTTCTTAGCTGCTTCATCTGCTGCTTCATTTCCATCACTAACAAACGTACCATCTTTCTTATGTGCTGCACATTTTACTATAGCTAATCTAGATGGTATTTTGATTGCATCTAGCAAGTCTGAAATTGCTTCTCCATGTACTACTGGTGTTCCGTCTGCTCTTTTGTAACCCCTTTGTGCCCATATGGGGCCATACAAATGGCATATTCCATACGCATACGCTGAGTCTGTGTATATCGTACATTCTTTTTCTTCTGCTAGTTTACAAGCGCCTGTCAAAGCGATTAATTCAGCTAGCTGGGCTGAACAGGGTTGTGGCACATGTTCAGCTTGTACTACTTTGAAGGCTTTTCCATCTAAGTCTGGTGTTACTATTGCATAGCCTGCTTTATTGCTATCTCTAAAACATGACCCATCTACAAAGAATATACAATCTGGGTGTGACAGAGGTTGATTCTCTAAATCAATTGGCGTGTCTTCAGATGTTCTGCTGACACAAGATGACAATCGTGTGGATCTCCCTCTGCTGGGGTCATCATGCGATCTGCTGGATTTACTGTCTGACACCTTCTTATAGTCAATTCAGGTGCAGAGAGTATTACATCATATCCTGTTCTTCTAGCATTTGTAATTACAAATGATGGGCTAGTCAGGAGTGCATGCAATGCGTGGGTGGTGTACATTACAACAGGATGTCCCATAGTAATTGATGAGGCTTTTTGATAAGCAAAGGCTGCAGCTGCCACACCTCGGTAGCAGGGTGGCATTCAATATTATCAAGCGCTGTACTATAATAAGCAATTGGTTGCTTACTAGGCCCTTGTTGTTGAGTCAGAACCCCTGTGGCAAAACCTCCACGCTCCGAGACATACAAATGGAATGGCTTATTATATTCTGGACTAGCAAGTGCTGGTGCTGTACAGAGTTCGCTTTTTAGCTGTTCAAATGCTTCTAGTGCTTCAGGTGTCCATTCTAACCCTGCACTATTCTTTGTTTGTCCAGCTACTTTGATTATTGCTCTCAAGGATGCTGTTTTTAGTGCAAAGTCACAAATCCAGTCCCTACTAAATCCTACCATGCCTAGAAAAGATAGCATCTCTTTTACAGTTTGTGGTTTAGGAGCTTTCATTATTGCTTCTATGTGTTCAGGAGATATATGCCTAGATGTTCCTTCCAACACTCTGCCTAGATATTCTACCTTCTGTTTACAGAATTGTAACTTCTCTCTGCTAACTTGATGTCCATTTTCAGCTAATACTGTTAAGACTCTTAACGAATCTGTTTCACATTGCTCTTTCGTTGGACTACAAATCAGTAGGTCATCACAGTACTGAATCATAATGCTTTTGATATTTAACGAGGCTAGATCTTGAGTTTGTACTCGGTTAAATATTGATGGACTTTCACAGTATCCCTGTGGTAAACGATTGTAAGTCAGCTGTCGTCCTTCATATGTAAAGGCAAACAAGTATTGTGATGCTGGATGTAGCGGAATACTAAAGAATGCTGAACATAAGTCTATGACAGTGTACCACTGTGTATCTTCTGGTATGTTGGACAACAATGTGTGTGGATCAGGCACTATAGGCAATTCTGCTTCTACAATTTGATTTATAGCACGTAAATCATGCACAAGTCTCCATTTGTCTGAGTTGGGCTTCCTGACAGGAAATATAGGAGTGTTACAAAGACTTTTAGTAGGAGTTAATACTCCAGCTTCCAATAAGCCATCTATAGTAGGTTTAATCCCTGCTACAGCTTGAGGTGTCAATGGATATTGTCTGTGGTAAGGCAATATTGCATTTGGTCTTATTTTTATTAAGGCTTGTCCTCCAGACTTAACTAATCCTACATCTATTGAATGTCTTGTCCATAATTTTTCTGGAATTGTTTTCAGCAGTTCCTCCTCTAATGCTGATTCCTTTTCATCTATCTGCTCTACCATCTTAACTGACATTTGTGTATGCGATGACAACGGAGTGTTACACATCCCCCTCTGAGGGTGTGTTGACAACGTCATGTTCCCATCTATTTCTGTGTGTGTTGCCCTCACTCTTTCTATTCCTGAAAAGTTTATTTTCAAAAACTTTTGATCTTGTGAAATGTGTACAGAAGGATTAGGGGTTTGTTCCCACTTAGTCACTTCAGCTGCTTGCTTGACCATCAGTCCTAGCTCTTTGGATTGTGCCTTTTCTCCCACCAGTAATGAGATGTGGGGTGCTGTGTTTGGTACTTGATGCCAGTGTTCTATTTGTTCAGTCAGATGTACACTGATGGCTGCTCCTGGAGCGCCTACAATTATATCTCCTAGTACCACATCAGAGACTGTGTTCTCCATCACGTCTGACCATAATTGTGCATATTCTTCATCTTGGCTTCCTTGGTCATAGTGCATGGTACAGTGCAATGGCAAAGTTGCTCTTTTGCAATCTGATCGTCGTTGTAGAATCCATTCTTCCCATAAGTCCTGTGCATGTTGAGCTCCCTTGCCTGTGCACACCAGCCAATACACTGTATCCAAGTTATTGGGTTTTTCTGCAATTTGTAAGAACTGTCCTATTGTTACATACAGTCCTTTAGCATTACATTGAATTTTTGCTTTAAGTTTGCACAACAAATCTCTTCCCAGTAAATTAACTGGAGTAGTCGGTGAAAATAATAAAGGTGCTGCTACAGTGGTGTCTTCTAATGTTATTATTTGTGGCTCCATAAAATGCAATACCTGTGATTGTCCCGAGAAGCCTGTGGTTTTTATCGTATTGCTTGAGAGAGGGAGCTGGGAGCCTTCACGTCATATACATGAGTAAGTAGCACCTGTGTCAATCATAAATGGAATTGGTTGTGAATTATTTATAGACACCATCACATTTGGTTCTTGTTGTGGATGCAGTGTTGAAACGTACTGCATCTGCTCCCCCTCTGGCTCCTCTGGGCCTCGTCAATTCCAATTTTGGGTGGGTCCCATCCAGGGACCTGCCCACTGATTTTGGGGTTGTCCTTGAGTCCATGTTCCAGCAGGTTGTCTTGGACCAGGAGGTCCCACATTCCCTTGAGGTGCCTGTCCTGCTCCATATGGTCCTTGAGGTTGTGATCTATTTTGCATTCCCCAAGTCATTTGTGGACAGTTTCTTCTAATATGTCCTACTCCTCCGCATTGCCAGCACTGATTCGGGCCCATTTGCCCTGGGGCATTCATTCTAAATTGCTGTCTTCTTTGTTGCTGTTGGAATGGTCCTCTTTGTCCCCTGCCTCCAATAGGCCCGGGGCCCTGTCTTTGCCACCTCATGGGTTGATTTTGTCCTTGCTGGTTTCCAGGTTGCGCATATGCTGGAGGGGCTTGGGTCATTGTTGGTTGTTGCATTTGTTGCACTGGTTGCTGCATTTGCTGTCCTGGTCCAGTAGGGGGCAGTGTTGTCTGATTTTCAGGCACCATTACTGCTGCTTGGACTTTTCCTTTTTCCTTTTTCTTTGCAGCTGCAAATTCCCCTAGCTGTATTTTGTGTAACTGGGTTGCAATTGACTCAGCAGCTTCCTTGACCTCTTTTTTCTTTTTCCTGTATTGTTCCACATAATGTACAATGTGTGCTTGAAATGTGTCCCATGGTAGTGTATTCAGTCCCACCACGCCTTCTAGGGCTGTCTGGACTTCTTGAGGCATGCATTTTTTCAGCATCATTCGGAACAGGCTCTTACTTGTGTCTGTTTGATCCCAGGAACCTCCAGTTTCTTCTCTCCACTTGGTCTGGAAATCATTGATGAACTTAACAACGTTCTCATCTTCTTTCAGTGTTACTGATTCCAGCTTTCCTGGATCCATTTTGGTTGGGTAAGCTTTTCGCAGAGCGTTCCAAACCTTGTTCCTGAATGCTCCAAACGCTAGGCTATTTCCTGCATTTTGTCCAGTTGCTGCTTGCAGACCAGCCTCGTTGAGAATCTCAGTGATTTTCACTTTCCCAATTGTCTGTGCCAGAATAGCCTATTCCAGGAGGTGTCCAGTGGTTTTCTCTTCTAGCTGTGTTATCCATTTCTGTGCTCCATTGCATAAATCTGGTAATTGGTTAGCCAGCCCTGTCATATCCATAAATGACCATGGCACATAATGATACTGATTTCCTTTTGACACAAGTGGGTAGTGTCCAGCCGCAGTATATTCTTCCGGGTCTGACATATGTGGTTCGTCATTAAAGTGTATAGGTCCAATGTCTTCTTCATTAGGCCAGGATGAGGTGACATGCCAGCTTGAGGGTTTCTTTGAGTGTGTAGATTTTCTTTTCATAGATGGTCTCATTTCAGATACAGCCTTTCTTGCATCCTTCAGAGAGTCATTCAGACGTCTGTTGAGGTGCTTTTCCAGTCGCCTAAACAATTCATCAAGGGAATCATCACTGTAACCATCTTCTTCTGCAATGTCAAAATTGTCATGTTGATATTCATTTCTGTCCACTTGTTTCCTGCTTTTTGGGTGTAGTTGGCTGTTACGCTTTGAAGTGCTTGCCTGCCTCTCTTCTATTCTTTTCCTTGCTTCTCTCTCAGGTTCAATGATCATGTACCCTTTTACTTTCCTCTTTACCTGATTTCCCTCCATCGCTTCAATTTCTTCTGTTCCAGCTGTATCTTCATCAGCTTCATACAGGGATGATGTGAGTGGTTCTTTATCTATACTGTACGTTCTTTCTGGGTTCTCTCTTCCCCTCCTTTCCATCACCCTTTTTTCAGGTGTGACTTGTTTCTTGTTTGCAAACCCCTGTACTTCAGACAGAAATTGTGCATTCTGTCCTTTCAATCTTTCCATACCTCTTCTCCTTGTTTGTGGCTCTTCAGATTCTCTCGATGCATATGGTTCTGTCGCTCTTTCTTCACTCCATTCCCTTCCATCCTCACTGCCACTTGATTCTGGTCTTTCTTCCATTTGTCTGTTCATCCACTCAGTGTCACATGACGCTACTTTAATTTTTCCCAATACTTGTCCTTCAAATCCAAATGTTCCTTTATCTTGTTCATGCAGTTTCTGTAGTGGATACATTCCTCCACCCTTCTGTTGCATGTGTTCCTCAGTGTATGGTGGTGGTCTCTCTAATTCTAAGCTTGTTTTCTCTTTTCTTCCCTTCTGGGTTTTTTCTTTCCTGTCTTCACTCCCCTCTAACTTCTGATCTTTCATTCCTGACTTTGTTTCTTGTTTTTCTTCTTCACTTTCTTCCTTCTTCTTTTTTCCTTCATTTTCAAACCATCCTACAATTTCTAGCTTCTGTTCTAATTTAATCCTTCCCTTACTGCCCTTTTCTTTAGTGGTGTGTCTGAGCATCTCCTTTACTTCTTTACAATTTTCCTCTTTAAAGGTTCCCTCTTTAGGCCATTGTAATTCTCCTGATGTCTTGTCATGCCATTTTACCATGCATTTTCTGATATACTTTTCATCTTCCTTGTGTTTAGCTATAATTATGTCTACAGGTGTCGCTGGCTTTGGCCATGCGTTTTTTTCACGGCAGAATAACTTCCCCATCACACACTTTTGTCCGGTTTTATAGTGCAATGTTTTGTGCCTCTTCTCTCGCTTATTTCTTGTAATTCTCTTAGTGTGCGTTTTATGACTGCTGCCGGTATTTAACAGCTGTTTTTTCTTTATATGTTTTTTAAGCATTAATTTTGTGATGATATCAGAATCAGAGGCGTGACTATTTTGTCAAGGGTCTGAAAGATTATCCTACCGTCTGGGCCTATAGGTATCAGCGTAAATTCGCTATTATTATTTATCACCCACTCACAATACAGCACTACCGGACCACTCTCGTGATCAATTAGTCTATACCTTTTTACTTTTCGTCCTCCTGTACCTTCCTCTAAACGCAATATATCAAGAACTGGGTATTGTCCCCGGCAGTGAAATGAGTGGAGTCAAACCAGGGGGTCCTCCTAGTCCTCCAAATTCTAGCATACTATTTATTACACTTAGACGAACCTCTTTTGGAATTAACCCTCGGAAAGAGCTCATTTCTTCATTCTAAAATATGATGTAAGTATTAAAGTGTGTGTGTGTTACAGTTGAGGTCTAACACGTCAGGTATTAATGAAAGCCTAAGCGTCCACTCTCCCTTGTCACACTCTGTGTTTATAAGTAAGTCTTTTCCTGGATTATTCAACAACCATTTATTTGTTTCACTCTGATCTGACTCTGAAATTCTAAACTCACGTTCGCACTTGGTTGTGACTCCTTCTTCACTTATTTGCTCGTCCCAGTTAATTACTCTGAATCCGGTTAACATTTGCTTTTATTTAATATATATTTATTATTTATAACCTAGGTGCATTTATTATTTTATGCACTATATTTATTATCATTAGTCTTGTGTCGTCGACTACACTACACGTAAAGTGTCACGGGTTTTGGCGCGAGGCATAACTGCGAGAGGCTCCAGGTTTTAAAAGGAAAACGATGTTTATTTCAAAGAAAAAGCAGGGAAATCCAACAAAACAAAGATACTTTATAAGAAACGAAACCAATACACGAAACAAAAGACACACTTAAACCAAGCAGACATTTATCACGATAATTCAACAGACGCAAGACAAGAAACTAAATGAAACCAAACTATTTATAATACAACTAATAACCAACTCGGTTCAGGTGAGCGCCCCCTGGTCACCTGACCGAGTTGCCACATGGGAACTTTTAACCTAACAGAACTAAACTCAAAACACAGGGCGCTTTGGCGCCCTCTAGGGGTTATCCCTGACATAACCCCCCCTCAAAGGGCGCAACTCCGGGGCGCCACAGGAGGTCCAGGGCACCCCCCCCAGGGTCCAATGTCCGCTCCTCTCACCCAGAGGCTGGCACCTATGGCCAGAGGTTCCGATGGCCTGATGCCCCTGTTGAAGCAGGGCGGCGGAGGCAGAAGACTTTTGCCGTCCTCACTGAGGCAAGGCGGCGGTGGTAGAGGGAGCTCGCCGTTCTCCGTGATGCTGGGCGGCGGATGTAGACGACGTTCGCCGTCCTCTATGATGCCAGGTGGCAATGGTAGCAGAGGAAGAGGAAGCAGCTCGCGATCCTCAGCGGCGCACGAAGGCGGCGGCGGAGGAAGAGGAAGCTCGCTGTCCTCAACGGCGCACGAAGGCGGCGGCGGAGGAAGAGGAAGCTCGAAGTCCTCAGCAGCGCACGAAGGCGGCGGCGGAGGAAGAGGAAGCTCGAAGTTCTCAGCGGCGCACGAAGGCGGCAGCGGAGGAAGAGGAAGCTCGAAGTCCTCAGCGGCGCACGAAGTCGGCGGCGGAGGAAGAGGAAGCTCGAAGTCCTCAGCGGCGCACGAAGGCGGCGGCGGAGGAAGAGGAAGCTCGAAGTCCTCAGCGGCGCACGAAGGCGGCGGCGGAGGAAGAGGAAGCTCGAAGTCCTCAGCGGCGCACGAAGGTGGCGGCAGAGGAAGCTCGAAGTCCTCAGCGGCGCACGAAGGCGGCGGCGGAGGAAGCTCGAAGTCCTCAGTGGCGCACGAAGGCGGCGGCGGAGGAAGAGGAAGCTCGAAGTCCTCAGCGGCGCACGAAGGCGGCGGCGGAGGAAGAGGAAGCTCGAAGTCCTCAGCGGCGCACGAAGGCGGCGGCGGAGGAAGAGGAAGCTCGAAGTCCTCAGCGGCGCACGAAGGCGGCGGCGGAGGAAGAGGGAGCTCGCTGACCTCGGAGGCACTGTGCAGCGGCGGCGGCTCGCTGTGCACAACGAAGGCGCGGTGCAGCGGCGGCTGCTCGTTGTCCACAATGAAGGCGTGGAGCAGTGGCGGCTGCTCGCTGTCCACCGCGAAGGCGCGGTGCGACGGCGGCAGCTCGTTGCGCTCGGCGGCACTGTGCAGCGGCGGCAGCTCGCTGTGCTCGGCGGCACGGTGCAGCGGTGGCGGCTCGCTGTCGTCGCCGCAGCTGTGCGGCGGAAAGATGAGCTCGCCGTCTTCGTCGTCGCTGCCGCACTCGCTTTCATCGTCGAGACTATACAGCATATAGTAGCGCTCACCGCTGTCATCGTAGACCGCCATGCAGTTGAGCTCACCGTCTTCGTCGCTGCTGAAACCCGGGAAAGAAGCTGGCAGGTCTGGACCTTGCTCGAGGCGTAGCTGCACCAGCATTTCCTGGAGGTCAGCTACCTGCTCCTGCAGGTTACGGATGCGCCATTCATTCCCTTCGGCACTCCGCCCGACGCTGCTCCAGTTTAGCTGGGAGGCTGCTCCCGGCTGTGCATACCGCCCGCACGCCGTTCCTTGTAGCCGCACGCTGTGGGGTGCCCCTTCCCCCCGCTCACCTCCGAAACTAGACCTCCTGGTCTCTGCCTTCCGGCCGGTGCGGGGACTCATGTCACCCCGAGCTGCGCCACCTCTGAACGGCGTGCGCCGTATCGCCAGCCGGCAGCCTTCCCAGTCACGCTGCCGTCTTAGCTCCTCTTGCTCCTTCCTGTCCGGTTTCCCTCTCCGCCTTCCACTACGCCGTTTGGTTCCCCTCCTGCTCTCCGCGTCGGTTTCCCAAACTCCAAGCATCGTTGCCCCCCCCAAAAGAATCTGCCCGGGGTAGGGCTCCTCTGCTATGCCTCTTTGGTGGTCTTGCGTTCTGTCACGGGTTTTGGTGCGAGGCATAACTGCGAGAGGCTCCAGGTTTTAAAAGGAAAACGATGTTTATTTCAAAGAAAAAGCAGGGAAATCCAACAAAACAAAGATACTTTATAAGAAACAAAACCAAAACACGAATACACGAAACAAAAGACACACTTAAACCAAACAGACATTTATCACGATAATTCAACAGACGCAAGACAAGAAACTAAATGAAACCAAACTATTTATAATACAACTAATAACCAACTCGGTTCAGGTGAGCGCCCCCTGGTCACCTGACCGAGTTGCCACATGGGAACTGAAATTTTAACCTAACAGAACTAAACTCAAAACACAGGGCGCTTTGGCGCCCTCTAGGGGTTATCCCTGACATAAAGGTACCTTTTGTATCTTACTTAAGCTTATCTTTAATAACTTATATGTTGCTGCGCATGTGTACACTAGTCCAAAGAAATTATTATTTTATAATACTACTAGGCTGGTACATTCAGTACCTGTACCGCTCCCGTGTCACAGAAGAAGCTGATGTCACAGTGAGTTCTATGTCTGGTAGCGCATCACTGATTATGTCACAGACAAAATATATCACAGTAAGCTCTATGTGGCACAACCACATGTATTCTTTAATACTACAGATATTATCTATCACTTATATGCTATTTTCTTATATTCTTCTATTTAAATTTATTATTAATTTATAGCAAATCAGAAAATCCAATTTTTGGTCTTCTATCTTCTTTTTTAGGCTATTCCTAATACCATATCCCTCTTAACTAGGCCTTATATTTTCTTACAAACATACATTACAGACTTTTCACATAAATATAACACACGCTCACATTTATACGGCACGCATACAAGACATACAAACAATACACGACACAAGCGCTTTCTACTACAATTTCAAAAATTTGAGTACTCGAACAATTTCAACAATAAAATATTTTATCACACAACCTGGGCCCAGAAAACATCAATACCACCTGTAGGAATTTTCAAATAGCGCTCACCTACAGGAATTTTCACACTACACCTGGCTGCACACGCGTCTCAGAACGGTGAGTCACCTATATGTTCTGTGCCTAACGGCGGACTCAGGAATTTTCCACCTACCACGTCTGGAGCCGCAACTCCTACTTAGTGTATTGCAGGAATTTTTCGTGGGTCCAGCCCCACTGGTTGGCAAGTTTCCTTGTCAGGCCTTGACCCAACACAGTGGCGTTACCTCACTTATCACACAACGTATAAAATAGTAATAAAGAGGATATAAAACAAAAATCACAAAACAAATAAAACTTATGGAGATCTCTTAATACTTCGTTACTTCATCCAGTCTTTTACTTGTTAACATAAATATTACAACCAATTTAAATATAGTAATTAATTTATCAATATTGGCAACTTAAAATTTACTTTGTTCAATATACCTTAGGAGTACCTCGTTCCAGCTGGAAACACGCACACTAACAGACCATGAACCTCTAATGTAGAAATTTGATCAAACTTTGGTTTTCTGCTTACCTTTTCTTATGCCGGCAAAAGTTGATGGTCTGTCAGCCCGCGCTGGTCCCAGGTCCCCGGAGGAGCCCTTTGTGAAGGCAATCACGTCGGCAGGGTCACCAATAAATATGGGAGATTTTTCTCCTACACTAGTTACAGTTGCCTCAATTACAAATGTTACACAAAAACTTTAACTTTAAAAAGAACCAAAGAAAAGACTCCGGACTCCTTGTAGATCTGGATGAAGTAAGGCAGGATTTATTGCAGCAATAAAACCAAGTGAGCCTAGGTTGTGTACCCATGCATCACCAAAATCTGACTGATTTGACTGTGACCTCACCGGTCATTTTATACAGTTTGCAAGGGGAGGAGCGCTCACCTAGCCCCCTCCCCTGTACATTTTTTTTTATTCCTTATCAAATTATTAACCCCTTGTAATCCAACTTTTTCCAAGTAATGTCACCCATTGTAATTACATTTTCTCTTATCTTGTTTGATTACGTCATATACCTCGTCATCTGACTCCATATTCTTTTCCCATTATAATCTATTTTTCTTATAAATAATTTTCCATTATCTTTACACTAAGTTTGTTTATTATTAAAAAATATAGGGGTGGCGCTTATTTTACTATATATTCTTAGTTCTTCCGGGTTACTCTACAGTTCTCAAAAGACAGGCCATGGGTAAGCATCTCTCACACTCATTTTAATTATTTGTCTTATTTTCCTAATTTATTGTATTTACGTATTTTATTTTATTGTTATAGCTAAGCGCAACTGCCCAAGCACTGAATACATTCCTTTGGACGATTCGGACAGCCAGGACAGTCCAGAGAACAACTCCTTTGAGGATTACACTCCTACTGAACCTGTTGCTGACCAAGCCTCAGTGAGTTTTTGCCAAAATGAGTCTGATGGATCATTGACACAATTTCTTCATAAGAACGGTCTTACTTATGTCAGGAAGGATGACTCCGGGCCCGGCCCTTCTAAGAGACCGCGTCCGGAGGCACATAGCTCTCCTTTACTTTCTTTCAGGCCTGTGCGACCAGAGTCTAGTACTCCAGCCCAGTCTCTCTTAAGGCCTGTTGGTCTAAGAAGTGTCAGTACTCAGACTGATTTTAAAGTGTCTGGTGGTACCCAAACTGATTTTCCTGAAGCGCCTACACCACTTCTGAATTGTGGTATTTCTGTTTTTATTCCTCACACTGATCTTCCCATCAATGTGGTTCTGGGTCAGAGAAGGCTTGATATTTAATTTCTTATGCCTTTTGTTATTTAATGCTTACCCAGGCCCCCTATTTTATTGTATTTCTATTTTATTCACAATGTAGGTGCACATGCTATTTTATTTTGTGCCTACTCTTATTAAACTTATTATTCATCAAGCTAAATGTGTGTCCTTTGGTTATTTGTCTGTGTCCCTTTAAATTTGACATGCCTGCACATGTATCCAACCCCTGTGACATCACAGTTAAGATCACCCCATGTCTGAGGAGATTACCTCATGTCTGGGCTGTTGGCATTACATAATGTCTGGGGCTACATGATATCAGCTGACATTACATCATGTCTAGGGACATCAGGTACTTTTGAATGCTCAGGGTACAAAGATTACATCATCTCTAGGGTCTGTTGGTACACAGTGTCCACTAAGCATCTTACATCCAAGATGGCTACCTGTCTAGAGTTCATTTGGGTTCATGCTGCATGTTCTTGCTACTGTGACATCACACTGTCCTTACCTTACCTCTATGTTTTTTTTTTTTACTAAGATTAATAGTTTCTATCATATTGTTGCATGCACAAGTATATTTAATTAAAATATGCTCACACAGGGACTCCGGCAGGACTAACTATGACAGCATAACTATAAGGGAGAGCCAGAAGGAAACACAGACTTCCTGAAATGTAAACAACCAATCAGCTCACTGTCTACAAACCTGAGTGATCAATGAGAGTGGGAAAGACAACATCTAAACATACCAGTTCACCATAATGCTCTATATCCATGAGTCCCCCAGGTCTGCTCCTTTATCTAAGGCAAATTTATTTACAAAAATGCTTGGCTAAATAAATAGGTTTTTAGCCTAGACTTAAACACTGAGACTGTGTCTGAGTCCCTAACATTAATTGGATGACTATTCCATAACTCTGGGGCTTTGTAAGAAAAAGCTTTGCCCCCTGCTGTAGTTTTCATAATACATGGTACTGACAAGCAGCCTGCATCCTTTGATCAAAGTACGCGCGGCGGATCGTAAAACACTAGCAGTTCACTCCGACACTGCGGCAGGAGACCATTTAATGCTTTATATGTCAATAGTAGTATTTTAAAATCGATGTGAAATTTCACAGGGAGCCAATGCAGTGTAGATAAGATAGGGGTGATGTGCTCTTATCTTCTGGTTCTAGTGACTACTCTCGTTGCTGCATTCTGGACTAACTGAAGCTTGTTGATGCACCTAGTTAAACTACAGTAAAGCATTACAATAGTCCAACCTAGAGGTGATAAAAGCATGAACTAGTTTTTCTGCATCATTTAGTGACAGTATATTTCTTGTCTTGGCAATATTTCTGAGGTGAAAGAATGCTATCCTGGTAATATTATCTACATGTGCTTCAAATGAAAGACTGGGATCTATAATCACACCGAGGTCTTTCACTGTTGCACTTAATGGAACAGTAAGGCCATTTAAAGTTACAGTGTGATCAGAAAGCTTGCTTCTAGCTGCTTGTGGTCCTATGACTAGAACTTCTGTCTTATCAGGATAAGGATTAAGCATAAGATAGTTAATTAGCATCCAATATCTTGTGTCCTGCACACATTGCTCAACTTTAGTAGGCTGGTTTTTCTCATCTGGTTTTGCTGAGACGTATAACTGTGTGTCATCATCATAACAATGAAAACTAATATCATGATTATAAATTATGTTGCTCAGAGGAAGCATGTAAAGAGAAAAAAGCAGTGTGACTAAAACTGAACCCTGTGGAACACTGTAAGCATATTTTAATTAAATGTAAAATATGAACATGCAAAACTATGACAGAATGCATTTGTGCATGCAACAATATGACAGATACTATTAATCTTAGTAAAAGAACATAGAGGTAAGGTGAGGAGACAGAGGTGAGCCAAGGACAATATGATGTTACAGTAGCAAGGACATCATTTATTGGTAACCCCGACGTGATTTCCTTCATGGAGGACTCCTCCAGTGACCGGGAGCAGCGCGACCTGACAGACCATCAACTGCCGCCATTATAGACAAAGGTAAGCAAAAACCTGTTTTATCGAATTCTGCATTAGATGTTCATGGTCTGTTAGGAGTGCGTGTTCTCCCAGCAGGAGGACGTAATTCTGAGGTATATTGAACAAAGTAATATTAAATGTTGCCAATATTGATAAATTAATTACTATATTTAAATTAATTGATACATTTATTTAAACATAAAAGACTGGATGAAGTAACGAAGTATTAGGAGATCTCCATAAGTTTTATTTTTGTTCTAAGATTTTTGTTGTGTATTCTCTTTATTATTTTTGTATGTTGTGTGATAAGTGAGGTAACGCCACTGTATTGGGTCAAGGCCTGACGAGGAAACTTGCCAACCAGTGGGGCTGGACCCACGAAAAATTCCTGCAATACACTAAGTAGGAGCTGCGGCTCCAGACGTGGCAGGTGGAAAATTCCTGAGTCCGCCGTTAGGCACAGAACAATAGGTGACTCACCGTTCTGAGACACGAGTGCAGCCAGGTGTTGAGTAAAAAGTCCTGTAGGTGATTGTGCTGTAATCTCGAGTCCTAGGGCTAGAACCCACTGTGAAGTATCGCTAGGAACAGTACTGTGATCACATTTCCTAAAGCTAGAACCCATGTACAGTACATGAGGTATCGCTAGGGAACGGAAGGTGATTGCTATTTGAAAATTCCTACAGGTGGTATTGATGTTTTCTGGGCCCAGGTTGTGCGATAAAATGTTTTATTGTTGAAATTGTACTCAAATTTTGAAAATTTTTCTATAGAGCGCTTGTGTCGTGTGTTGTTCGTATGTCTTGTATGTGTGTGTTTTAAATGTGTGTGTGTGTTGTATTTGTGTGAAAAGTCTTTTATTGAATTTATGTATGTGAGTAAGAAAATATAATGCCTAACTAAGAGTGATATGGTATTAGAAATAGCCTAATAAGTAGATAGAAGAATCCAAAAAACACCTTTTTAGATTTTCTGATTTGCAATAATTGATAAATATAAACAATAGCCATATTTATAGTATTAAAAGATACGTGTGTCTATGGTACACACCACTAGACACAGAGCTTACTGTGACATAGGTCTTGTCTGTGACGCAAATTGTGATGCGCTACTGAACATAGAACTCACTGTGACATGAGCTTCTTCTGTGACATGAGAGTGGTACAGGTGTTGAATGTGCCAGCATAGTAGTATTATAAAATAATAATTCATTTGGATTAGTGTACATATGCGCAGCAACATATTAGTTATTGAAGATAAGCTTAAGTAAGATATAAAAGGTACCTTTATGTGTTGTGTATTTGACGACACAATACTAATAATAATAGAAATAGTGCATAAAGTAATAAATGCATCTAGGTTACACATAAAACAAATATTAAATATAACAGATAGAGGAGATCAGATGATAAGTGAAGTTAGAGAAATTAATTGGGATGGGCAAGTAAGTGAAGAAGGAATTTTAAGTTCGAACGGGGGTTTAGAATTTCTGAGTCAGATCAGAGTGAGTCATATAGATGATTATTGAATAATCCAGGAAAGGATTTAATTTTAGAAAAAGAGTGTGACTAGGGAGAGTGGATGCTGAGACCTTCATTAATACCTGATGTGTTAGATCTTAACTGCAACACACATACTGTAATACTTACGTCACATTTCAGAATGAAGAGATGAGTTTTTTTTTTCCTAGGGTTAATTCCGAATGATAGAATTTGGAAGAATAGGAGGGCCCCCTGGCTTAAATCCACTCATTTCGCTGCTGCGAGAATACCCAAATTTTATGTATTGCGTCTAGAGGAAGGTGCGGGAGGATGGAAAGTAAATAGGTATCGACGAATTGATAAAGAGAGCGGTCTGGTAGTGATATATCGTGAGTGGGTGATAAATAATAATAGCGAATTTATGCTAATACCTATAGGCCCAGATGGGAGAATAATCTTTCAGAGCCTTGACAAAATAGTCACGCCTCTGATTCTGACATCACCAGAAAATTAATGCTTAAAAAAAAAAAAAAAACATATAGAGAGAAAACAGCTGTTAAAGATCAGCAGCAGTCATAAAACACACAATAAGAGAGCTTTAGGAAATAAGCGAGAAAAGAGGCACAAGAAATCGCACTATAATTTGGGACAAAAGTGTGTGATGGGGAAGTTATTCTTCCATGGGAATGAATGAATAAATAAATACATAAATAAATAAATGCATGGCCAAAGCCCTGTAGACATAATCATAGCTAAACATAAGGAGGATGAAAAAGATATTAGAAAATGCATGACAAAATGGCATGACAGGACATCAGGAGAATTGCAATGGCCTAAAGAGGGAATCTTAAAAAAAAAAAAAAGAAGTAAAAGTAATGCTCAGACACACCACTAAAGAGTAGGGTAGGAAAGGAAGGATTAAATTAGGACAAAAGCTAGAAATTGTAGAATGGTTTGAAAATGAAGGGAAGGAAAATGAGGAAAAGAGACAAACTGAAGAAGAAAAACAAGAAACAAACTCAGGAAGTTAGAAGGGAGTGAAAAAAAACAAACATAAGGGACAAAAGAGAAAATGAACTTGGAATTAGAGAGACCACCACCATACACTGAGGAACTCATGCAACAGCAGGGTGGGGGAATGTACCCACTACAAGAGCTACATGAACAAAATAAAGGGACATGGGGATTTGAAGGACATGTATCGGGACAGATTAAAGTAACGTCATGTGACACTGAGTGGATGAATAGACAAATAGAAGAAACACCAGAATTAGCAACTTCCGGATGTGGTAATGAAAATGGAAGGGAATGGAGTGAAGAAAGAACAACAGAGTTATATGAGTTTGGAGAAACTGAAGAACTATAGACAAGAAGAAGAGATATGGAAAGACTGAAAGAACAGAATGCGCAATTTCTGTCTGAAGTACAGAGGTTTGAAATTAAACACCAAGCCATAACTGAAAAACGGATAATGGAACGCAATAAAGAACAGCAGTTCACAGAAAGGTAGAAAAGAGAGAACCAAGAAAGAACGTATCACATGCTGAAGGAGCACTCATATCATCGCTTTATGAAGCTGATGAAGATACAACAGGAACAGAAGAAAATGAAGCGATCAAGGGAAATCAGCAAAAACCGGTAAAGAGAAAAGTAAAAGGGTACATGATTATTGAACCAGAGAGAGAAGCAAGAAAAAGATTAGAAGAGAGACAGACAAGCACATCAAAACGCAATAGTCAACCACACCCAAAGACCAGGAAACAAATGTATAGAAATGAATATCAACATGACATTTCTGATGTCGCAGAAGAAGATGGTTACAGCGATGATTCCCTCAACGTATCGTTCAGGTGCCTGGAAGACTACCTCGACAGACGTCTCAATGACTCCCTGAAGAAAAAAAAAAAAAGGCTGTATCTGAAATGAGACCATCTATGAAAAGAAAATCTACATGTTCAAAGAAACCATCAAGCTGGTATGTCACCTCATCCTGGCCTGACGAAGGGGATATTTCAAGAATAACCTTTAATAATGACGAACAACATATGTCAGACCCGGAAGAATATACTGCGGCTAGAAACTACCCACTTGTGTCAAAAAGAAATCAGTATCAGTATGTGCCATGGTCATCTATGGATATGACAGGTCTGGCTAACCAATTACCAGATTTATGCAATGAAGCGCAAAGATGGATAAC
The DNA here is from genome assembly GCA_030347435.1 of Clarias fuscus. Taxonomy (NCBI): domain Eukaryota; kingdom Metazoa; phylum Chordata; class Actinopteri; order Siluriformes; family Clariidae; genus Clarias; species Clarias fuscus. The sequence goes on along the minus strand of CM059210.1, from coordinate 27,568,078 downwards.
ACAGCTGGAAGAGAAAACCACTGGACACCTCCTGCTATACTGGCACAGGCAATTGGAGAATAGCCTCGCATTTGGAACATTCAGAAACAAGATTTGGAACGCTCTGCGAAAAGCTCATCCAATTAAAATGGATCCAGGAAAGCTGGAATCAGTAACACTGAAAGAAGATGAGAATGTTGTAAATGTTACGGTCCGGACGGGCCTGGTGGATCCAAGTGCAGAGCGCGTGTTGTTGTCTGCGCTGATTGCCTTGTGAAGATGAGGCAGTGGTGAGCGTGCGTGGGTCAAAGCCGAGAAAACTAATAGAGGCTGTGAGCCAAATCCGTGGACGAGATACGAGGGCGAGGGTCGTTATCCAGAAATCCAAACAAACAACAATCCAAGACGTGAAGCAAAAGGCGTGGTCCGTAAAACAAAGCGTGAGTCGAGATCCGAGTAGCAGGGCAGGTGAAATCGCTGGAAAATTGGGCATTAAGACACGCAATAATCTGGCAACGGGAGGTTGTTTGTGAGCAAGTTAAATAGAGCAGAGCCATGATTGCAATGAGCAACAGGTGTGCTCAAGCCGGTCAATGAGGCGGCAAAACAGAAACAGCGAACTGGAGTATGGAATGGAGTCGTGGGAGATCATGGCTTAGTTTGACAGGTGGGCGTGACCTGGCGTGCCGTGACAGTACCCCCCGACCTACGAACGCCACCTGGCGTTCTTGAGGGAGCCTCAGGATGATGGCGGTGAAAATCTGTGATCAGAGAGCGATCCAGGATAAATCTGGCTGGAACCCAGCTCCTCTCCTCAGGTCCATACCCTTCCCAGTCCACAAGATACTGTAGGCCGCGCCCTTGGCGGCGAGACTTGAGCAGCTTACGGACACGGCACCAATCTGCGTATCTGGGAGACGTGGAATGTGGGGTGTTAAAGGCTGTTTTCCATTTGTCACCTTCTCTTATCCTGACTAGGTGGTAAGCGTTTCTGAGGTCGAGTTTTGTGAAAACATTGGCATCCTGGAGTAATTCGAAAGCTGTCGACATCAACGGAAGTGGGTAGCGGTTCTTGATTGTAAGGTCATTTAGCCCCCTATAATCTATGCATGGGCGGAGAGATTTGTCCTTTTTCTCCACAAAGAAAAATCCAGCACCAGCTGGGGAGGAGGAGGGGCGGATGATCCCTGCAGCTAAGGACTCAGAGATGTACTGTTCCATGGCTTCTCTTTCAGGGCATGACAATGAGTAGAGACGACCTCGTGGAGGAGTGGTGCCAGGGAGGAGATTGATGGGGCAATCGTATGGGCGATGGGGGGGAAGAGAGATGGCACGTGATTTGCTGAACACCTGCTTGAGGTCATGGTATTCAACAGGAACCTGAGAAAGACAAGGGATCTCCTCTTCTGAGGAGGTGGGTTTGCTCCTGAGGGAGGCCGACTGGAGACAGGAGGACAGACAGGCGGGGCTCCATTCAAGGATACTGTTCCTAGCCCAGTTGATGTGGGGATTGTGCTTCTTGAGCCATGGGAGACCCAAAACTACTGGTGCGTGGGGGCTTTGGATGATCATGAGAGAGATGGTTTCAGAGTGATTACCAGAGAGCTGTATGGTGAGTGGAGCAGATCGATGAGTGATTGGTGGAAGTTTGCTGCCATCTAGTGCCTGAACGCGGAATGGCTGGCTGAGTGAATGGGATGGGATCTTGAGGCGGCTGATGGTGGATGCTGCTATCAAGTTTTGTTCGGCTCCAGAGTCTATGAGGGCTTTCATGACATGGGACTGATTGTTGAAGGTCAAGGTTATCGAGAACAGTGGTCGCGCATCTGGGAGAAGGTTGAGAGTGGGGCCCCCTTGCACTCCCAGAATTACCTGGGGGCCCGGGCTTTTAACAGGCAGGATTGCACCAAGTGGCCCGCTTGGCCACAGTAGAAGCAGGAACCTTCATCTCGACGGCGCTGGCGTTCCTTTAGTGAAAGGCGTGTGCGGCCAATTTGCATGGGTTCAGGTGGGGTTTCAGTCCTGGAGAAGTCTGGGGTGGTGACTTGAGCCAAAGCAGGGGTATGGGGTGGCTGGTGGGTTTTGGTGAGGTGATCGCTCTTACGGGCATCAATGCGGGTAGCGAGATCCATGAGCTCTTGAAGAGTGGAAGGGAGGTCTCGAGCAGCCAGCTCGTCTTTGATGGGGTCAGCCAGTCCATGAAGGAAAGTGTCGAAGAGTGCTTGTCGATCCCAGCCACAAGAGGGAGCCAGAGTCCTAAAATCGATGGCGTAGTCGTGAACTGAACGAGTCCCTTGACACAAATTGAGAAGTTGACCTGCCTGTCGTCCAGAAAAAGAGCGATCGAACACTCGCCTCATTTCGTTGGTGAACGCTTTGAAGGTGGCGCAGCAGTCGACTTGGGCATCCCATAAAGATGTTCCCCATTCCCTTGCTCTGCCGGAAAGAAGAGTAATGACGTAAGCCACCTTTGATCGCTCCGTGGGGAAGGATGAGGCTTGGAGCTCAAGAACGAGGGAGCATTGAGACAGGAAGGAACGGCAGGTGAGTGGGTCGCCATCATATGTGGGTGGTGCAGGGAGGCGCGGTTCATGGTGGGTGATAGGTGACGGTGGTGGTGGTGGTGCCTTAGGGGCAGGAGATGGATCTGCAGATGGACGGTGCAGCTGCTGGATCTGATCAGCGAGGGAGGTCAGCGTTTGCGTGACGGTGTGAAGCGTGGTCATGATTTGGTGAATATCCTGCTGATGAGATCCTAGAAGGGCGCCTTGGCTCTGCAGCGCTGCCCCCAGCCGAGCTATCTCTGCTGGATCCATTTTTGGCCAGATTATACTGTTACGGTCCGGACGGGCCTGGTGGATCCAAGTGCAGAGCGCGTGCTGTTGTCTGCGCTGAGTGCCTTGTGAAGATGAGGCAGTGGTGAGCGTGCGTGGGTCAAAGCCGAGAAAACTAATAGAGTCCGTGATCCAAATCCGTGGTCGAGATACGAGGGCGAGGGTCGTTATCCAGAAATCCAAACAAACAACAATCCAAGACGTGAAGCAAAAGGCGTGGTCCGTAAAACAAAGCGTGAGTCGAGATCCGAGTAGCAGGGCAGGTGAAATCGCTGGAAAATTGGGCATTAAAGCACGCAATAATCTGGCAATGGGAGGTTGTTTGTGAGCAAGTTAAATAGAGCAGAGCCATGATTGAAATGAGCAACAGGTGTGCTCAAGCCGGTCAATGAGGCGGCAAAACAGAAACAGCGAACTGGAGTATGGAATGGAGTCGTGGGAGATCATGGCTTAGTTTGACAGGTGGGCGTGACCTGGCGTGCCGTGACAGTAAAGTTCATCAATGATTTCCAGACCAAGTGGAGAGAAGAAACTGGAGGGTCCTGGGATCAAACAGATACAAGTAAGAGCCTGTTCCGTATGATGCTGAAAAAATGCATGCCTCAAGAAGTCCACACAGCCCTAGAAGGCGTGGTGGGGCTTAATACACTACCATGGAACACATTTCAAGCACACATTGTACATTGCATGGACTAATACCGAAAAAAAAAGAAGAAGAAGGAGGCCAAGGAAGCTGCTGAGTCAATTGCAACCCAGTTACACAAAATACATCTAGGGGAATTCGCAGCTGCAAAGAAAAAGGAAAAAGAGAAAGGAAAAGGCCAAGTCCAATCAACAGTAATGGTGCCTGAAAATCAGACAACACTACCCCCTGTTGGACCAGTTCAGAAAATGCAGCAACCAGTGCAACAAGTGCAACAACCAACAGTGGCCCAAGCCCCTACAACATTTGTGCACCTTGGAAATCAGCAAGGACAAAATCAACCTATGAGGTGGCAAAGACAGAGCGACAGGCCTAATGAAGGCAGGGGACAAAGGGGACCATATCAACAACAATCAAGAAGACAGCAATTTAGAATGAATACCCCAGGGCAAATGGGCCCAAATACTCAAGATATGCTGTGCTGGCAATGCAGAGGAGCAGGACATATTAGAAGAAACTGTCCACAAATGGCTTAGGTGCTACATACTCATGTATAGGACGCAAAGGCTCCCAGCTCCCTCTCTCAAGCAATACAATAAAAACCACAGGCTTCTCGGGACAATCATAAGTATTGCACTGTACAGAGCCCCAAATAATAACATTAGAAGACACCACTGTAGCAGCACCTTTATTATTTTCACCTACTACTCCAGTTAATTTACTGGGAAGAGATTTGTTGTGCAAACTTAAAGCAAAAATTCAATGTAATGCTAAAGGACTGTATGTAACAATAGGACAGTTCTTACAAATTGCAGAAAAACCCAATAACTTGGATACAGTATATTGGCTGTTGTGCACAGGCAAGGGAGCTCACGGGCAAGAGTGGATTGAACAACGATGACCAGATTGTAAAAGAGCAATCTTGCCACTGCACTGTACCATGCACTATGACCAAGAAAGTCAAGATGAAGAATATGCACAATTATGGTCAGACGTGATGGAGAACACAGTCTCTGATGTGGTACTAGGAGATATAATTGTAGGTGCTCCAGGAGCAGCCATGAGTGTACATCTGACTGAACAAATAGAACCCTGGCATCAAGTACCAAACACAGCACCCCACATCTCCTTATTGGTGAAAAAGGCTCAATCCAAAGAGTTAGGACTAATGGTCAAACAAGCAGCTGAAGTGACTAAATGGGAACAGACCTCGAATCCTTCTGTACATATTTCACAAGATCAAAAGTTTTTTGAAAATATTTTTTTCAGGAATAGAAAGAATGAGGGCAACAGACACAGAAATAGATGGGAACATGACATTGTCAACACACCCTCAGAGGGGGATGTGTAACACTCCGTTGTCATCGCACACACAATTATCAGTTAAGATGGAGGAGGAGATTGATCAAAAGGAATTAGCATTAGAGGAGGAACTGCTGAAAACAATTCCAGAAAAACTATGGACAAAACATTCTACAAATGTAAGATTAGTCAGATCTGGAGGACAAGCCCTAATAAAAAATAATACCAAAATGCAACATTGCCATATCAAAGACAATATCCATTGACACCTCAAGATATAGCAGGGATTAAACCTACTATTGATGGCTTATTAGAAGCTGGAGTATTAACGCCTACTAAAAGTCCTTACAACACTCCTATATTTCCTGTCAAGAAGCCCAACTCAGATAAATGGAGACTTGTGCATGACTTACGAGCCATAAATCAAATTGCAGAAGCAGATTTGCCTATGGTACCTGATCCACACACATTGTTGTCCAATATACCAGAAGACACTGTCATAGATTTGTGTTCAGCATTTTTTAGTAAGCAGACTCGTTAACAGTCCAGACGGTACTAGCTGAATGTGGACATAAAGTTAGCAGAGAAAATTTGCAATTCGGTGAACAGAAGGTAGACTATCTAGGCAGAGTGTTGGAAGGAACATCTAGGCATATATATCTTGAACACATAGAAGCAATATTAAAAGCTCCTAAACCATGAACTGTAAAAAGATATGCTATCCTTTTTGGGCATGGTAGGATTTAGTAGAGACTGGATTTGTGACTTTGCATTGAAAACAGCACCCTTGAGAGCAATAGTCAAAGCAGCTGGACACCTGAAGCACTGGAAGCGTTTGAACAGCTAAAACTCTGTACAGTACCAGCACTTGCTAGAGTGTAAGAAGCCATTCCACTTGTATGTCTCGGTTTTGCCACAGGGGGTTCTGACTCGACAACAATGGCCTAGTAAGCAACCAATTGCTTATTATAGTACAGTGCTCGATAATATTGAAAAAGGCATGCCATTCTGCTACCAAGGTGTGGCAGCGGCTGCCTTTGCTTACCAGAAAGCCTCATCAATTACTATAGGACATCCTGTGGTGCTGTACATCACCCACGCATTGCACGATAGTAAAATGTGCAGCAATAAGAAAGATAGTACACATTTGTTAGTGACGGAAATTAGGTAATAGACGAAGCAGCCAAGAAAGTAGCAATAAATCAAGCAAACATGATGCCAAAATCAGCAGCGCGAACAGAACCTAGTCCACAAACAGATAACAAACCAAGTTCACCAGAGTCAAAGCATTAACCCTGATGAAGGACCAAGCTCAAGTTCAGGTTCAAGTCCAGAGTCAGAAGAAATGTCAGCACTTATACCTGAAGATTATGCACCTCCAACACCAGGTTTATCTTCACTAGCAGACATGTAGGCAGCAGCATCAGGTGAAGAGATTCATAAATGGTTAACAAGAGGAGCAACAAAAGATGATGATACTAATGTATGGCGACGTGCAGATGGACGTTTTGTAGCTCCACAAAGTTTTCTCATAACCTTGATAAAGCAAGCTCATGGTAACGATCATGTAGCAAGAGGGGAATTGATAAAAGGAATCCAAAAGGCATGGTGGTTGCCTTATCTAGGTCCTATGGTTCATCGAACGCTATCACAGTTTTGCGACATTTGTGCTAGATATAACAGTAGAAAACACTTCACGTCACCGATAGGACATATCCCAGAGCCAGATGGGCCATTATACATATAATGTTTGACTACGTGGACATGGGGGAACCTAGAGTACAAGGAAAATGGTACATCATATAGTGGTTGTGGATAGATTTAGCAACAGCCAAGGAAGATGCAACGGCAGTAGCAAAATTCTTGTGTAGATAAGTGATACCAAGATTTGGAATTCCAGACACAGTTAGTTCAGACAATGGGAAACACTTCCCAAATACGATAGTACAGAAAGTAACTCAGTGGTTAAACATCAAGCATGTGTGTCCCACCCCCAATCTCAGGGGATGGTAGAGAGAGCGAATGGAACTCTGAAAATGAAATTGGCTAAAATATGTGCAGACACAGGTATGAATTGGTTTGAAGCTTTGCCATTCGCTTTAATGGGCATGAGATTCTAACACTGCAAGAAATGCTTACTGGCAGACCTGTGCTTACATATTCACATAATTTGTTTGAGGGCCCTAACTTGAACAACTCCAGACTGAGCTTGATCACTATGTGAAACACTAATCTGAAGTACACAAAGTTATTTTCAGACAGGTTAAGGGAGCCACAATACATGACAACACCAGACTGAGGGTAGCTGATCAAGCTGATGACGCCGAGGCAGAGAGGAGAAAACACAAGACTTTAAATGGATCAAGGCAAAGACCCAGGAAAGACATCTAGAGCTAGGCCTTTATAGAGGTATTGGGATTGAAGAGAATTGGGTTGGATACGATATCTGTGGAGTAATTGAATTCGACAATGTCTACATGGCAGCAGATACGACCATAACTAGAGAAATGTTGGGAGATAACATTTTATGTACAGTTACACCGATATCTTTGCGATGTGTGCTGGATGCTCTTTTGAAAGCTGAAGAAATGTGGCTAGACTTCTTACGTCTGGAGACAGGCAGGTTAAACCGAATTCCACTGTCACAGCTGGTGAACTGTAAGAACCTGCACGCAGTTGAATTTACTGACAATGATCGTAAGGCATGGACTGAAGAAGGGACTGAAAATCTTGACATGCTATCTTAAATTTATAGGGACCCTAACGGACTGCTTAAACGGCTTTGATGGTTTCAAATGTTTTTGTCATACATGTCTTATGCAGAAGTCGAGTCCTGGTGGTGAATGCACAGTCGAGCACAAAAAAGCTGGCAAGGTAGGAATTTTTCCTTCTAAATTGGCCATACGGAAGGTTTTTTCGCCCACCTATCGACTCTTCATATTATATTCATTGCATGCTTATTATACCCTCATATACTCGTTTTACTTATCACTCTTATATTGATGTTTGGTGAGGGGGTAATATGTAAGGTTTCTTCTGATTTAATGGTTTTAATTTAATGGTTTTGATTTAATAGTTTAAATTTTTGATTTGCATAAAGTTTCTTTACTAGTAAAGGTTTAGTTTACGGTTAAATATGGTTTCTTTCTATAATAAGGTTTAATATGTAAGGTTTATTTCTTTTTTGTTTAGTTCTTTTTCTGTAGTAACATGTAAGGCTAATGTTCGTAGGTTAGTATTGAGTTAGTATATGTAAGTTCGTAAGTAAGCATTATTTTCTTTTCTTTATGTGACTTAAAAGTCACAGAGGGGGAAATATGTAAGCATATTTTAATTAAATGTAAAATATGAACATGCAAAAATATGACAGAATGCATTTGTGCATGCAACAATATGACAGATACTATTAATCTTAGTAAAAGAACATAGAGGTAAGGTGAGGAGACAGAGGTGAGACAAGGACAATATGATGTCACAGTAGCAAGGACATCATGTGGTGATGTTCAGTATGCAGTATGATCTCAAATGAACTCTAGATAGGTAGCCATCTTAGAGGTGAGATGCTTAGTGGACAGTGTGTACCCAACGGATCCTAGGCATAAGAGTACAGTAGCGAGGCATGAGATAATCAGTGTACAGTGTGTACCCTAGAACACATGATGTAATCTTTGTACACTGAGAATCCAAAAGCACCTGATAAGAAAATGTCCTTGGACATGATGTAATGTCAGCAGACTCATGGGGTGATCTTGACTCGGATGTCAAATGAAAGGAACACTGACAAATAACCAAAATGTATAAGAAAAATAAGCGCCACCCCTATATTTTCTATATAAACAAACAAAAGTGTAAAGGTAATGGAAAATAATTTGCAAGAAAAATGAATTTTAATGGGAAGAAATATGGAGTCAGATGACGAGGTATATGACATAATGAAACAAGGTAGAAGAAAGTATGATTATAATGATTTAATAATTTGATAAGAGATTGGAAAAAAAAAAGAGTACAGGGGAGGGGGCTAGGTGAGCGCTCCTCCTCTTGCAAACTGCATAAAATGATCACGTATGTCACAAGTCAGATCAGTCAGCTTTTGATAGTGCCCGAATTAACAACATGGGCATTGCAAGGCTGGCTCACTTGGGTTTTGGTGCTGCAATAAATCCTGCCTTACTTCATCCAGATCTGCAAGGAGTCCGGAGTCTTTCTTTGGTTCTTTTTACTAAAGTTACAGTGTTTGTGTAATAATTGTAATTATGGCAACAGTAACAAATGGAAGAGAAAAAGATCTCCCACAACACCAAACTCCACTTTAGAACATGCAGAGTGGTCACCATTTAAATCTACAAACTGATAACGATCAGTCAAATAGGATCTGAGTCACGAGAGGGCCGATCCCTTAATTCCTACTACATTTTCTAATCTGTGAAGAAGAATACTATGATCAATAGCGTCAAAAGCTGCACTGAGGTCGAGTAACACAAATATAGTGACGCAACCCTGATCAGAGGCCAATAGGAGGTCATTTGCTACTTTAACAAGTGCTGTCTCTGTGCTGTGATGAGGCCTAAATCCTATACAATTAGTTCATGCCATTCCTATGTAGATATGAACATAGTTGCTGTGCTACTATATTTTCCTGAATCTGAAAGATAAAGAGGAGATTTGATATCAGACTGACAAGGGTCAAGGTCAGGTTTCTTAATTAGTGGTTTAATAACTGCTAATTTAAAGGATTTGGGAACATACCCACTGTTGAGTGAAAAGTTAATTATTTTCAACAGGGGTTCTGTTATTGCTGGTACTATCGGCATGAGAAAATGTGTTGGTATAGGATCTAATACACAGGTTGACGATTTTGAAGAAGAGATGAGTGAAATTAGTTCACTCTCTTCAAGGGGAGTAAAGTATTCTAGGTTCTGATGTGGTGTGATTAGTTTATGATCTGTATAACTTAAATTGTAAGGTTTCAAAGCCAATTTTTTTTGCCTAATGTTTATGATTCTGTTGTTAAAAAAATCATGAAGTCCTCACTACTGTATGTTGTTGTTGTTGTGGAGATTTCTGCAGTGGTCTTGTTTCTAGTTAATTTAGCTACAGTGTTAAATAAAAATCTAGGATTATTTTTAATAAGAGTGGAGAGATACAATGAAATAGCATCACTGAGAGCTTTTTTATAGTTCAGGATGCTCTCCTTCCATGCTATTTGGAATACTAACAATTTAGTTTGACGCCATTTGCGTTCTAACTTTCAAGCGGTCTGTTTTAAAGTTTGCGTGTCGACAAGAGACGACAAGGTTTGAGAGAAAATCTGCAAATTCAAAGAGAAATTCAGAGCACAGCCCTGGAGGTCTGTAAATGATCATTAGTGGGATCGACTGAGCTGATTTCATATTTGTAGCTACACTTTTTAAGTTACTATAGATAACTTCAAATGCATTAAATTTGAGTCCATGTTTTTGTACAATAGACAGATTATTGTTATAAATAACTGTGACGCCTCCTCCTCTACCAGTTAGCCGAGGCTGGTGTATGTAGCTGTATCCAGGAGGACTAGCTTCATTTAAAGCTACATACTCGTTCTCTTTAATCCAGGTTTCTGTTAAACATAATATATCATACTCCTGGTCTGTAATAGTTTCATTAACAATAGCTGCTTTAGATGCAAGAGATCTAATATTTAACAGTCCTAGCTTCAGATCAGAGGTTCCGGCTGCTCATTCAGAGTGCTCTGAGTTTGTGGTATCTATGTTATTTAAATGACTAAAACAGACTTTCTGAGTTTTTCTAAATTTGTGTTTAGCTTGGGGAACAGACACAATCTCCTATGATGAACCCTGAGTGACGACTCTATGCAGCTAGCAGACGGTGGGTTTAGCCTGTCTGTCTGCTCCCTGGCCTGGGCTCTGGATTGTCACCGATTAAACTAGCACTCTTCTGAGACTATGCGCTATACTACAAGAAATGAGAGCAGCACCTTCCAGAATGGGATGGACACCGTTCCGCCCTAACAAGCCAGCTTTGCCCTCAAAAGGTCTTACAGTTATCTATAAAGCCCACATTATTTTCCGAGCACCACCTGGACATCCAGCGGTTCAGCAGCCATAACCTGCTGTAAGCTATGTCGTCATGGCTCATTGGGATGGGGCCAGAGCAAACTACTTCATCGAACATTGCCTTCACAAGTTTAAACACCTCTGTAAAGTTACTCTTACTAACCTCTGACTGCCTAGCTAATTTCACGTGCCTCAGTATAGATTCTACTAAAACCAGAGCTCTTTCAGGTTTCTCAGCTGGTGAATCACTGAGGAGAGCAAACCTGTTGGACAAGCGCAGAAGAGGTGTGCTACACTGCTCTCACGATCTCTTATCCTCTCTAAAGTCTGGTTGCGCTCCTCTAATGCTGATATCTTCTCCATCAGAGTGATCACTAACACACACCTATCACAAGTAAAATTATCACTAATGACGGAGGAAGAATATCTGAACATCCTGCACTCCACACACTGAACAACCTGAATATTTTCTGAGTCGGAGTTTAGTTGTTCTTAGAAGAGGAGATACGGGCATTCTCCGAAAAAGAGCAAAAAACTGAAAAAGGCAAAAGTTCAGTACCATTAGAATGAAAAACTAGTTAATATTGTTATTTAGTATAAAAGGAAAAGGTAGTATAATTTAAACGCTGATACAAACCAATGAGGAACTATCCATATATACGATATACGCCTTCGTCAGTCAGAGGTTAGTAAGCATAACTTTATGGAGGTGTTTAAACTAGTGAAGGCGATGTCCAAAGAAGTAGCATGCTCTGGTTCCATCCCAATGGGATGTGGTCAAATAGCTTACAGCAGGTTATGGTAGCTGAACTGCTGGATATCCAGGTAGTGCTCAGAAAATAATGTGGGCTTTATAGATCTTTGACGGCAAATCTGGCCTGTTAGGACGGGACGGTGTCCATCCCGCTTGGGAAGGTGCTGTTCTGATTTCATATAGTATAACGTGTAAGGGTTTTTATACATAATGTTAGGACATTTTAATGTGGACAAAATACCCACCATTAATATGTAGGGTTTACAATAAAGTAGACCAAGAATGACTGCTGCATTTTTTTACATTCAGTATGTAGTGTTTAGCTCTGGGACAGAGGTATATCAAATCTTTACCGATTCAAGTTCATTTGATTAACTGAATTAAAATTTATATCGTACACTTTATATACTACCCGTCCAGTGTTTAGTATGATTTAGTGTTATTATCTTACCAATTCTGTTTGTCCCGCGGCCGACGATGATAATACAAAATCTGGTATTTACCAAATTATGAGCAAGGTAACGTAACATCTGGGCAAATGTTTGAACTTTAAAATACATTACCAAGACAACAGATCTTTATAAAAAAAACAAGAATTTATTTGATTAATCTACGATACATGAACCTATGCTACTTGAACACACGCACACACGCACACACACTCACACACACGCACTCATACACACACACACAAACATATCAGTAGTTTGGAGCGTGAAAGTTAATAAAGTTTATCTAGTATTGCTCACTAGATCAAGGAAAGTCACAAGAGCCTAGCCTTGGGTTTAATCTTACGGTTTATTCATGAAACAAGCACCAATTTTCAGCAAGGTATTCAGCTTTGTGTGTACACTTGCGTTACGGTTTGTTTTCATCCTGTGGTTTGCCTCCAGCGAAGAGAATTACGTCGTTGCTGATTGGTTAGTGCGCTGAGTTCTCGAAGAGCGGAAGACATCAGCAAAGGTGGCGTAGCGCCCACGAGCGATGAGCTTGCTTCCTTCAGACGTCCATGATGAAGACGACGAGTCTACGATGCCGTGTTCGGACGTGTTCAGACACTGAGTTTTGGCCCTTTGTGTCAGTCCGTCCCACGGATAATTGGTCCAATCGGATGTGGTTGTGGGGCCTCATGTGGTTCCTCCTTTTGTGCATACATTGGGCCTGGTTTTCGGCTGTCATGTGGGGCCCATCCGATTAGATTTTTAATACCTTTTATAAAGTAATTTTTCATGAGCTCTTGTTCATGCAACCAATACGGTGTACACCACTGTTCTTTGAATAAAATAAGCTCTTGATTGATACCACACATCCCCAATCTTACACACTCATTTATACCTTTGTTTAATAAAAGGGGTTTGTAAATGCTGATAATACCTTTAAAGTTATTTAGAATAATCAAACATAACACACAGACATAAAACATACTGAATATATGTATATAGCATTTTGCTCTACTGGCTCACTTTAAAGATTGTTTAAATAGTGTTTCTGCCGAATGCATCTTTGTTCATTGAAAGGCACGTGGAGGTATACAAAACATCCTGTGTCCTGGGGTTAATGAGAGGGTCAGTGGTCTGAGTTAGGGAGGGTTTTCCCTAACTCAGAGGTGTAAAACTGCCTCCTTTATTTATCAGATTGCCAATTTACATCATTGGAGTCGAGGTTGCCTGCTTTTATGGCTCCAGGTCCAGTAGACTTCCTTTCCCAAGCTTGGTTAAGACACTAAATGAGTGTCTATGTAGGCACGTAAATCTTTGAAAAGCATGTAACCTGAAGCTGTGCTCTGATTGGATCTTTTCAAATCATCCTTTGGGCGCAGCACTGTGCGCCTTGAACCCTCCCACTTTTGTTCTTAGCGAATCATATTGTTTTTAAATATTTGGGCTCATGTGATTGAACCATTCTCAACGAGTCTTTTCCAGCACTTCTTATGGCAAGCGGAGCTGGCTGACTGGATGCAATGTGAGTCATGCCTTTATTTTATGCTAGTAGTAATGATCACCGCATAATCACCTGATAAAGACCTACTTACAGGCGAGTATTAAAAGTTTAATTTTAATTTTGTTTGCACCCCCTCAAAAAAATTTTTTGCACGAGCAGCCACTGCCGGTGACTACACAGAGCCCAGGCCAGGGAGCAGACAAACAGGCTAAAACAACTGTCTGCTAGATGCATAGAGTTGTCGCTCAGGGTTCATCATATTGAGACTGTGTCTTTTCCCCGAGCTAAACAAAAATTTTTAAAGACCCAAAAAGTCTGTTTTAGCAATTTAATTAACATAAAGACCATACATTCAGAGCACACTGAATGCGCAGCCGGCACCTCTGATCTGAAGCTAGGACTGTTAAATATTAGAATAATATGTAATAATATGTAAATGTAAAATATTAATCTCTCGCATCTAAAGCAGTTATTGTTAATGAAATTATCACGGATTGGAGTTTGATATACTCTGTTTAACAGAAACCTGGATTAAACAGGGTGAGTATGTAGCTTTAAATGAAGCTAGTCCTCCTGGATAGAGCTACATACACCAGCTTCGGCAAACTGGTAGAGGTGGAGGCATCGCAGTTGTGTCACGGCACGCCAGGTCACGCCCACCTGTCAAACAAAGCCATGATCTCCCACGACTCCATTCCATACTCCATTTCGCTGTTTCTGTTTTGCCGCCTCATTGACCGGCTTGAGCACACCTGTTGCTCATTTCAATCATGGCTCTGCTCTATTTAACTTGCTCACAAACAACCTCCCGTTGCCAGATTATTGCGTGCCTTAATGCCCAATTTTCCAGCGATTTCACCTGCCCTGCTACTCGGATCTCGACTCACGCTTTGTTTTACGGACCACGCCTTTTGCTTCACGTCTTGGATTGTTGTTTGTTTGGATTTCTGGATAATGACCCTCGCCCTCATATCTCGACCACGGATTTGGATCACGGACTCTATTAGTTTTCTCGGCTTTGACCCACGCACGCTCACCACTGCCTCATCTTCACAAGGCAATCAGCGCAGACAACAACACGCGCTCTGCACTTGGATCCACCAGGCCCGTCCGGACCGTAACAGTATAATCTGGCCAGTAATGGATCCAGCGGAGATAGCTCGGCTGGGGGCAGCACTGCAGAGCCAAGGCGCCCTTCTAGGATCTCATCAGCAGGATATTCAGCAAATCATGACCACGCTTCACACCGTCACGCAAACGCTGACCTCCCTCGCTGATCAGATCCAGCAGCTGCACCATACTGCATCTCCTGCCCCTCAGGCACCACCACCACCACCGTCACCTATCACCATACAGCTCTCTGGTAATCACTCTGAAACCATCTCTCTCATGATCATCCAAAGCCCCCACGCACCAGTAGTCTCCCATGGCTCAAGAAGCACAATCCCCACATCAACTGGGTTAGGAACAGTATTCTTGAATGGAGCCCCGCCTGTCTGTCCTCCTGTCTTCAGTCGGCCTCCCTCAGGAGCAAACCCACCTCCTCAGAAGAGGAGATCCCTTGTCTTTCTCAGGTTCCTGTTGAATACCATGACCTCAAGCAGGTGTTCAGCAAATCACGTGCCATCTCTCTTCCCCCCCATCGCCCCATCGATCTCCTCCCTGGCACCACCCCTCCACAAGGTCGTCTCTACTCATTGTCACGCCCTGAAAGAGAAGCCAAGGAACAGTACATCTCTGAGTCCTTAGCTGCAGGGATCATCCGCCCCTCCTCCTCCCCAGCTGGTGCTGGATTTTTCTTTGTGGAGAAAAAGGACAAATCTCTCCGCCCATGCATAGATTATAGGGGGCTAAATGACCTTACAATCAAGAACCGCTACCCACTTCCGTTGATGTCGACAGCTTTCGAATTACTCCAGGATGCCAATGTTTTCACGAAACTCGACCTCAGAAACGCTTACCACCTAGTCAGGATAAGAGAAGGTGACGAATGGAAAACAGCCTTTAACACCCCCACCGGCCACTATGAATACTTGGTGGTTCCATTCGGCTTAACCAATGCCCCAGCTGTGTTTCAGGCTCTCATAAATGATGTTCTCCGTGATTTTCTCAACAACTTTGTCTTTGCCTATCTTGACGACATCTTGATCTTTTCTCGCTCACTGAAGGAACACAAAATCCACGTACGGCAAGTCTTGCAACGTTTAATGGAGAATAAGCTCTATGTCAAAGCGGAGAAATGTCAGTTCCACCAACAATCCACCTCCTTTCTGGGCTACCTCATCTCCCCATCGGGAATCCAGATGGACCCAGCCAAGATCAAGGCAGTCACTGAATGGCCTATCCCATCGTCCAGACGCGAACTCCAACGCTTCCTGGGCTTTGCCAATTTCTATCGACGTTTCATCAGAAACTATAGTTTAGTGGCTACGCCTCTCACCACTCTCACCTCTACCAAGATCCCCTTTCAGTGGAACCCTCAAGCCCAGGAAGCATTCAACCACCTTAAATGCTTATTCACCCCTGCACCAATTCTGGTCTTCCCCGTCTCTTCACTTCAGTTCATTGTCGAGGTGGATGCTTCTGAAACAGGCGTGGGAGCAGTCCTCTCCCAGAGATCTCCCCAAGATAACAAACTTCACCCATGCTCATTCTTCTCTCGCCGCCTCACACCCCCTGAGCGCAATTACGACATCGGAGATCGTGAGCTCTTGGCAGTTAAGCTCGCTTTAGAAGAGTGGAGACACTGGCTGGAGGGAGCTGAACTCCCTTTTCTCGTCTGGACAGACCATAGAAACCTTGAATATCTCAAGTCAGCTAAGAGACTGAACGCACGTCAGGCACGCTGGTCGCTCTTCTTCTCCAGGTTTAATTTCACATTGTCTTACCGTCCAGGCTCTAAGAACACTAAACCCGATGCCCTGTCTCGACAATCCGCCACCCCTCAGGACGGGCGTACCACAGAAACCATCCTACCACCTCAATGTCTAGTAGCTGCCACTCGGCTGGAAGTAGAGAACCAAGTACTGCAATTACTAGAGCACGAGCCAGGTCCTAGTAACGTCCCTCCCGGGAAGCTCTTCGTCCCAGCTTCAGCCCGTCCTTCAGTATTAGACTGGGGCCACAAGTCTAGGTTAGCATGCCACCCAGGGGCTACCCGCACTCTCGCTCTACTACAGCAACGATTCTGGTGGCCATCAATCACAGAAGATGCAAAGAACTTCGTAGCGGCATGCGACATATGCACCAGAAACAAAACACCCAACCGTCCGCCCGAGGGTCTACTCAAACCTCTCCCCATCCCCCATCGCCCTTGGTCCCATATCGCTCTCGACTTTGTCACTGGATTACCCTCCTCCAACAATAACACATGTATACTCACCATAGTTGATCGGTTCTCAAAAGCTGCTCACTTCGTTCCTCTACCCAAACTCCCTACCGTCAAAGAAACCGCCAAGCTCATGGTCAACCATGTATTTCGTTTCCATGGCCTTCCTGTAGACATAGTCTCCGACAGGGGTCCCCAGTTCTCAGCCCAATTCTGGAAGGCGTTCTCTAGCCTCATTGGTGCAACACCTAGCCTCTCATCCGGTTTTCACCCTCAGAGCAACGGCCAGACCGAACGCACCAATCAGGAGCTTGAGAAGACACTAAGGTGCATGACCTCTCGGGACGCAGCTTCATGGAGTGATTTTCTTCCCTGGGTGGAATACGCACATAACTCACTCCCCACCTCTGCCACTGGAATGTCCCCATTTCAATGCTGTTTAGGCTACCAGCCACCGCTATTTCCCACCCAGGAGGAGGAAACGGCCGTCCCTTCAGCTCAAGCGTTTGTTCGCCGCTGTAGAAACACCTGGCGACGGGCCCGTGTTCAGCTTATACGTACCGTGAGCACTTTCCAACGTAAGGCTAACCGGCACCGCTGTGCAGCCCCAAGGTATCACGTTGGTCAAAGAGTCATGCTCTCCACTCGCGATCTGCCACTCAAGACCACATCCAGGAAACTTTCCCCAAGATTCATAGGTCCCTTCACAATCTCACACATTATCAACCCTTCCTCCGTCAGACTGGCTCTCCCTCTTTCCATGCGTCGAGTTCACCCCACATTCCACGTCTCCCAGATACGCAGATTGGTGCCGTGTCCTCTGGCTCCGCCCCCTCCCCCTCCTCCACCGCCTCGGCTCATAGACGGGGGCAAAGCCTTCACTGTCCGTAAGCTGCTCAAGTCTCGCCACCAAGGGCGCGGCCTACAGTATCTTGTGGACTGGGAAGGGTATGGACCTGAGGAGAGGAGCTGGGTTCCAGCCAGATTTATCCTGGATCGCTCTCTGATCACAGATTTTCACCGCCATCATCCTGAGGCTCCCTCAAGAACGCCAGGTGGCGTTCGTAGGGCGGGGGGTACTGTCACGGCACGCCAGGTCACGCCCACCTGTCAAACAAAGCCATGATCTCCCATGACTCCATTCCATACTCCAGTTCGCTGTTTCTGTTATGCCGCCTCATTGACCGGCTTGAGCACACCTTTTGCTCATTTCAATCATGGCTCTGCTCTATTTAACTTGCTCACAAACAACCTCCCGTTGCCAGATTATTGCGTGCCTTAATGCCCAATTTTCCAGCGATTTCACCTGCCCTGCTACTCGGATCTCGACTCACGCTTTGTTTTACGGACCACGCCTTTTGCTTCACGTCTTGGATTGTTGTTTGTTTGGATTTCTGGATAACGACCCTTGCCCTCATATCTTGACCACGGATTTGGATCACGGACTCTATTAGTTTTCTCGGATTTGACCCACGCACGCTCACCACTGCCTCATCTTCACAAGGCAATCAGCGCAGACAACAACACGTGCTCTGCACTTGGATCCACCAGGCCCGTCCGGACCGTAACAAGTTGTACAAAAACACACAAATTTAATGCATTTGAAGTTCTCTATAGTAACATAACAAGTGTTGCTACAAATATTAAGTCTGCTCAGTCGATGCCGCTAATTATAATTAACAGACCCACAGGGCCATACTCTGAATTTCTTTGTGAATTTGCAGATTTTCTCTCAAACCTAGTCATTTCTGTAGACAAAGCATTAATTGCTGGAGATTTTATCATTGACTTTGAGAATCCAGAAGACCCTCTGATGATAATGTTGCTCCAGTTAAAGGAAAATTATTAGAGATAAGAAACTCGCTCCCTGGTATAATGATCACACACGCACTTTAAAACACACCACTCGGAAATTAGAACGTAAATGGCATCAAACTAAATTGTTAGTATTTCACATACCATGGAAGGAGAGCATCCTGAAATATAGCAAAGCTCTTCATGTAGCTAAAACAACGTATCTCTTCACTCTTATAGAAAATAACAAAAATAATAGTAATATAGTGAGGACTTCATGAACTTTTTCAATAGCAAAATTTTACATATTAGGCATAAAATTGAGGCTTTGAAACCAGACAATGTAACTGATGCAGATGTTAAACTAGCCATGTCAGATTGGAACCTAGAACACTTTACTTCTTTGAAGAGAATGAACTAATTTCACTTATCTCTTCTGCAAATTCATCACCCTGTGTATGAGATCCTATACCAACACATTTTCTCAAACAGATAGTGCCCAAAATAACCGAACCCCTGTTGAAAATAATTAATTCTTCATTCAGCAGTGGGTATGTTCACTCAGCAGTGGCGTCTGATCAGGGTTGCGTCACTATGCTTGTGCTACTCAACCTCAGTACAGCTTTTGACAGCATTGATCATAGTATTCTATCAGAAAATAGAATGTGGTAGGAATTAAAGGAACAGCCCTCTCTTGGCTCAGATCCTTTTAGACTGATCATTATCAGTATGTACTTTTAAATAGTGATTAGTCTGCATGTTCTCTAGTGGAGTTTGGCGTTCCACAAGGTGTGCATTTTTCCCCTTACATGCTTCCTCTGGGCAACATAATCTGTAAGCATGGTTTTAGTTTTCATTGTTATGATGATGACACTCAGTTATATGTCTCATCATAACCAGATGAGAAAAACCAGCTTAATAAAGCAGAACAATGTGTAAAGGATATAAGAGACTGGATGCTAAGTAACTTGCTTCTGCTTAATCCCGATAAGACAGAAGTTATAGTCATAGGACCGAATGCAGCTAGAAGCAAGATGTTAGATCACACTGTAAGTTTAGATGGCCTTTCTGTTCTTTCTAGTGCAACAGACCTTGACCTTGGTGTGGTTATACAGGGTGATATGGATACACCTTAATAAAATAAGAATGGTTGGTGATATTAACGTCCTGTTTGTGGCACATTAGTGTATTTGAGGGGGCAAACTTTTCAAGATGGGTGGTGACCATGGTGGCCATTTGGAAGTCGGCCATCTTGGATCCAACTTTTGTTTTTTCAATAGGAAGAGGGTCATGTGACATCAGACTTATTGGGAATTTCACAAGAAAAACAATGGTGTGCTTGGTTTTAACGTAACTTTATTCTTTCATGAGTTATTTACAAGTTTCTGACCACTTATAAAATGTTTTCAATGTGCTGCCTATTGTGATGGATTGTCAATGCAACCCTCTTCTCCCACTCTTCACACACTGAAAGCAACACCGCAGGAGAAATGCCAGCACAGGCTTCCAGTATCCGTAGTTTCAGGTGCTGCACATCTCGTATCTTCACACCATAGACAATTGCCTTCAGATGACCCCAAAGATAAAAGTCTAAGGGGGTCAGATCGGGAGGCCTTGGGGGCCATTCAACTGGTCTGACACTAACCCACATTGGATAGATCCCTCCAAGACTGTTGGAACCAAAAAAGTGATGGTATGGTGTTGTATATGGGGTACAAAGATAGTGGGGCCATTCTTCATCAATGGAAACCTTAAGGCCACTGGATATTTGAAATTGCTACATGATGATGTGTTTCCCTCTTTATGCACTGAAGCTGGCATGTTCCCTGAGCTTTTCCAGCAAGATGGTGCACCACCACATTATGGGTGTCAGGTCCGAGCATTCCTAGATGAACAGTTTCCTGACAAGTGGATTGGTTGTCGTGGGCCAGTTGAATGGCCCCCAAGGTCTCCCAATCTGACCCCCTTAGACTTTTCTCTTTGGGGTCATCTGAAGGCAATTGTCTATGGTGTGAAGATACGAGATGTGCAGCACCTGAAACTACGGATACTGGAAGCCTGTGCTGGCATTTCTCCAGGTTGCTATGATAGGTGTTGCTATCAGTGTGTGAAGAGTGGGAGAAGAGGGTTGCATTGACAATCCATCACAATAGGCAGCACATTGAACATATTTTATAAGTGGTCAGAAACTCATGAAAGAATAAAGTTACATTAAAACGAAGCACACCATTGTTTTTCTTGTGAAATTGCCAATAAGTTTGATGTGTCACATGACCCTCTTCCTATTGAAAAAACAAAATGTGGATACAAGATGGCCGACTTCCAAATGGCCACCATGGTCACCACCCATCCTGAAAAGTTTGCCCCCTCACATATACTAATGTGCCACAAACAGGACATTAATATCACCAACCATTCCCATTTTATTAAGGTGTATCCATATAAATGGCCCACCCTGTAGATTCTAGTCTTTCATTTAAAGCCCGTGTGGATAATATCACCAGAATAGCATTCTTTCACCTCAGAAATATTGTCAGGATAAGTAATATACTGTCACTAAGCGATGCAGAAAAGTTAGTTCATACTTTTATCACCACTAGGTTGGACTATTGTAATGCCTTACTGTCTGGTTGTTCGACTAGGTGCATAAACAAGCTTCAGTTAGTTCAGAATGCAGCAGTGAGAGTCCTCACTAGAACCAGAAGATACGAGCACATCGCCCTGATCTTATCTACACTTCATTGGCTCCCTGTGAATTTTCGCATTGATTTTGAATACTACTTTGACATATAAACCATTAAATGGTCTCGTGCCGCAGTATGTGAGTGAACTGCTAGTGTTTTATGATCCGCCACGCCTACTTCAATCAAAGGATGCAGGATGCTTGTCAGCACCGCGTATTATGAAAACTACAGCAGGGGCCAGAGCTTTTTCTATCAAAGCCCCAAAGTTATGGAATAGCCTTCCAAATAGTGTTCGGGACTCAAACACAGTCTCGTGTTTAAGTCTAGACTAAAAACCTAGCCAAGCATTTTTGTAAATAAATTTGCATTAGATAAAGGAGCAGACCTTGGGTACTCATGGGCATAGAGTACTATGGTGAACTGGTATGTTTAGATGCTGTCTTCCCCACTCTCATTGATCACTCAGATTTGTTGATGGTGAGGTGATTGGTTGCTTTACATCTCAGGGAGCCCTCATGTCTGTGTTTCCTTCTGGCTCTCCCTTTTAGTTATGCTGTTATAGTTAGTCCTGCCTGAGTCCCTGCTTGCACTCTACACTAAATATACATTCACCTTATATATTATGTGACTGTGACCATACTAAACTGTTATCACTCCTCTTCTGCTCTCCCCTCTCCTGTTCTCTCTCCCTCTATCTCTCTTTCCCTCTCCCTGTATCTCTGTTGAAGTACACATGTCGTTCCTGAGCTGCCAGTGATCCAGACCCCCTCTGCCCTCTGGACCTGTCTGACTCATCCTGGTGCCATGCTTCTGGTTAGACATCTCATCACATGGATGCCCTTGTGGTCTCTTTTTGATGCGTCTGGTGTCTGGGAACAGTTTCACTCTACCATGAAGACGGTTCTGGCTTTGTCTGAACTGCCTGCCACCTAACACACAGTATGAATGCAGATCAATTCCTGCTTTCTGTTTCACCCAAATGAGAATGGGTTCCCTGTTGAGTCCAGTTCCTCTCAAGGTTTCTTCCTGTTGCCACCTCAGCGAGTTTTTCCTTGCCACTGTTGCCCTTGGCTCAGGGACAATCTGATTATTTTGAATTATACACATTTACATTTCATACAAACTTAATTAATTCTTTTGATTGTGTAAAGCTGCTTTGTGATGATGACAGTTGTTAAAAGCACTATAAAAATAAAATTGAATTGAATGTATAGGTGAGAACAGCTGGGTAGGGGTGAATTATTTGCATTTGAATGTCTGACAAGCACACACAGTATCACTAAAACAACAACAACCTGAATAAATAGGAATAAGAGGCCCTGATTATACTGCATAAATATTATTTAGTGCAACAAAATTCCTCAGCGCTCTGGAAAACTTTATGCATGCAGTTGAGTGCTGATTAGACTACATAGGAAATGAAAGAGGAGGATCACGATGCCAGCTCAACATCCCGAGCCAAAACCTCAAAAATTAAATTAACAAACATTGTAAGTAAACAACAATAGCCTACGATTAGAAAAGCATTTTCATTTAGACTATATTTTTAGGCATGCCAGCTGCCACATTTTATTTAGAAGTTTTCAATACAAATATTTTAATGCCAACATGACATCAAACATTACCCATCTTAATATTTTAACTATTTATTTTAACTATTTAATCCATTTAATTATTTATTTTACTATTTTAACTATTATTATTTAATTTAGTTCAAAATAACATTAAGAACAAGATTTTTTTCATATTATTGATTAAATGTGGGCTGAAAAACTGTTGTCCTCAAACATTTAACAGATTGAGGACTCACATGCATCAATCTGATATACATCATGCTGGAGAAACTTCCAGGTGGCACTGCTTTGTGTAGTTAACATTAAAGACAAAAAAATAAAAAATAATAAAAAAGCTTTAAAACTAACAGCAACAGCCTCCACTAAAGATTCTGTAGAGCAGAGTACAGGATGCATCACACAGCCATGACATATTATACTATAACCATATAAAAATCCAACAATGTGTTTACAGAAACAACCCAGCAACCCAGTCTATTTTTTGAGTTATTCTAATGTTCTATTTTGAAAGTCTATTTTTTCCAGTTATTTCTGTATTTAAAGTTTGATGTCTTTAAATGTAACAGTTTTTAAAATAATAACAACAAACAGATACAAACAGTGATGGACTATATAACAGTTCATTTTTTGAACAAATAAAATTGTTAGCTAATGAACTCATCTGTCTAAACAGCATTTAACCATGTTTTTTTTAATCATTATTGTACAGTAATTGTACAGCCCCTGGTTCTGATTTTTCATGTTTGTTGTATAAAGTGCATATCTGAATGTCATTTATGACATGAAATGCAACTGATTCATTTTGGCCGCCAGAGGTGAAAAGAGTAACAAAATTTTGTACTCAAGTAAAAGTACTGTTACTTCAGTGCAATTTTACTGAAGTACAAGTAAAGTTACCATTATAAAAATCTACTCAAGTAAAAGTAAAAAGTAGCTCATAATTTATTAATTTTTTAACAGCAGGGGTGGGGTGGGGGATTCTAGTGTAGTTCAAAAAAGACAAGCGGATATACAGTAAGTATCAAACTAATTGTTTTAATTGAAGAAACACCTTTGCATAATAAAGCTGTGGTCTTTCTTGTGCTTGAAAATCAAAGTGGTCACTTAAGTATGGTGTTACGTCTAGGGTTGGGTTGTACTGCAAAAGAATGGTTCGGGTTCTATTTTAAACTGTATGGAAATGGTGGTATATGGCAGAAAGAACTAGACCCAGTCATATAGTAGAACATACAGTAAAATTATCTACAAATATATACAAAGATCCAAACCAAGCAACCCAAAGGGGCAAAGCAATATTGAAAGTCAATGGGAGGCAAAAAGTCAAAACCAGAAGACAATCAAATATAAAAAAATCAAATCAAAGACAATCAAATATCAAAACGCCAAAATCACAATTCAAAAATAATCCCTCTCCAACACAACCAACACCTCGCTTACAGGCCTCCTCTTTCCCACGGCTCTCTCCAGTTTATGTATGATCGCGCTGATTGATGATGTCACTTGCAGGGCGGAAGCGACCATGTGGAAAGTCATGTTGAGGCCAATGTAGGGACAGTCAGAAAACTTGGAGTGGAGTATGGAGCGGCGCGTGACCAGGACACAATATATACATGCAAGCATAACAAAGCATTTATACAAAGCATAATATTTTTATTATATTTTATTTTCATTCATTTTTTTTACTCAGTAGCGAACATGATTTAAAATGTAGCAAAGTACAATACTTAAAAAAAACCATACTTAAGTAAAATTACAGATTTTTAAAAATTACACAGTTTTACTGCTGAGTTACACAGCAGAGGAGAGCAGGGCAGGGCAGAGTAGCACAAACAGCAGAACAGCCCCAAACCTCAAAACAGCAAAACAGCCCCAAACAAAATGCAAAAATCAATCTTACACTCTAAAAAATGTTGGGTTAAAAAACAAGCAAACCATAACCCAGCTGCTGAGTCACTATTGGACAGAACACGCGCTGGGTTGTTTTTTTAAACATTGTATTAAATGCAAAAAAATGCAATTTTTTGCATTTAATACAATGTTTAAAAACTTTTTATGTAGAAGTTTTCAATACAAATCTTATAATGCCCACATGACACAAACATTTCCCATATTAATATTTTAACTATCAGTTATTTAACTATTACTATTTCATTTCCTTCAAAAATGATAAAACTTTTTAAAATATTATTGATTAAATGTTGGCTGAAAAAACTGTTGTCCCCCAAAATTTAATGACACGAGATGAGTACTCATGTCCATCAATCTGATCTCCAGGTGAGAAGACACATCTATGACAAAAAAAAACAGCCTTCACCATAGAGTCTGTATCAATAGCATTGCCTCCAACAATGGAAAGGGTCTGGCAGGTCCTTCTTGTCTCATCGCTTAGGAACAAAACATGGAACATTGCTCCAGTCATGTCCATATTTTGCAGATATCATCCTCATCATGTTGGCCCACCTATGGATTATACAGCATCACTTAGTATTGAAATATAACTAACATTTATGTTGAGCATTTTTGTTAAAAACGTATAGCATTTAATGCATAACACCTATTAAATATTATAAAATATGCCAAGAGACTTTCCACACACACAGCTTTAGTGAAGATTACTAGTAATTTACCTAAAATTACATTTTAGATTACATTTAGTAAATTTTGTTTTCATTTGTGTGTGCTACAAACGCACTTTTATCATAAAATACACTGTTGGCACAGAATATAAAACATGAACTCCTCTCACCCCCATATCAAAGTGCGACTAAAAAGGTGGAAAAGTGAATAAACATGAAAATGAGCTTGCTCCTACCACAACTACAGCATTTAAAATTTGGGCAAAAATTCATATAAACTTACCATAAAATACTGCCAGCATTAAGTGGTGTGCCCACCCCGCTTCAGAAGTGAAGAATCCAGAACGTTCCTCATGCCGTGTCTCAATTCCAAGACCGCAAAGAATGGACTTGACTTGGAAGTGCACACTCGAGGGTTTGAGGACACCAGGTATAGTGCAAATAGAACACTACATTACAGTACAGGATGCGTCACACAGCTGCGATATAGTATACCATAACTGTATTATACAAAAGATTACCTGTTAGAAATACATAAAATGAAATAAATCTGCTGTTTAAACCACTGCAGAGACACCACAACCAGCTGTAGTTTTCAGAAGTTCCTGCCAAGATGAGGCTATGTTGGGCGGCTACATGAGCGAGACATTCAGGCAATTAATGGGCATAAGGCGAGACGGAGCTGGGAAACGTGGAACATAGGATTGATCCATCGCATCGTTGAGGGGAGCAAGAGCTTAACTGCGCATGGGTTGACAACTTGGTGACAATGAAGGGTCCAATGTATCGGGGAGAGAGTTTATGAGAGACGGTCTTTAGGGGAATGTCACGGGTGGAGAGCATGACTCTCTGCCCCACTCTGTACTTAGGGGCCTGAGAGCGCCTGACGTCTGCTTGAGCCTTGTACCTCTGTAAGATGCTGTAATAGCATCTTACTTGGTTGCAGCCAGGTTCGCTTGCAGCGTTGGATGAAGGCATGGGCGGACATAACATTGGCATCCTCCTCCTGAGACGGGAATAGAGGTGGCTGAAACCCCAAACAGCACTCGAATGGTGACAAGCTGGTTGATGATGAGATCTGGGAATTGTGGGCGTACTCCACACAAGGCAGGAACCTACTCCATGACGTAGCATCCCGGGAGGTCATGCACCTCAGGGCAACTTCGAGGGCCTGGTTCTTCCTCTCGGTCTGACTGTTTGATTGGAGGTGAAACCCTGAGGACAGACTGGGAGTGGCCCCAATCAGCTTACAAAAGGCCTTCCAGAATGGTGAGGCGAACTGTGGACCTGAGACAATGTCTTTTGGGAGACCATGGAGTTTGAAGACATGATTGATCATGAGTTTGGCGGTGTCCTTGGCGGATGGCAGACTTGGCAACGGAACAAAGTGAGCGGCTTTCGAAAAATCGATCCACCACCGTCATGATGCAGGTGTGGCCATTGGACACGGGTAACCCTGTAACGAAGTCCATGGCGATGTTGGACCATAGGCAGTGTGGAATTGGCAGAGGCTTGAAGAGACCCACGTGGGTCGTGTTGGAGTGTTTGGACCTCACACAGATGTCACATGCTGCGAACAAAGCTGGAGACATCCTCCTTGAGTGTGGGCCACCAAAATCACTGTTGGGTTTGTGCCAGGGAGCGGATTGCGCTAGGATGGCAGGAGAGTTTGGAGCTGTGGGCCCACTCAAGGACCTGGGAATGCAGGGAGAGAGGAATGATGAGGCATTTAGGGGGAACATTGCTAGGCCCTGTCTCATGGATTAGGGCTTGCTTAATCTTGGTTTCGATGTCGAGTTCCACGGCAGCGAGCAAGGAGAGAGGAGAAAGGATTGTGTCATTGGCGTGGGTGTCATGGGAGACTGTAAATTGTCTCAAGAGTGCGTCAGGCTTGGAATTCTTGGATCCTGGAGACGATAGGAGAGGGTGAAATTGAATCTACCGAAAAACAGGGACCATTGAGCCTGGCGGGCATTGAGTGTCTTGGCATCCCGTATGTATTCGAGATTCTTATGATCAGTCCAGACCAGGAAGGGAATTTTCGTTCCCTCTAGCCAGTGTCACCATTCTTGAACTGGAACTCACATTTCTGTGCCTTGATGAACAGATTGTTCTCTGCAGTACCTGTCGAACGTGGTGTTGGTGTTCCTCTAGGTCCCGAGAAAAGATCAACATGTCCTCGAGGTGAACAAATACTGAAGAGTTGAGGAAATCCCTGAGAACGTCGTTAATAAGGGCTTATAAGGGACGACGGCAGGGGCATCAGTCAGGCCAAAGGAGACCACCAGGTATTGGTAGTGTCCTGTGGGCGTGTTGAAGGTCGTCTTCCATTCGTCTTCTTCTCAGATGCGGACGAGGTGATACGTCTTGCGAAAATCTAGTTTGGTAAAAATCTTGGCTCCTTGGAGGAGTTCAAAAGCAGTAGCTATTAAATGGGAGAAGATATCGGTTCTTGACTGTGATGTCATTTAAGCCCCTGTCATCAATGCACAGAGGAAGGGACTCATCTTTTTTGCCCACTAAGAAAAATCCGGCCCCTGCTGGGGAGTAGGAGAGGCCAATAATGCCTGCTGTGAGGGACTCAGTGATGTATTGGTTGATAGTCTCGCGTTCCTTGGGAGAAAGTGAGTACAGGCGGCCCTTGGGTGGTGTAGTGCCCGGGAGCAGGTTGATGGCGCACTCGTATGTGCGGTGGGGAGGCAAGGAGATGGCGCGGGATTTACTGAAAACCTCCTTGAGGTCATGGTATTCTGTGGGAATGTGGGTGAGGTCCGGTGGTTCCCCTGCGGGGGAAGGACCGGGGCATGACGTGGTGGCAGCTCGTAGGCAGGTCATGGTACATGATGAGCTCCAGGCCGAAATCGAGTTCCTGGCCCAATTGATCTGTGGGTTGTGGCGGATTAATCAGGGCAGCCCCAGGACAATCGTGGCATGGGATCCCTCCATGTTCAACAATGTTGTTTGCTCAGAGTGATTGTCTGAGACACTGAGGCCGATGAGAGGGGTTCTGTAAGTGATAGATAAGAGTGAACTCCCGTCTAAGGCCTGAACCTTGAGGTGAGTCTCCAAGGGCAGTGCAGGGATCTCCAGAGCCCTGGATGAGATTGCGGTCGAACCTGAGTCGACTAGCACCTGCACCACATGTGAGCGCTGCTCATGGATGAGGAGGACAGGGAGCAGATGACATTGGTCTGGGAGACTTCTTGGAGCCACACCCTCTAGTGCTCCCAGCTGAACTAGAGGGTGTCTACTTTTACTGGACAGTCTTTAAGTCAGTCTTTAACCCTTCCACTCGATGGCGTCGTCTCTCCTCTGGGGAGATGCGGGTTCTGTCCAGTTGCATGGGCTCGTCCTGGGGGCAGTTTGTGGAGAGGGGGGTCGAGGAAGAGCACTGGGTGGAGAAAACCAGGTAGGTCTATGAAGGCGGAGTAGTGAATCCACTTGGCCGGCCAAATCAATTAGCCCCTGGAGTGATGAGGGTAGTTCATGGGAGACTAGTTCATCCTTGAGCGTCTCAGTTAAGCCTTTGAGGAACACATCGCACAGGGCTCGGTCTTTCCATCCACTGGAAAGCGCCAGGGTCTGGAACTCGATGGCATAGTCATAGGCTGAGCGTGTGCCTTGTCGGAGTCTCAGTAGTTTACGTCCAGCTTCCCTGCCATGAACGGTCGAACACCCTCTTCATTTCCTTGGCAAAGCTCTTGTAGTTGGAGCAGCAGGGGTCATGTGTGTCCCAGAGCGCGGTACTCCATTGCTGGGCTCGTCCTGTGAGAAGTGTGATGACATATGCCACTTTAGAACGTTCCGTGGTGAAGGTGGAGGACTGGAGTTCAAAGATTAGCAAGCACTCGGAAAGAAAGGAGTGGCATGTTCCTGGATCTCCTTCATAGGTCGGGGGGAGCGGGGAGGCGTGGCTCTCATTGCTCACCAGAAGTCTCACTTGATTCTGGAGAGAGTCTGAGCCTTTGGAGCTGGGAAGTGACATCTGCCAGTGACTGCTTAGTGGAGAGCAGCTCCTGTTGATGCGCTCCGAGCAGGGTGCCTTGGCTCTCTACGGCCACTCTCATGCGGTCAAAATCCACTGGATCCATATCATGGCTGGAATATTCTGTCATGAGGCAACGTGGAGCAAGATGGATCCAAACGCGGAAGAGAAACAGCAGGCTTGGAAGAGGGCGTGGTCGAGGAACGAAAGTGAGGGTCAGAAACCAAAAAGTCAGTCGGCGAAACGTCAGAGCCAAAACGAGAGTCGAAATCAAAAAGACGAGCGGAGTTTCAGTAACAGTAAGATCAAACAGCGAGGCGATATATCCGAAAATGTGAACGAGAAGCCGAAAAACCAGAAGAGGAAGATCGAGGTCAAAACCAGGAGATCAAAGAGCGGGGCAAACAAATCCGAGAAGAGAGGCAGAAAGCAAAAACGAGAAACAAAGCGAACTTGGCAACGTGAAGACAAACAAAGAAAACACGAGAAAATTGTGGTAAGAACGCACAATAATCCAGCGATTTAAGCAGCGTTCAGCGCACGCTTAAATGCTGGAGAAATCAGCCGGTGATTCGAGACAGGTGTGCAGACGAGGCGGAAGTGGGGGCGTGGGAAGGACACAGGCAGGATAGTGTAAACATGAGCACATGGAGGAAAAGTGACAGTGTGAAAAAAAATAGAGCAGATAGAGCGTAAATCATGACAGAATTATTACGAGAAATAACTTTTAAATTACAGTGCCAAATGAAATTATCTAAACAATGTAAATTTTAAAGCACAAACACAATACCAAGGATCTTAAGGTTGCCTGGAAAATCAAGAAGTGTTTTCCCATACTCAAAGAAGCCTCTGAAAAGTGCCATCTGAAGATCTGCACAGAAGCTTCAAAATGAACAAAAATATTCTACCAACTATAAAAAAATAAATGCCCTTTGAAGACCTTGACGAAACTTAAAAATTGGCCATATTTTATACCAACTAGAAACCACACGATAAGTCATATTCAAACTATGAAACAGCGCTTTGTTAATTCGGTACAGCTGTAATAAGAAACTCTAATACCCTGTCCTCATACCCAGTTGTACAAGCATTCTCTTAAACAGATAGTACTACACATATAAAGACCTGTAAAAGAAAAAAAAGATAATTTGCAAAAAAAAAATAATAATAATAATAAATTGACAGGTCATTAGAAATACAAAATAATATTTTTTTCAAACGCCTAAAAAGACAATATTGGTTAGCAGGTCAGGTTATCTGGACATATTATACAAACATAATCAGTACTTAGTAACACCTCCTCTGGCACATATCACAGCTTGTAAATGCTTTTTATAGCCGGCTAAAAGTCTTTCAATTCTTATACTTGGGATGTTTTCCCATTCTTTCTTGCAAATGACATCAAGTTCTGTAATATTATTTGGTCGTCTTGCATGCACAGCTCTTTTAAGATCTACCCACAAATTTTCAATGATGTTTAAATCAGGGGACTGTGATTGCCATTCCAAAACCTTCAGCCTGCATCTCTGGATATATTCCATAGTGGATTTTGAGGTTTTATCAGAGCAGGTAAAGCAACACATCTAAAAGACCATATCTGCCTCCAAAAATGGCAGAAACAAACTACAATTTCCAACCGTCATGTTCCAAGTCAGCTGAATTCTAGAACACTTGCAGCCAATTAACCAGGTGCTTAAATAGGACTCAGCAATAGAGAGACTACGCTTTTGTGAGTTTTCCCAAGCCTTCTTTATTGTGATAGCCTTATCGCGTATGACCCTGATCTGTTTTACTAGTTTCTGACTCTTTGCCTACCATAGTTTGTGAGTTTTGACGATCGACCGACCCTTGCCTGTTTTTTGATTACGACTATTGCTTACCCGTGTTTTGGTTATTTCCTGTGTTAATTAATCTTGATTTTCTTACCTGCACTTGCACCCTCCTTCACATCATTCCTGACAGGTATGTTTATGATCATCGTCCTATTGTAGAAGCCATGCTCTTTGCAGCTTCAGCTTTTTTACAGATGGTGTGATGTTTGCTTCCAGAATTTGCTGGCATTTAGTGAAATCCATTCTTTCCTCCACCCATGCAATGTTTCCTGTGCCACTCTCCTGATGCTTAAGCCTTAGGAGCCTTGGGGCCCTGAAGAAGTTTTGAGATTTCTTGACATTTGTATATTTTTCAGTTACTTATGAACATACACACGTGGACAAAATTGTTGGTACCCTTCGGTCAATGAAAGAAAAACCCACTGGTCACAGAAATAACTTTAATCTGACAAAAGTAATAATAAATAAGAATTCTATGAATGTTAACCAGTGAAAGTCAGACATTGCTTTTCAACCATGCTTGATGAAAACTCATGGAACAGGCCTGGACAAAAATTATGGTACCCCTAACTTAATAGTTTGTTGCACAACCTTTTGAGGCAATCACTGCAATCAAACGATTCCTGTAACTGTCAATGAGACTTCTGCACCTCTCTGCAGGTATTTTGGCCCACTCCTCATGAGCAAGCCGCTCCAGTTGTTTCCGGTTTGAAGGGTGCCTTTTCCAGACAGCATGTTTCAGCTCCTTCCAAAGATGCTCAATAGGATTTAGGTCAGGGCTCATAGAAGGCCACTTTAGAATAGTCCATTGTTTTCCTCTTAGCCATTCGTGGGTATTTTTAGCTGTGTTTTGGGTCATTGTCCTGTTGCAAGACCCATGACCTGCGACTGAGACCCAGCTTTCTGACACTGGCCAGCACATTTCTCTCTAGAATCCCTTGATAGTCTTGAGATTTCATTGTACCCTGCACAGATTCAAGACACCCTGTGCCAGATGCAGTAAAGCAGCCCCAGAACATAACAGAGCCTCCTCCATGTTTCACAGTAGGGACAGTGTTCTTTTCTTGATGTGCTTCATTTTCCATCTGTGAACATAGAGCTGATGTGCCTTGGCAAAAAGTTCAATTTTTGTCTCATCTGTCCATAGGACATTCTCCCAGAAGCTTTGTGGCTTGTCAACATGTAGTTTGGCATATTCCAGTCTGGCTTTTTTATGATTTGTTTTCAACAATGGTGTCCTCCCATGTAGCCCACTTTGGCTCAAACAACGACGGATGGTGCGATCTGTCACTGATGTTCCTTGAGCATGAATTTCACCTTGGATCTCTTTAGAAGTCTTTCTGGGCTCTTTTGTTACCATTCGGATTATCCGTCTCTTTGATTTGTCATCAATTTTCCTTTCAACCGTCCAGGGAGGTTGGCTACAGTCCCATGGATCTTAAATTTCTGAATAATATGTGCAACTGTAGTCACAGGAACATCTAGCTGCTTGGAAATGGTCTTATAGCCTTTACCTTTAACATGCTTGTCTATAACTTTCTTTCGAATCTCCTGAGACAACTCTATCCTTCGCTTCCTCTGGTCCATGTTGAGTGTGGTACATACCATGTCACCAAACAACACAGTGACTACCTGGAGCCCTATATATAGGCCCACTGACTGATTACAAGATTGTAGACACCTGTGATGCTAATTAGTGGACACACCTTTAATTAACATGTCCCTTTGGTCACATTATTTTCAGTATTTTCTAGGGGTACCATCATTTTTGTCCAGGCCTGTTCCATGAGTTTTTTTTTTATAATTCTGTTGAAGCATGGTTGAAAAGCAATGTCTGACTTTCATTGGTTAACATTCATAGAATTTTTTTTAATTATTACTTTTGACAGATTAAAGTTATTTCTGTGACCATTGTGAGTTTTTCTTCCATTGACTGAAGAGTACCAACAATTTTGTCCACGTGTATAAATGTCTAAAGGCTAACTACACTGTTTTTAGCACAAACTGGGCTACAGTAATATGTGAGCAGCATGTATGTACAAATTTGTACTTTGGAGAAAAAAACAAACAAAAAAAAAACAGTTATGCGTGATTATTGAAAACAACAAAAAGTATCACTGAAATAAGTTCACAAAACCCATTCATAACATTTATTTACAAGACTTTTGTTACCTGGATCTTGTAGTCTAGAGTTTTTACATTCATTACATTTCATCTTGATCACTCATTCACATTTTCTAAGCCGTATGCGAGGAGGCGTGAATGATCATGAATAATGCTCTACTTCACACCAGAGAAGACAAAGACCCAAATAATGAGCTGCATAAATACCCCTTTCAGTCAGGTATGTGACAGAGGGAAGTGCTACAAGAAAATAATTTGAGGACAAAAAACATATATTTCTTTGTTTGTAGTTTATTTAGAACAGTTCGAGATAAATAAAATGCGTAAAAACATACATTCAGGGTAAAACTGCAACGAGAACAGAACAAAATAAACTGAAAAAATACAGTCGGTGAGAAAAGTGCTCCAAGATAAAAAATAAAAAAAACTAAACAACTGAAACAAACATTCAAAGAAAAATGGTGCAAACAGGAACAGTGCAAGATGAAATGGGTGTATGGTGTCTACAGTCACACATCCCTGTGCCACTCTTGAAAGCAGTTCCTGTTCAACTGAAGACACAGGGGAACGTTGCAGCCCTGGCATCTCCAAGGTGTTTTCTGCCGCTTGCCATGGACTGCTTTGCAATGCACACACAACTTGCGACCTGCAGTGGCAGCATCTCTGGCGTCTGAGGTCAGCACAGCTACTGGAACTGGTACATGGACAGTACTTGTCCGTTTTGGTGCTACTTCCTGTGAGACACCACAAAGCTCTTTGATGGGTTGCTCCATAAACTCTTTATGGGACAGGTTACCATATAGTTCTTTATGCACAATGAAAGCACTGGTGGCAGCAATGTCCAAGAAGTGTAAAAAAACCTTCCTGTACCACTTCATTGTTTTGTGCTGTGCGATGTAGTACTGTAACAGCTGATCAGACAGGTCAACGCCCCCCATGTGCTGGTTGTACGCAGTCACAGGTGCAGGACATGGAAATGTCTTTGTAGTCCATGTACCTTGTAATTTCACCCTCCTCTGCACAGTGCCTCAGGTATAAGCAGAATGGATGGACTTCTCGGGTGTCCATCCACTTCACAAATACAAGAGGTCCATCCTGAATCCACCTGACGGATCCCCTGGCAGACTTTTTAGACAGTGAATTATCTGCATTCCGAGGGCAGTCCTTCCTGTTGTCTCTGTAAGTCCCACATGCACCAAACTTCATGGTAAGCAAGTCTTTTAGGAGCTTTGGACTTGTGTAGAAATTGTCCATGTACACATGATACCCTGAACCTAAAACTTTACAGTCCAAGAGAGACGTCACAGCATCATATGATAGTCCATGGCCTGTGGGAAAGTTGTTCTTTCCTGTGTACAGTTTGAAGAGACTCATGGCAGAATAGGAGTTAGCACACGGCAGGTGAGTTCCAGGTTCCCGTGCGGGCAGGAATCGCAGAATCTGTGGAACTGTGTCGTCATCAGTCTGTGTTTTCCATGATTTTGTCTGCATCTTGCCTGCTTGTTTGCCTCTGCTTTTTTTTTGGGACAGGTGGCTGATCATTTTCACTGTCAACTATTTTGAAAAAAAAAAAAAAAAAAAAAAAAAAGATCATGAGCATGCTGGTAACACAATAAAAGAAACTAATGTACATCATCATCATCATATACACACACACATACATACATATATATGTGCACTTACTCAGTATGATTCTCGATTGCCTTCAAAACTGAACGTCGCTTATGTGTCCCAGTGCGAGGTGCTGGTGAAGGCATGATGGTGATGCAGACACATTCCTAAAAAAAAAAAAAAAAAAAAGTTGTTAGCCTGTATTGTTCCAAGTAAACGAACAAAATTATACAGGGAGGCCCCAAAAATGCATACTGATATCTTTGGAGGAAACATAACACTACTCTGCTGACATAAGTCAATCAAGTTTTAAAAAGAGCATAGATAACAACCGTCAGTGTGTATACACTTTTGTGCCCCTCTGTATGTGTTGATGGGCAATAGGCTGTACAAATATCTGTTGATGGGCCACAGACCATGTAGTGCATCTCAAACATTTACACCCGAGACATTAGCATGATGCCATGCACCAGGCATGTTTTTCATACACATTTAACACATTCTAAACATTTACACCTGAGCAGGTATTGTAAATATCTGCTAAACTAAAGCTAGTGTGAAGATTTACACCACAGAAAATATTCATAAACATCTCTTAGCTGCATAAGGCATTATTTTAGCCAGCTGTAACTAACATGCTTGTGCTAAATAACATTACTGATAGCAGTGTCATAAGCTAACCAAAACTGAGCCAAATATAAATTAGCAACCATAATCTAAAGCTATCCAAAACGAGGTGAAATACATTGGACCATTTACAAATATCTGTAAACTCCATAAGGCATTAGCTTAGCCACCTGAACTAACATGTTTGTGCCAAGCTACATAAAGCAGCATGTTAGCATGATTACCATGCTGACCTAAACCATGTACGTGACATTGACAGACAAAGTTTCACATAAGCTAACCGAAGTGAGGAAAAATATAATATTAGCTTTATATTATCAGAAAAAGAGTTATATAAGACTTAATAACTTATCCATGGTCATAACAGCTTGTTTGAAAATCCTCTGCTGGATCTATTCTCTCTTCAAAATGCTCCCGTTCGTTGTCGGAGTTGTAATCTTCTTCTGAGGAAAAGGTAAATTCTTCCTCACTGTCCAACATCATCTGAAGAGCTTCGTCGGCTGTGTATCGTACCATCTTCCAAACGCACAGAAAAATCACTGAATCTGTGTGGAAACTGTGTGTGTGTTCAAACCGGGCTGTGCTTTTTCAAGCCGGTGTCTGGGGGGTGTGGCCTCTCCTGTAGATTACCCGGACTGTTTTCCCTGTGAATAGCGTGTGGGCGTGTCCTGCCTCAGGTCATTATCAGATAATGAATTCTGAGAGAAATTCTGTGCCTCTCCTTGGTTTCACACGGATTACATAAAATGAGAATGTTGAGAATGTAACTTGCATCATTTAAAACTAGATCCTTTAAGCTTTCTATAGATATATTTCTCATGTCTGTGTGTGCAGTATTCGCGGAGTTTCAGTTCATTTTAACGACGTGTTATTATTTTTTTTTTTGCAGAGACTGAGACGGCTAAAAGCACACCCTGTTTATTTTCTTTATTTTACAAAAGCACAACGTTTTGTGGATATTGTGAGTGTTCATCAATAAAAGTAGACCCTTTACAGATTCAAATGATGTAATACACTTATGTATAGGATAAAAATGACAGAGCATTTTAAATTCTTTTCACGGTTACCAGAAAAAAATGCAAATAGACCCGCCGGCGGGTCCGCCGACTCCACTCCTAATTATAGTTGGCAAGGTGTTCTTTTCATGAAATGCTGCTTCTTTTTTTCTCCAAACATGCTGATTGTGGCCAAAGAGTTCTATTTTAGCTTCATCAATCCACAGCACTTGTTTCCAAAATGCATCAGGCTTCTCTAGATGTTCTGTTGCATTCTTCTGACATTGGATTTTATGATGGGGACACAGGTATGGTCTTCTTCTTCTTCTTGTCTGTGCAAGCATCGCTTCACAGTGGAATGGTGCACCACAACTCCATGTCTAATCTAAATCTAGTCTAGGCTAAATCTTCCTGCAGGTTTTTTGCAGTTTTGATTTGTCTTTCTGACCAGCATACAAGCAGTTCTCTTCTCTTTTCTTGGTCTTCCAGATTTCATCTTGACCTCCACAGTTCCCCTGAACTGCCATGTCTTAATTACTTTTCTCACTGTGGAAACTGCAAGCTGACAACGCTTTGCTATCTTCTTGTAGCCTTCTCCTGCATTGTGGGCATCAATAACTTTCATTTTTAGAGTCTTACACAGCTGCTTAGAGCAACCCATGGTTGTTGAATGTTCCCAAGTATGTGCACACGGTTTGAAGAGTCAAAGCATTTGTAAAGATTTGAAATTGGCATTTAACTAGATAGCTGATACCATGCATCAGATCTAATGATCTGATTAAGGTCTGAAACCTTGCAAAAAGAATCTGAGACTCTTAGGGTGCCCAAACTTTTGCACATAATAATATTTTTAATTTTTGTTCAACTTATGGCATTAGTAACTATGCATCAATGTTTGCTGAAAATATTCTACATTTTTTCCATTTCCAATAGAGACGGTGTTAACAGCTTTTCAATAAAAAAATCACCAAAATCTGTTATTTATCAAGGGGTGCCTAAACTTTTGCATAAGAATGTACATGTACTGTACATGCGTGAATGTTACTGTAAAAGCTACCAGACTGGAGAAAAGGTACTTCTACTTCAATTTACTTACATGTTGGACTAATAGGTATCATCATACAGATCTACAGTCGTGGCCAAAACTTTTGAGAATAACACAAATATTAGTTTTCACAAAGTTTGCTGCTAAACTGCTTTTAGATCTTTGTTTCAGTTGATTCTGTGATGTACTGAAATATAATTACAAGCACTTCATATGTTTCAAAGGCTTTTATCAACAATTAGATGACATTTATGCAAAGAGTGTTGGCCATTCTTTTTCAGGACCTCTGCAATTCGACTGGGCATGCTCTCAGTCAACTTCTGGGCCAAATCCTGACTGATAGCAACCCATTCTTTCATAATCACTTCTTGGAGTTTGTCAGAATTAGTGAGTTTTTGTTTGTTCACCCGCCTTTTGAGGATTGACCACAAGTTCTCAATGGGATTAAGATCTGGGGAGTTTCCAGGCCATGGACCCAAAATTTCAACGTTTTGGTCCCCGAGCCACAGTTATCACTTTTGCCTTATGGCATGGTGCTCCATCGTGCTGGAAAATGCATTGTTCTTCACCAAACTGTTGTTGGATTGTTGGAAGAAGTTGCTGTTGGAGGGTGTTTTGGTGCCATTCTTTTACTCATGTCTGTGTTTTTGCGCAAAATTGTGAGTGAGCCCACTTCCTTGGATGAGAAGCAACCCCACACATGAATGGTCTCAGGATGCTTTACTGTTGGCATGACACAGGAATGATGGTAGCGCTCACCTTTTCTTCTCTGGACAAGCCTTCTTCCAGATGCCCCAAACAATCGGAAAGAGGCTTCATCTGAGAATATGACTCTGCTCCAGTCCTCAGCAGTCCATTCGCCATACTTTTTGCAGAAGATCAATCTGTCCCTGATGTTTTTGTTTGGAGAGAAGTGGCTTCTTTGCTGCCCTTCTTGACACCAGGCCATCTTCCAAAAGTCTTCGCCTCACTGTGCGTGCAGATGCGTTCACACCTGCCTGCTGCCATTCCTGAGCAAGCTCTGCACTGGTGGCACTCCGATGCCGCAGCTGAATCCTCTTTAGGAGACGATCCTGGCGCTTGCTGGACTTTTTTGGACGCCCTGAAGCCTTCTTAACAAGAATTGAACCTCTTTCTTTGAAGTTCTTGATGATCCTATGAATTGTTGATTTAGGTGCATTCTTAGTAGCCACAATATCCTTGCCTGTGAAGCCATTTTTATGCAACGCAATAATGGCTGCACGTATTTCTTTGCAGGTCACCATGGTTAACAATGAAATAACAATGATTTCAAGCATCAGCCTCCTTTTAACATGTCAAGACTGCCATTCTAACCCAATCAGCCTGACATAATGATCTCCAGCCTTGTGCTTGTCAACATTCTCACCTGAGTTAACAAGACGATTACTGAAATGATCTCAGCAGGTCCTTTAATGACAGCAAGGAAATGCAGTGGAAAGTTTTTTTCGGGAGTAAGTTCATTTTCATGGCAAAGAAGGACTATGCAATTCATCTGATGACTCTTCATAACATTCTGGAGTATATGCAAATTGCTATTGTAAAAACTTAAGCAGCAACTTTTCCAATTTCCAATATTTATGTAATTCTCAAAACTTTTGGCCACGACTGTACAAGGGGCGCTCAATCCGGAAGTTTTTATGAAAATTAAGGTTAACAATTAATTTAAAAAAAATTTAATTAATTTAACAAAAAAGATTAATTTAATAAAAAAGACTTCAAGCACAGTATGATGATACACTTTGCCTCAATAAAGCATTTAAATATTGGTGCAAATGTGTTGAATACTGTCCGTGAATGACAATTCTGGCTATTGTAGCCCGGAACCCACTGCTATCATTCCAATGAACATCCCAGTTGAATTATCTTTGGAAAAACAGACTGGTTTGATTACCAAAGACATTTTTTTCTTGCAGGACCATGCATGACTCATACTATCCACTGCACCATGTGCACATTACAGGAACTTAGCTGAAGGCTATTGCCACATCCCCCACTCAGTACTGACCTTGCTCCAACCATTTTTGGGCAATAAAGGATTTCAGCATTTCAGACATGAAGTGGAAAATTCAATCATGGGACATTCTATGAGAAGACTTTCTACCTTGGTGATATCCAAGCACTTGTAAAAGTCTGGGATAAGTGCAGGGGATTATATAGAAAAATAAAGAAAGTTTTTACTCTCATGTTTTTTTCTGTTCTTCTGAAGTCCCACTTTGACTTGAATGCTCTTTAAATAAATGTCAGGGGCGGACGTGGACAGAGAAACGACCCAATAGCAGAATCAGACTCTTTAGAATAGCCTTTTATTTATGCACCAGGGTAAAATGGACAAAGGCTGGAAGAGCAGTGTGTGGGTGTGTGTGTGTGTATGTACGTGTGTATGTGTGTTTGTGTGTGTTTATTTGTGTGTGTATGTGTGTGTGTGTGTGTGTGTGTAAACGGTCCAGAAGGGGAATGTCCTAGAATGCAATGAGTGTACGCGGTGATGACGTCAGGGAATCCTCCGCGAACCCGGAAGTAGCGCGTGCGAGAATATCCTCGGAGATGGTCCCGGCGATTTATTATTTTTTCTTTCCTTGGCGCTGTTTCGCTGCGTGAACTGAGAGCGGATGTCGGAGTTTTTTGTTCTGCCTTTGCTGGGGTGCCGGAGGCTGGTGAATGGCGTGAGCGTCGCACCGGGAGGGCAGAAGTGTGGGACGCCGAAGAGTTGGCTTGGATCCGAGGTGAGTGCCGCTGAACGGAGGTGCAGCTGTGAGCACAAACAAATCCGGGGGCGATTGCTAAATCGAAATCCAAAAACACAGTCAGGGTCATACACAATGATCAATCCAAAACGAGCGAGGTAACCAAGGGCGAAGACGAAAGAATAAATCCAGAGAGGGTAAGCAGGGGTCGGCAACGAGAAAGAATACGAAGAACTAGATTTAGCAAGGAAAGCATGGGGCACACGAGCGAGACACTGGGGCGCTGAGTGACAAACTCGGTGTGCTTATAAAGCCAAGGGTTGATTGCTTGATTCGATACAGGT
The DNA here is from genome assembly GCA_030347435.1 of Clarias fuscus. Lineage (NCBI taxonomy): Eukaryota > Metazoa > Chordata > Actinopteri > Siluriformes > Clariidae > Clarias > Clarias fuscus. Next base: position 27,527,348 of record CM059210.1, on the reverse strand, counting down.
GTGCTGTGATTGAGTGCGGAGCGCGTAGGGAAGCACTCCGAAATAGATTTAGACCCATGAGTAGCTAGCTCGTGACAATAAAAAAAAAATTAATTAATCATCAACTATGTCTATTTCCAATTATATTTTAAGTTCTTTCAGAACTTAATTTTAAAAAAGCAAAGCTCTAATATATTCTAAATTCATGACATGTAAAGTAAAATATTTCAAGCCTTGTTTGTTTTAATGATTATAGCCATTTTTTAAATATTTTATTTGAATAAATTACCATTCATGCAGTATAAATGCCATTTAGCTCTTGATCTAGTTCGTTACAGACATGGAAAAGGTTGCTAACTTGACAGTTCTAGAAGACAATCATTGAAGCCACAGAAGGAGTCATGGTGAAGCCTATTCATGAAAAGTTGACTGTAATGTGCACAAGCAACAGGGATTAGCACAGTTTTAAGAAGATTGTCAGGCAATGCTGATCCAAGCTTGGTAGATCTTGTGCAAGTGATGTTGGAGTCCATGTTCAGACACCTTTAAAAAAAATGGGCTACAAATTGTTGCATCCCTTGTAACTGTCACGGTTACTGCTTGCTGGACGAAAGAGAGACATGATAGCAGAGGTGAAAATGATCAAAAGGATTTATTGAAACACAAAAGAACCAAAAGACCAGACATGAACTGAAACCAGGATAAACTAAACATGGAGCTACACTGAACTAGACATTACCAAAAGACTGAGAGATAGACAGACTAGGAGACAGACAGACCAGGAGCACATGGAGCCAGGAGAACATGGAGCCAGGAAGAACACAGAGAACCAGAAGAACACAGAACAGGAAGAACACAGAGCCAGGGAGAACACAGAGAACCAGAAGAACATAGAACAAGGAGAACACAGAGTCAGGAAGAACACAGAGTCAAGAGAACAAAGAGCTAGACAACATACCAGGACAAACAGTAACCTAGACAAACAGATGCAAGACCAGACTAAACTGAACTCAGGAACATTTATAACAAACACTAATGAGCACAGCTAATTAGCAACCTCAGTCCAGGTGAGCGCCACATCACCTGACCGAGGTGCATTCTGGGGATTAGAGTCCTTCACAGAAAAGAACACAAAGAACACAGAAAAAACAAAAGGAAGTCTCTGGGCGCTTTGGCGCCCTCTAGGGGTAATCCCTGACAGTAACAAGCTGTGGGAGATTTTTCTCCTACACTAGTTACAGTTGCCTCAAGTACAAATTTCACACAAAAACTTTAGGTTTAAAAGAACCAAAGAAAAGACTCCGGACTCCTTGAAGAGGATTTTTTTCTGATTTTTTATCAAATTATTAACCCATTATAATCCAACTTTTTCCAAGTATTGTCACCCATTGTAATTACATTTTCTCTTATCTTGTTTGCTTACGTCATATACCTCGTCTTCTGACTCCATATCTTTTCCCCATTATAATCTATTTTTCTTACAAATTATTTTCCATTATCTTTGCACTAAGTTTGTTTATTATTAAAAAATATAGAGGCGGCACTTATTTAACTATACATTCTTACAGTTCTCAACAGACAGGCCATGGGTAAGCATCTCTCTCGCACTCATTTTAATTATTTGTCTTATTTTCCTAATTTGTTGTATTTACGTATTTTATTTTATTGTTATAGCTAAGCGCAACTGCCCAAGCACTGAATACATCCCTTTGGACGACTCGGACAGCCAGGACAGTCCAGAGCACAACTCCTTTGAGGATTACACTCCTACTGAACCTGTTGCGGACCGAGCCTCAGTGAGTTTTTGCCAGCATGAGTTTGATGGATCATTGACACAATTTCTTCATAAGAACGGTCTTACTTATGTCAGGAAGGATGACTCCGGGCCTGGTCCTTCTAAGAGACCGCGTCCGGAGGCACATAGCTCTCCTTTACTTTCTTTCAGGTCTGTGCGACCAGAGTCTAGTACTCCAGCCCAGTCTCTCTTAAGGCCTGTTGGTCTAAGAAGTGTCAGTACTCAGACTGATTTTAAAGTGTCTGTTGGTACCCAAACTGATATTTCTGAAGCGTCTACACCACTTTTGAATCGTTGGTATTTCTGTTTTTATTCCTCACACTGATCTTCCCATTAATGTGGTTCTGGGTCAGAGAAGGCTTCATATTTAATTTCTTATGCCTTTTGTTATTTGATGCCCACCCAGGCCCCTTATTTTACTGTACTTTTATATGTTTTTTTATATAGGCCTTATACTTTATATTTTTATTTTATTCACTATGTAGGTGCACATGCTATTTTATTTTGTGCCTACTCTTATTAAACTTATTATTCATTAAGCTGAGTGTGTGTCTTTTGGTTATTTGTCTGTGTCCCTTAAAATTTGACATGCCTGCACTTGTATCCAACCCCTGTTACATCACAGTTAAGATCACCCCATGTCTGAGGAGATTACCTCATGTCTGGGCTGTTGGCATTACATAATGTCTAGGGCTACATGATATCAGCTGACATTACATCATGTCTAGGGACATCAGGTACTTTTGGATGCTCAGGGGTACAAAGATTACATCATCTCTAGGGTCTGTTTGGTACACACTGTCCACTAAGCATCTCACATCCAAGATGGCTGCCTGTCTAGAGTTCGTTCGAGTTCATGCTGCATGTTCTTGCTACTGTGACATCACACTGTCCTTGGCTCACCTTTGTCTCCTTACCTTACCTCTATGTTTTTTTACTAAGATTAATAGTTTCTATCATATTGTTGCATGCACAAGTATATTTAATTAAAATATGCTCACAAAGCCACTTCTGAAAAAAACAAAACAAACAAAAAAAACATCTGACATAAATCACGTAAGTTAAGGAGAGATAGAGCTGGACCATTGCTCAAAAGTACATTTTCATTTTATTTGAAAATCAAGCTCTCAGTGTCTGGAAGAAGAGTGGAGAGGTATAGAATACAAGTTTCCAGTGTGAAGTTTCCACAGTCTGTGATGATTTGGATACCATGTCTTCTGCTTATGTTGGGCAACTATGTTCTTTTTACAACCCCAAATAAGCCACATGGACTTTTTCATGGGTCTACAACAAGCAGACTGGGACTAGTTACGCCCCAGATTTTAACAAAAACACAAGAGTCTCTGGGCGCTAGGCGCCCTCTAGGGGTTAACTCTGACATAATCCCCCCCTCAAAAGGCACCACCGGAGGTCCAGGGCATCCCCCATAAGGTCCCCTGTCTGGCCACCTTACACAGAGGCTGTAGATTGTGTCCTTTGGGCTGGGTGGCAGAGCACACAGGATAGGAGAGATTCCTCCCCTTTTCTGAGGCGTGACCGAAACAAGGTCTTCGACACCGGGTGCAGAGCGAGCACTGGGCGGAGGACTGGGCACACCGAACCCAAAGCGGGGCGGCGAAGGAAGCTTGCCGTCGTTGAAGCTGGGCCGCGGAAGGAGCTTGCCGTCGTCGAAGCAGAACGGCGGAGGGAGCTCATCGTCGTCGAACCAGGGCGGAGGAGGTGGCACAATGTCCTCGAATCCGAGCGGCGGAGGAAGAAATCCGATGTCGATGAAGCCTGGCGGGAAGCTGGTGCGATGTCCTCGAACCCAGGCGGCGGAGGAAGCTCATACCTTTCAGAGCTCTCCGGAAGCTCTGGGCCCGCAGCGGCCCTCTCTGGATGTTCTGGGCCTCCACTGAGGCTAACTGGCCCTCTAGGGCTTAACCCTGACAGTTAGTGATGCTAATAATAATAATAATAATAATAATAATAATGTGGTGATAGGGTGTAGTGAACATTAAGAAAGTCTGATTACGCCACCCTGGGAACTCACCCCAGGGACAAAAAGATGAAGATATCTAAACCACTCAATTTAGAAGTAAAGCACACACGTTCGATTACTTCACAGTAGGCAGGAGACATGGATAAAGTATAAAAAATCTAATTTTATTAATACAATTATTTAAAAACACTAAAAAGAACAAATAAACCAAAAGGACACCCCAGTTCCAACAAGAGAACAAAATACAGAAGAAAGAAAAAGAAAAATGAAAACCCTGATTAAAATGTAGTATCGTTGGATACAATAGAATAAAAATAAAAATACAGACAGTGCTGAGGTTCACGATGGCCAGAAACAAGATAAAGTGGTCTTTTACTAGAGCATACTTCCACACACCACTGTGCACAATGATCAGGCTCTCAAACACTCCAAGTGCAACACTGCACACAATCGGGAAGAACCACCACCCCAGCGAGGAAGGCGAATCTAGCAGGGAACCTCATCTCCTACAATAAACAGAAAAAGAAAAGAAAAACAAAAAAAGAATTCCAAGAATATTACAGATATCACTTAATGAGACATCTTCTGACAACAATAAGTATCAAGAGCCAAACAAAAGTACATCAGGAAAAGTCATACTGTAAAAATGTACCCAGTAGTCTCTATTACAAACCAGCTATCCTGAAATACCTCCATTTAACTTAAATATAAAAATAGAAGCAATCATGATACCACCCAATCAAAATAAACCATAATAAAGAAAACAAAACTTAAATACACCAAGGAAACCTGGTTTACTGAATAAAAAAAAAAGGAAAATAAATTTATAAAATCAACCATACAATCGACATGGGGCAATGAAACGGCACGACACCAGACAAATAAACACTCCCCTTTCCACAATGTTCACGGCAGCACCTTCATGAGATGAATGGCAGCGTCTTCACTATTGGAAATTAGTAGCACTAGCTTCCATACTGTTAGCGATTACATCTTCAAAGCCGTAAAAACCAGCAGCACAAGCAGCACCACTCGCGAAACAGCAGTCAGGACAATATTAGCATATAGCAACAAGAGGGAGTTTCCTCTGACAAACATGAGACAGTAAACGTTAATAAATCAACATGTCCCGGATTCCCATTAAAAAAAGGTAAGTTAAACCACTTACCATTCAGGGCTCTGTAGCGAAAGCACATAGAGGCATGGGTTTAATCAAAGCCACATCCCACCATAGCACAATAGGGTGCAAGGAAGCCTAATCAATATGCAGGGGAAATGTTAGTTTCCAAAGGAACCAACACTAAACAAGGTCAAACAAACATACCTGATAGGCAAACACTCACAACCACATGAGCAACCGCAGCGCCAGAAAACACACTATAAAAATTAACAATAACCCCGTTAAGTTATACACATGAAACCAGTTTCCAAAAGCCATGTTTAAACAACGCGCTCACCTGCTGCTGCTACAAACACTGACAACAAAGGGGCAATCGGGCGTATCACGACCCCGGCAGCAGTCAATCGGCCTTTAAATAGGGAGGTGCCTTGCTCTGATTGGTGAACACTGCTGTCATTCACCTAAACCCACTACAATAATAATAATAATAATAATAATAATAATAATAATATAGTAATAGATTAATAAAATAGTAATAGTAATATTAATAGTAATATTAGTATAAAATAGTAACATAATATATATATAATATATATAATAATAGTCATTAAACAACTGGGATTCCTTCATATACATCCATAGTGGGTCTTTGTTTACAACAAGACCGGAAGCTCTGTTCCATCTCTGTAGTCAGCAACTTGCTCCATCGCAGCTCGATTACATCATCGAGCTCAATCACCATGGAGACTGGAAACGCTGCTCAGCCACAGACCAGGTGAAATGGGAATCCTGAAGTGGATTTCAGCATTCTTCATCCTCTGGCTAAAAGTAATATTACACTAAATACCAAAGTTGAACTTTTTAATGTCCAGTCCCTAACAAATAAATCACGCCTAATCCATTATCATATTTTGAAGAATGGGATTAATATTGATACTGTCTGAATGAGACTTGGCAGTAACCTGAGGCTTACTCTGTTTTAAATGAGTCTTGCCTTCCAGATATACTTACCTTGAAAAAGCCCAAACCACTGGTCATCCACCTCACAGATTTGAAACTATCACAACTCCTTCTTTCTAAACTGTCTACCTTTGTATGTCTAGCAGTTAAATGTAAGCATCCACTCTCTATAACAATACTTCGTATTTACTGGCCACCAAAACAACACCCGTGTTTCATCACAGAAATGGGGTGAGTTTCTTTCAACATTCATGTGGACACACCCTCAAATGATTTTGCTGCTGAGTTCCTAGAACTTTTGGACTGTTTAAATCCAAAAAAGGTCCCCACCCCTAGTAAGGGCCACATCCTCAATTTAGTCATCACTGACTCTATTTCTGTCTCAAATCTCCAAGTATATGACCTGGGTGTCTCTGACCATAAAGTCATTTCAATGCATCTTTCTTTACACCAAATTTCAAGACGTGACATTGTATTAGAAATCTGAAAAACATAAATCCTTCTGATCTAAATGCTAGCATAAAAAATCTGTACAATGCTCCACAACTCTCCTCAGTCAGTGAATTAGTGGACTACTACAGTAATGGCCACCAAAATATCCTTGAGGCCCACGCTCCTGTTAGATCACGCATGGTCACTTTTTCAAAATCTGCCCCATGGTTTACCAGTGAGCTCGGTATAATTAAAACAGTTGGACGTGGCACGGCTCTGGTGTGGTTTGAGTCCTATCTGACAAATAGAGTTGAGTATGTGGCCATTGGGTATGCCAAATCATGGCCCCACTTGGTCAACTTTGTGGTGCCACAACATCTACATGCTCCCATTGGGCCACGTCATTGGCAAGCATGGAGTTTCATTCCATTGCTGTGCCGATGATACCCAGCTGTATGTGAGATTGAACCTGATCTCTCTGTCACTTCCATCACCTCTCACTTGTTGCCTGGATGAGATTAAGGCATGGATGTCAGAGAACTTCCTTTAAAAAAAAAAACTGTTGTGGTAAGTGCTATCCCCCACCAGCCCCATTCTTCCCCAATTACCTGTATTTCCTTTTCTGGCCACACCATTACTCTTTCCAACTCTGTTAATAAACTCACCTGACACTACTCTCACTACTGAGAGTAGTGATTTCGTTAGTGTGTGTGCGGTGAAGGGTCAGAAATTGTAAAGTATTTAAGGTCTAAAATATCAATTCAAATTTCATTGACAGGCAGCAAAAGTTGTTGCAATTACACGGTGGATTATCCAAGTTGCACAATTGAGTTATCTGAGCACATTTTTATGTCAAGTGATATTCCTGTCAAGTGATATTCCTGACCCCTCCCATTTTCATCCCAGCTTGGAATTAGCACGAAGGGTGATGATACTGTAACTTTTGACAAAAAACAAACAAACCAAACAAAGAGAACAACTGACTTAATATGAAACATATTCATGTATGTACTACTTCTACTTCTCATGTTTGTCTGTTTGCTCATTCATTCATTCATTCATTCAGTCAGTACATTGTGCACACACATTCAGACCTGGTTAAATATAACTAATTCACAAGTGAGAGTATTTAGTTGAATACTCTGGAGCTCTGATGCAGCAATGCCACCTGCAGCACTGTGGTATCACTGTGTGTGTGTGTGTGTGTGTGTGTGTGTGTGTGTGTGTGTGTGTGTGTGTGTGTGTGTGTGTGTATGAGTGCAAGTTTCTTCTGTAACAAAAACTTAAACAAGAAGATATTAAAAAGTATGCATCTAATTTAACCTTAAACATTTAACCTTAAACACTTGCCCTTTTCAACTAAAATCAACAGCAACAACAACAACAACAAAAATCTCTTTTAGATCCTTACTGGGCTGCCAAGCATTCAGTTAATGCAACCCCTTCTGTTAGATTTACCTCTTGTGGGAAATCAGAGAAGCAGTGATCTAATCCACTGAGTCTGATTTGTGCTTCATGTGCAAAACACATATCCAAGCTTTGCCTTTTTTTTATCTCACTTCCTGATGTGTGATGCCTGTCGTCTACTTAAAAAAAAAAAAGTAGCTGTTAAATATTAGAAATATGAATGAAACACAAAAACATTATTTTTCTCCTGCCAGGAGTTTCCACATTATCCCTTTGTTCAATTGGAATCTTATGTTATGTTCAAATTGAATTGTCTTTTCTGTGTTTAATATACAATAAATGTCACTTTGAATAACATTTGCACAGCAATACTATTTGTTCCTGGAAGAAAGCTAAAATTCACTATTTAGGGTTATATAATTTTTATGGTATTTTTGACAAATTTCAGTTTGAAACCTCCCAGTTTTAAACTTTATAGGAATATAATTGGCTTTTTTATACTGTTTTATACGTTATACTCTCCTTTCTCTCTCTTTCTCTTGCCGGCATCTTAGGGAGGCAGAGGCTGGGTCTTTGCCTCTGTCTCTCATTTTTCTGTGCGCTTCTCTCTCAATCTTTTTCTTTTCTTTGGCCCTGATACCTTACCGTTGCCACCTAAATGATCGCACGAAGTGCTGAAATATCAGGACCCTTAAATAAACATGCCGCCAGGTAAGGCGCCTTCACTTGATTGCGGCGTTGCTTGGCAACCGTCAGTCAGTCCGAAAAATTGGGAAAACTTTGAAAGTATCCCCAAGTGCAGTTACAAAAACCATCAAGCGCTACAAAGAAACTGGCTCACATGCGGCCCGCCCCAGGAAAGGAAGACCAAGAGTCATCTCTGCTGCGGAGGATAAGTTCATCCGAGCCACCAGCCTCAGAAATCACAGGTTAACAGCAGCTCAGATCAGAGACCAGGTCAATGCCACACAGAGTTCTAGCAGCAGACACATCTCTAGAACAACTGTTAAGAGGAGACTGTGTGAATCAGGCCTTCATGGTAGAATATCTGTTAGGAAACCACTCCTAAAGACAGGCAACAAGCAGAAGAGACTTGTTTGGGCTAAAGAAAACAATAAAGAACACAATAAAGAAAACTCTTTGAATGAGATGGAGTGTCCAAACTTTTGGTCTGTACTGTATATATATATATATATATATATATATATATATATATATATATATATATATATATATATATATATATTTCGATTTATATATATATGTCACATCTGTTAAGATCTGGCTCACCAAATTACTGTGCCGCCTCTTTGTCTCCCCCTGGTGTGTCTATGTGTGTATGTATTTCACTATTGGCACTAAATGAAGTTCACCTGTGTCCACCTTGTGTGTATCTCTATTTATACAGCCGGTCCCATAGTCCTTTGTCTGTTCACCGTTTGTCTCACATGAATGCTGTTTGTGTGTGTGTGTGTGTGTGTGTGTGTGTGTGTGTGTGTGTGTGTGTGTGTGTGTGTATTTTCCCTGCATCTGCGTCCGCATTCTTTGTACAACATGAGACATGAACAGACCTTCCCGGTCGCAGCAGGGACGCCCCTCCCCGAGGATGACACACCACTGCAGCAGTACCTCCGGGGGCAACAACGGGAAATCGACAGCTTGGCACGGCTGTGAATGACCTTGCATTTAGCGTTAGCCAACTCGTGTCTGCCCAAGCTCCCTCTCCTCCATCTCCTAGACGCCCCGAACCATCGGTGCCACGTCCTGCCCCTCCAGAGAGATATGCGGGGACTCCTGAGGGGTGCAAGCCCTTCTTGCTGGCCTGTGAGCTGTACCTGGCGGAGTTCCCCGACATGTCCGAACAGCAGCGGGTAAGCTTTGTCACGCAATAGCTCACAGGGTCAGCCATGGATTGGGCAACAGCCACATGGAGCGCCGGGAGGAGAATCACGTCAAGCTATGCCCGGTTCATCGAGGCTCTTCGCGTGGTTTTTGATCACCCCGACCATGGCAAGTCAGGAGAGTAGCAACTACTGCGGTTACGCCAGGGTAATGCAACTGTTGCAGACTATGCCGTGAAGTTCCGGGTTCTCGCTGCGGAGAGTGGATGGTGCGAAACCAGTCTACTAGCCAGGTTCCGTGATGGTCTACAAGCTGAAATACAGCTGGAATTAGCCTGTAGGGATACAGGTATGTCATTGGCCGAAGTAATTGCCCTGGCAACCCGGGGCCAACGGCGACATTCCTCGTCCAAGCAGCCGGTGAAATGGGCCAAAGTCGGCCGTCATTACTCACCCCAATCAGAACCGCGCAGATGGGCCCTCCCATCTCTCGCCGCAGGAGAGGAAACAGAGACTGGAGCTCGCATTTTATCTTGGTCCCCTAGATGCGCCAGATTATGCACACCGCCGGTTTTGACAGTCCAAACCATGAACATCGAGAGTCCAAGCGCCCAAGTGTCAGTCACGGTACCATCTGAGTACACGCAGTTTATCCATTGTCCATGGAGGAAACGCGGGTCATGGAGGAATATGTGAGTGAAGCTCTTCAACAGGGGCTCATCAGTAGGTCCACGTTTCCAGCGTCGGTGGGGTTTTTTTTATTGAAAAAAAAGGTGGGGGTTTACGTCCCTGTATTGATTACCGCGGACTTAATGCGGTAACAGTAAAGTATAAGCACCCACTGCCCCTGGTACCGGCGGCCATCGACTAACTCCGTGGCGCCTCCATCTTCACTAAACTCGATCTCCGCAGCTCATATAATCTCGTTCGTGTGCGTAGTGGTGATGAGTGGAAGACTTCGTTTAGCACAACTTCAGGACATTACCAGTATAATGTGATGGCTTATGGTCTGGTAAACGCACCTGCGGTGTTTCAGGGGTTCATGAATGACGTGTTTCGGGATATGTTTACCCGTTTTGTTATAGTTTACTTGGATGATATCCTAGTATACTCGTGGTCATATGCCGAACATGTCCGTCATGTGTCCGCCGTCCTTCATCGCCTGCGCAAACACGGGCTCTATGCGAAGGCGAAGAAATGCAAATGCCATCAATCGGAGATCACATTTCTCGGCTATCGTATTGGGCTACAGGGGGAAGGTCTCGGCGGAGCAACAGTGGCCGGAACCCAAGTCAGTCAAGGCGCTACAGAGTTTTCTCGGGTTTGCCAACTTCTATCGGCACTTAATTAGAAACTTCAGTCTAGTGGCTGCACCGCTCACCTCTCTATTAAAGGGGAAACCAAAACACCTGACAGAGTTTTCTTCGGAGGCGCGCACGGCTTTTCTGCGTCTTAAAAAGGCATTCACCACCGCCCCCCTGTTAAAACAACCGGACACAGAAAAGCCATTTGTTATAGAGGTCGACACGTCCTAGGTTGGGATAGGAGCAGTGCTGTCGCAACGTCACCGCCAACCAGGAAAACTCCACCCTTGTGCTTTTTTTTTCTAGAAAACTAACCCCTGCCGAACGCAACTATGATATCGGTAACCAAGAACTGCTAGCAGTAAAGGCGGCGTTAGAGGAATGGCGGCACTGGCTAGAGGGAGCTAAACATCCCTTTATGGGACTTACTGACAATCAAAACCTAGAATATATCCAGCATGCTAAAAGACTCAACCCTCGACAAGCCCAGACGTCCCAGCAACCTTGGAGGGCTTAATCCAACTCGCCCGTCGGTTCTCCACCTCCCGCCATGGTTAACACAGGAGCCGGGGAACCCATGCAATTAGGACGCGTCTCCTTAAAAGCTGCAGAACGGGAACGCCGATTCAGAGAGGGGCGCTGCGCGTATTGTGGATCTGCTACACACCACCGAGCCATCTGTCCTCTGCGACCGGGAAACGCGCAGACCCGGTGAGAAATGAGAGTGGCTCACCGGGTTCCATCTCCCTCTCCACCACCTTGACCGATGATTCCCGTCTCACGGTAAAAGTACACCTCCAGTTTGACCACAAACGAGTTGGAAGTACCTCGTTCATCGATTCTGGTGCCGTGGGCAACTTCATTGACTCTTCTTATGTCAAAAGACTGGGGGTAAAGACAGAGGCGTTATCCCAGCCCGTATCTATTACATCAGTTGATGGTCGGCCCCTCTCCTCCAGTCCCCAGCCTATCACCCTCGTCATTAACCAACATCAGGAACAGATCCAGCTTTACATCACCTCCATTCCGTCACCACCTATCATCCTGGGACACCCATGGCTACTGCGTCACGACCCTCTCATCTCCTGGACCCAAAATCGGATCCTACAATGGGGACCGACCTGCAACTCGACTCAACTCATCTTTATTTGTATAGCACTTTAACAACAAGAATGCCCCAAAGTGCTTCACATAAATAATAAAATAATATAGTAATATAATAAAATAAAATAAAATAAGGAACTACATTAAGAAATTAAAAATACTACTACTACTACTACTACTACTACTATTAATAATAATAAAATATTAAAAAGGGACATAATTAAAATCACATCACACACAATCTCATGTTGGTTTAAATGCCAAAGAAAACATGTGAGTTTTGAGATGGGACTTAAACACCCTCAGTGATGTGGCCTCACGAATGGTCAAGGGTAGGTCATTCCACAGTTTGGGTGCCGCCACAGAGAACGCCCGATCACCCCTGAACTTGCACTTGGTCTTGGGTACTGTCAGAAGTTTATTTGATGATCTGAGAGTCCGTGATGGAGCATATGGCTTAAGCAGATCCGAGAGGTAGGGCGGGGCAAGGCCATGTAAACATTTAAACGTGACCAAAGAATTTTAAAATTAATTCGGTATTGTACTGGGAGCCAATGCAGAGAAGCCAGAACTGGAGAGATATGTTCTCTTTTACGTGTAGATGTTAATAGTCGAGCAGCGGAATTTTGGATCAGCTGTAACCAATGTAATGCTGCTTGAGAAACCCCAAAATACAGGGCATTGCAGTAATCAATATGAGTGGTGATGAAGGCGTGGATTGCTATTTCGAAAAGCCTAAAGGACAAAACAGGTTTAAGTTTTGCTAATTGCCTTAACTGAAAGAAACTGAACCGAACCACAGCACTGATCTGTTTATCAAATTTAAGGCCATGGTCAAAAACAACACCTAAATTTGATGCTGTGGGTTTAACATACTGCTCCAAAGCTCCTAAATCCAGAGGTGGAACTCTGCCTCTGGCACCAGGACCAAATACCAAAACCTCTGTCTTTTTATCATTAAAATTTAAAAGATTTTGCGCTAACCATGCCTTTATGTCATCTAGACATGTTGACAGAGCCTTGACAGAGTAGCCTTACTTCTGCTTTAACGGGAGATAGATTTGACTGTCGTCTGCATAGCAATGAAAGGAGATGCCATGTTTTCTCAGGATATAACCGAGCGGCAACAAATATAATGAGAAAAGAAGGGGTCCAAGAATAGAACTCTGTGGGACCCCATATGTCAGAGGAGCTGATGAGGACTCAAGATCTCCAAGACTAACCAAAAATTTTCTATCAGTAAGATAGGACCTAAACCAGTCTAGAGCTGTCCCCGTAATTCCCACCCAGTGTTCTAGGCGTGACAGAAAGATGTCATGGTCTACTGTGTCAAAGGCAGCTGTTAAATCAAGCAGCAGAAGAATCACAGAATCACCAGAATCTGTAATACGATAAATGTCATTTAAGACCCTTAACAGAGCTGTTTCAGTATAGTGAAGAGCCTTGAAACCAGACTGAAAAACCTCAAGAATTCCATGCTCACTAAGATAACTTATTAGTTGTGTATAAACTACTTTCTCCAAAATCATAGACAGAAATGGTAGCTTGGAGATTGGTCTGTAATTAGAAAACACAGATGGATCAAGATTAGGTTTCTTTAACAAAGGCTGCACAACTGCATGTTTAAAATTTCTGGGTACCACCCCAGATCCCAAACTGCTATTTATAAAATTTTAAACTATAGGACCTAGAATGGGAGCCAATTCTTTAAAAAGATGCGGAGGAATGCGATCAGCAGGAGATCCTGCAGGCTTCATAATATTAATAATCTTTAACAGAAAGGAAAGGGAGATAGGCTCAAACTGGTTAAAAACAGCAGAGCTAGAGACAGAAGCAGAGATAGATGGGTCACATGCAGGAGATGTAATAAGAGCCCTTGTAGAAGAAACCTTAAACTGGAGAAAGTTTTCACACACTGCATAAGAGCTTTCAAAACTGACAATTCGGGGGGACCATTAAGAATAACATTAAATGGCTGAAATAAAACGTGAGGCTTATGACAGTTCGCTCAAATTAACTCTTACCGAAAAATAAATAAATGCTGAATTTATCTAAATCCAGAGAACACTCAATCATATTCTCAGTCATTTTCAGAGGGCACAAACACTCTCCTTATAAAAATACCCTGAGATCACAAAACTGTATACTAATTAGTTTTTTGGGTAGTGCAGCCTCTGTAATAGCGAAGTTAATAGTATTTCCAAAGCTTTAGCATCTTTTTGAGGGAAAGAGTGACATTGTGAGTTTGTGACACTGACAGTAAGCTGTAATAATAACTGCAGACTTGGTCACATCTGACCGCTGTTGGCGCTGCCAGTGATTTTCAAAACGCCCGATAAAAAAAATAAAAAAATAAACTGGCAACTAAACTGTAAACTAACCCAAACAAATTTTTATAAAAAAAGTCACCACTTACCCTGAATAAAAAGTCCATTAAACTGTCATCTTCATCTTCATATTGCAGTTTGCTAGCGTCAGTCCGGTGGGGGTGAGGAGGGTTAAACTCACGTAATTGCTACTTAGCAGTTAATTGCTGGCTTCTGTTAACGTCTTCTTGAGAACAAAGTGCCATCTAGTGGTGGCAGCCAGTAAATGAATAAATAGTGCTTCAATGGGCATGTTTACTATGAAATCTTGACACGCCTTTCTGGCAGGAGAGGGAGGGGGATCATGGCAGCCATAAACCATTCACACACCAGTTGCCCGACATCTTGTTTTGAGTGGCTTCATCTGTGTATACTGTATATATAATTATTAAAATTTCTAAAAAAAAAAAAAAGAAAAAAAAAAAACACATTACAATTGAAACAGTTACTCAGTACTTCAGTAGTCTTTTCACCAAATACTTTTTTACTCTTACTTGAGTAATATATTGGATGATTACTTTTTACTTCTCCTTGAGTAATATTATTTTGAAGTACAGCTACTTTTACTTAAGTAAATGTTTTGGCTACTCTGCCCACTTCTGTTAGTATGAGAGACAATGAATTTGTGATTCCCTTGCATTAACGTATTGACCACCATCGTGTTTAGTTTGATGACTCTATTTAAAGTCTGGCCTTCTATGCCAGATATAAATCTTGCCTTGTTTCAGGCATAACATGCCTGAATCAAGCAGTGACATGACTGGTCATATGCTGTTCCATGCTACAAAATTATTTGGTCAAACGTGTTAATTATTGAATTCAGGTTTTCAATCAGGCCCCTTATGAAGGGCACCTGCAGAACCACTCCTTTATTGGGGGTGTCTTGCCTATAATGTCCACTTGTTGTCTATTCCATTTGCACAACAGTATGCAAAATTGATTGTCAGTCAGTGTTGGTTCCTAAGTGGACAGTTTGATTTCACTGAAGTGTGATTAACTTGAAGTTACATTGTGTTGTTTAAGTGTTCCCTTTATTTTTTTTTAGCAGTGTATATATACTAATATATCTAAACAGTACAGACCAAAAGTTTGGACACACCTGCTCATTCAAAGAGTTTTCTTTATTGTGTTCTTTAGCCCAACAAGTCTCTTCTGCTTGTTGCCTGTCCTTAGCAGTGGTTTCCTAGAAGATATTCTACCATGAATGCCTGATTCACACAGTCTCCTCTTAACAGTTGTTCTAGAGATGTGTCTGCTGCTAGAACTCTGTGTGGCATTGACCTGGTCTCTGATCTGAGCTGCTGTTAACCTGCGATTTCTGAGGCTGGTGACTCGGATGAACTTATCCTCAGCAGCAGAGGTGACTCTCGGTCTTCCTTGCCTGGGGCGGTCCGCATGTGAGCCAGTATCTTTGTAGCGCTTAATGGTTTTTGTGACTGCACTTGGGGACACTTTCAAAGTTTTCCCAATTTTTCGGACTGACTGACCTTCATTTCTTAAAGTAATGATGGCCACTCGTTTTTCTTTACTTAGCTGCTTTTTTCTTGCCATAATACAAATCCAAACTCTTTGAATGAGAAGGTGTGTCCAAACATTTGGTCTGTACTGTATAACAAACATTTTATTATGAATTTTAAAGCACAATTTAGGATCTCTCATTTCATTATTATGAACATAACTTAAAGTGCATATACACACATTCACCAGGAAAGAACTATTGTAAAACAAAAGACATGTTTGCTTCAGTATTGGAAACAATAATGTTTTAGGCTAACTTATTATACACAATTCTTTGTTGTACTTGCTCTGGCTTTTACACAAAGTCCTTCCATGCGCCATCTAGCAGATATTCTGTGAATCACAACACATTTATTTCAATTCCAAAATGTTGCTTGCGGGATCTGTCGGCACGCTGCAGGATGAATTGCATTTTGATCTGTGATAGTTTTATTAAAAGCAGTTATTATTAATGAAACAATCACAGTTCAGGAGTTTGATATACTATGTTTAACAGAAACCTGTCATGAGTCATATCCTCATCCTCCGCACTTTTTTCTCAATGCTGTCAATTTTCCCATGTGCTCATGTTTTCCCTAGTCCATCAAGTGTGCTTTCACACAACCCCATTTTTGCCTGTCTGTACGATTTCTCATTCTCTACTGATTACCCCAGCATTTAAGCACATGCTGTGTGTGCTTAATCTCAACATGCAACACAAACCATGTGGAATAATCAGGCATTATGTAACGGGTTCTTTGAGGTCCTGTTGGAAGCACTTCAGGATGAGCTAGTCTCCCAGGAGCTCCCATCCTCACTCCAAGAGCTCATGAATCTGGGTGGATTCGCATCTCCACCCTCGGAGGCCAGCCAGGACATCACCACTCATACCTCCCTCACCAATAGCAGGTGAACCGGAGAGACCTATGCAGCTGGATAGGACCCACATCTCACCAGAGGAGCGACGGCGCCGCCGAGTTAAGGGAGTCTGCTTCTACTGTGGGAGATTGGGCCAACTTTGTTAGGAGCTGTCCAGTAAAGAGAAGGATTTAGTTCAGCTGGGAGCTCCAGTGGGCGCTACTCCAAGAAGACACCCATACCAACACCGACTATTTCCAGGTCTTCTTGATGCAAGTTTGATCCTATCTATCATTTACAGGACGCTTTTCATTGGCCTGAGGGTCTCGGCCATCACTCAGAGCAGACCTCCTTATTCATAATGGAGAGTTGTCATGCCATAGTCATCCTGGGTCTGCCCTGGTTAAACTGTCACAACCCGCAGAACGACTGGGCCACGAATTCGATTTTAGCCTGGAGACCGTCATGTTCCACGACCCACTACCAAGTCATGCCTCAGTTCACCTCCACGCAGGAACCACCAGGTCTGCCAACACATCTTGCCTCAGTTCCACCACCACAGAGGAGCCACCAGATCACACCCACATTCCTCCAGAGTACCACAATCTCAGCTCGGTATTCAGCAAGTCCCGCACCATCTGTCTTTCCACCATACTGACCTTAGGACTGCTCCGTTGACCTGCTCCCAGGCACCACCCCTCCTAAAGGCAGTCTTTATACCCTGTCAACCAAGGAACGTGAAGCAATGGGCCGATACATCTCAGTCCCTCCCAGTGGGGATCATCCGTCCTTCCTCCTCATTTGTTTGCAAAAAAGATGGTTCCTTACATCCATGTATTGATTATCAAGGCCTAAATGACATCACAATCAAGAACCAATACCCTCTGCCCCTGATGGCAACCACATTTGAGCTTCTCCAGGGAGTAAGGCTGTTTACCAAACTAGATCTGTGGAATGCATACCACCTTGTCCACATTCAAGAAGAGGATGGATGAACATATTCGTAATGATTATGATTATGTAGTGGTCCTCTTTGGCCTGACGAATGCTCCACCAGTCTTCCAAGCCCTCATTAACGATACGCTCAGATCTTCATCGGTCTTTGTCTACTTGGTCCTAATATTTTCATGAGACCTGGAGGAACACAGTTACCACATTTGCCAAGTACTACATACGCTCATGGAAAATAACCTGTTTGTCAAGGCAGAGAATTTTGAGTTTCACACTGCATCAACCACGTTTCTCAGGTTCGTCATTTGTGTTACAGGCATCGGGATGGAGCCCGCCAAATTACAAGCAGTGGCAAGCAGTTCCTGAAATTCCTGAAATTTCAAGCAGTTCCTGCCCTGGGTGGAGTACACCCACAACTTCCTTCCAGTGCTATCAGGGGTATCAACCGCCCTTGTCCCCATCTCAGGAGGATGAGGTCAGCATCCTGTCTGCTTAAGCTTTTATCCAGCATTGCAGAAAAATATCGCTATTATGGGTCGGTAGAAGTTACAAAAAGCGTTGTAAGCTTTCTCTGGCCCAGTACAGGGTTGGTCAGAGAGTCATGCTTGCTACCCGAGACATTCACCTGTCTCCCGTTTTCTCTCTCCCTACATCGGGCTTTTCACTATCCCTAAGATTGTCAACCCAGGCGCTGTCTCACCTCATGTCCATTTCCTTCTCATGCTTTTACGTTGCCTAGTTCGTTTTGTTTTCTCGTTTTTCTGCCTTCTGATTTGGATTTGCTCCCCTCACTTATTTTATCTCCCGGTTTTTGTTTAACGTTTTTGGATTGTTGCTCCATTCTTTGATTTCTTGGTTACTGATCTAATGCTCCCTCTTTTGACTACAGCTCTTGTTTTTTACAATTTGGCTCCGATGCTTCGCTGATAGATTCTCCGGTGGTTGACCATGCCCCTGTCTAATCCTACTGTTATCTTTCTGAGCATGAATTCACCTCATTCTGATCCGCCTCGTGACAAAACCTGGAATAAAGAGAACGAGTATGTAGCTCTAAATGAGGCTAATCCTCCTGGAAACAGCTACATAGACCAGCCTCGGCTAACTGTTAGAGGAGGAGGCATCACAGTTATTTACAATGATAATCTGACTATTGTACAAAAACACGTACATAAATTTAATGCATTTGCAGTTCTCTATTGTAGGGACTGGCAGGCCACCTCATATGGAGCCGTGAATCTATCACCTTCCAGTAAAATGGTGCCCTGCTGCTGCCATTATCTCTCTCGGTGGTGTAACACAGCTGGACAGATGAAGAAGTGGTGCAAATCAGCAAGCCGTTGGAAGAGGAAGAGACATTTCATGACATCAGCAAATAAGGAAAGAAACGTTTACTCTTCTCCAACTCAAATGATGCATATCTGCAAAACAACTTCCTTGCACAAGAGAGAAGCATTTCACATCTTCACTCAAATGGTGTAGATGTCACGCTCTCAGGGCTTTCACGCTGATCTAAGACCGCATCCAACTTCTGACACTTCCGTTCCCACGCTGTCATGCTGCTCATCATGCGGCCATGATTTTTCCCACGCTGTCATCTCTCGTCACACACCCCCTCGCCGCCCCGCCAACAAACCGGTTTCTCATCTGATGGATTTCTTCTGGCTTATAAGGAAGCGCAGCACATTATCCCGCTGCCGGATTATTGTGTGTTTTTGCTCCAATATTCTCACGTTTTGTTTCATGTTTTTCACGTTACCGACTCCGCTTTGTTTTCCCGTTTCCCCGATTTTTATTTCACGTTTTGGCTCGACGCTCTTGCTGACGGATTTAACGGCATTGAACTCTCGCTTTCGCTCCTCGACTTCGGCTTTGCTTCATGTTTTGGCTTGATGCTCTCGCTGACGGATTTAACGGCTTTGAACTCTCGCTTTTGTTCCTCGACTATGGCTTCACTTCACGTTTCGGCTCAACGCTCTCACGGATGGATCTAACGGCATCAAACTTTCACTTTCACTCCTCAACTACGGCTCCGCCTCTTGTCTCTCCACAGCACACAGCTTCAGATTACCCAGCTGAAGCATCTCTAAATCATCTCTGCTCCTCTGCTTTTGGATCCATCTCTTCGCCCCTTCATCACTCGCTCATGACAGAATAATCCGGCCAAACTATGGATCCAGCAGGATTGGACAGGATGGGACAAGTGCTGGAGAATCAAGGCGCTCTCCTCGGTAAGCATCAGGAAGAGCTCGTCGCCATCAGAAGGACACTCGCGGACGTCACCGCACAGATGCAGCACCTTCAGGCACCTACGGCTCGGACCACAATCACGGACCCCCCCCCCCGTGAGAGCCGTGCCTGCCAGCCCCCCCCCCCCCCCCCCCCCTTACTTACGGAGGAGAGCCGGGAACATGTAGATCTTTCCTGTCCCAGTGTTCCCTGATCTCTGAGCTTCAAGCCTCCACCTTCTCTTCAGAAAGATCCCGGGTGGCCTACGTTATCACCCTCCTCACCGGTAAGGCCTGGGAGTGGAGCACGGCTCTCTGGGACGCTCATGAACCATGTTGTGATAGTTTTGAGGCCTTTTCTGGAGAAATGAAGAGGGTTTTCGACCGATCTCACGTCGGCAGAGGGCCTGCTTCTACTGCGGGGGTTCGGGTCACATGCTCAGGGATTGCCCGTTAAAAGGAGGCCCATTAAATAGTCAGACTGGGAGCTCTAGAGGGCGCTCCTCCCAAAAGTCTCCCAGAATCTCGCCCCCTGCCCTCCGTTACACTAATTAGTGACGGCCAAGCGCCTTCCATTCAGGCACTCGTTGAGTCTGGCTCCGACCAGAACCTGATCAGTTCAGCTACAGTCGAGGCATTTCGGATCCCATGCACTTCGCTGGATTGTCCACTTGCAGTCCAAGCCCTAGATGGGAGCCCTCTGCCGGCCATCACTCACAGAACTCTTCCACTCACTCTAAGAACGTTGGGGAATCATTCTGGGGAGATTTTTTTTGTTATCAATAAGTCACATGCCGCTCTTGTTCTTGGCCTCCCATGGTTAGCTCTCCACGGTCCCCCAATCGACTGGATCAAGCACGTTATCACAGGTTGGAGACCCTCTTGTGCCACGTCGTGCCTTCGTTCTGTGCTTCCTACCCGCCACTCTCCAGCCAAAACTGAAGATCCCCCGGATATCTCCAATGTTCCCTCTCATTATCATGATCTCAAGCAGGTTTTCAGCAAAACCAGAGCCACGTCGCTTCCACCGCTTCCTACAACTGCCCTATCGACCTTCTCCCAAGCACATCTCCGCCTAAGGGTTGACTGTATTCTTTGTCTCGCCTAGAAAGAGAAGCCATGAACACGTACATCACAGAAGCACAGGCAGGATTTTTCTTCGTGAAGAAAAAAGACGGGACCCTTCGTCCATGTATTGATTACAGGGGGCTCAACGAAATCACCGTCAGGAACCGCTACCCACTCCCACTCATGGCCATGGCCTTCGAATTATTCCACGGGGCCAACATCTTCACTAAACTGGATTTGCGAAATGCTTATCATCTGCTTCGCATCCGTGAGGGCGATGAGTGGAAAACGGCCTTTAACACTCCTACGGGACTTTATGAATATTTGGTGGTTCCCTTTGGTTTGACCAACACCCCCGCTGTCTTCCAATCCCTCATTAATGATGTTCTCCGCGACTTCCTTAATACCTTCGTGTTCATATAATGAGACATCTTAATTTTTTTTCAAAGCCTGGAAGAACACCAGCGCCACGTTCGTCAGGTTCTTCAGAGGCTCTTGGAGAACAACCTCTAGGTCAAGGCAGAGAAGTGTGAGTTCCATACATCCTCCACCACCTTCTTGGGCTTCGTCATTTCCCCGTCCAAATTAGAAATTGAACCAGCCAAGGTACAGGCCGTCACTGATTGGCCCACACCAGACGAGACCTTCAATGGTTCCTTGGCTTTGCAAATTTTTATCGCCACTTCATCCGAGGATACAACTCCATCGCCGCCCCCCCCCCCCCCCCTCCCTGACCTCGCTAACCTCCATTAAGACCTGTTTCTGCTGGAATAAGAAGGCGGCTCAAGCCTTTGCTGACCTTAAGAAAAGATTTACCTCTGCTCCTATCTTAACACTCCCGTCTCGCCAGTTTGTGGTTGAGGTCGATGCCTCCAATACTGGTGTTGGGGGTATTCTCTCCCAAAGGTCCACCCATGACAACAAGATCCTTGTTGCATTCGACTCCCGTCACCTATCCCCAGCTGAGAGAAACTATGACGTAGGGGACAGAGAACTCTTGGCTATCAAGCTAGCTCTGGTTCTCCCTCCCAGGACTCTACGCCATGTGACACCATCTTCCCGTCCCATTGTCTCATTGCAGCTTTGAAATTAGACATCAAGACCAAGGTTCAGCAGGCCCTAATCCAAGAGCCCGGACCAAGTAATGTTCTCCCGAATCGTCTCTTCGTTCCCTCTCGTCTACGCTCATAGGTCTTGGAATGGGCCCATGGATCCAGGCATATCTCCATTGACTTCGTTACTGGCCTACCTCCGTCTGATGGTAACACCTGCATTGTGACTGTCGTTGACCACTTTTCGAAGTCTGTGCACCTCATCCCCTTTCCTAAGCTGCCCTCCACCAAATACTAATTCTCCATGTATTTCGGCTTCATGGTCTTCCAACAGACATCGTCTCAGATCGGGGTCCTCAATTCACTTCTCGTTTTTGAGGCCCATTCTGCAAGCTCATCAGGGCTACTCCCAGCCTATTGTCTGGTTTTCATCCTCAGTCCAACGGACAGACCAAACGAATGAATCAGACACTAGAGGTTTCCCTCCGCTGTATGACTACTCAAGACTCGACCACCTGGAGCAGATTCCTCCCTTGGGTCGAATACGCCGACAACTTCCTACCCTCTGCCTCGACAGGGCTGTCCCCATTTCAGTGCTGCTTAGACAACCAACCTCCACTGTTTCCAGCCCAAGAACTAGAGACGGAAGTTCCTTCAGCCCAACAATTTGTCAGGTGTTGTAAACGGACATGGCTACGATCGAGACGAACCCTGTTATGAGCCATTGCCTCATACAAGAGACAAGCAGACCGCCACCATTCCAAGACTTCCAGGTATAACGTAGGGGACAGAGTCATGCCCGCCACCAGGGACATCCCCCTAAAGACACTTTCACGCAAGCTTTCCCCTTGTTTCATCGACCCCTTTACAGTGACCAAGATAATCAACCCATGCGCTGTTCGACTCCTACTTCCCTCTTCCATGCGACGCATTCATCCAACCTTCCACATGTCTCAACTGCGATGCATCACAAATTGCCCTCCGTGTGTTTTTGCTCCAATATTCTCGCATTTTGTTTAATGTTTTTCATGTTACTGATTCCGTTTTGTTTTCTCATTTTCCCGATTCTCGTTTCACGTTTAGGCTCGACACTCTCGCTGACGGATTTAGCGGCATTGAACTCTCACTTTCGCTCTGCCTCTCATCTCTCCACACCTTCAGATTACCCAGCCCAAGTATCTCTAAATCATCTCTGCTCCTCTGGGTTTGGATCCAACTCTTCGCTCGCTTGTGACAGTAGATCAGCACAAATCCCTTGAATAGGGAAGTTTCACAATCCCCTGGCTGTTGCTGACTCCTCGAAGTGCTTTTCCTGCTTCACCCAGAACAGAGAACATACAAAGCTTTAGGGACATGTAAAATGTTAATCAGTTAAAGTATGCCACTAGGACAGATATAAAATTATGTGTGTTCATATAGAATGTATGATGTCTTTGTTTTGTGTTCAACATGTTCACGATAAACTTACGGAGGGTAATCAACCTGTACAGCCCTTGCTATAGATAAAGGTATGAATGGGTATGCAAGACATGGGATGTTTGGTATCAAATGAAAGCTCTGTATATTCAATGAATGTTGATGTGCATGAAATTTTAGTTATATGAACCAGACTCATGTTAATACACTTTACCTAAATTAATAAAATCCCACAACCACACAACCATCTTTGATTGGGACAAATGGGTGTGGGACAGACCTGCACCGTGAGATTAAAACACTAAGGTCCAAGCAGCCACGGCACGTTTTTGAACGTCACGCCTTCTGAAGGAAGCATGTGGACATCTCTCTTTCTCCGCTCTCAACCAATGCCTGGACTTTGACTTCTGAACTGCGCCACCCTGTAATCGAACACTCCGCTCTCTTCGAGACACACAAAGAAACTTCAGCTTGAACTCTGACACCGCTTGAACGCTGCCTTTGTGCAACGAAGAGGCCCACAGAAGAAGTCTCAGATCGTCATCATCTGTAACCATGCAACAAACACGCCACCGAGGGCTTTCCCGAAAGATATCACCACAACCCAGCACACTGGCCAATCAGCAACACCGTGATTCCCTTCGCTGAAGGCGAACCAATCGGAACAACCATCACATAACGCAAGTAAAACAAGCAAAGCTTCATACCTTGCTGAAAGTGGTGTGTGATTCATAACTAAACCGTAAGATTAAACCCAAGGCTCTGCTCTTTTGACTTTCTCAGTTCTAGTAAACCTAAACAAAAGAACTCCATTAACTTTCACCCTTTAAACTGTTCATAGGTGTGTGTGTGTGTGTGTGTGTGTGTGTGTGTGTGTGTGTGAGTGTGAATGATTAAATAGTGTAGTTTCATGTAACATAGATTAGTTCAATAAATTATTGCTTCTTTATAAAGAACTGTTGTCTTGGTCATCTGTTTTAAAGTTCAAACTTTCAGAAGCCTGGGTGACTGAACGAGAGTGAACCCAATAGAAGACAATTTGGGATTAATTTGTGCAGAGTTTTTATTGGACACACAGGAGCTTGGATGAACAGGCACAGCAGAAGCAGAGGAGAGAAGCAGTGTGTGTGCGCTTGGCAACTGAGAGAGTGTGGAAACTCTTCGAGAGCGAGGATGGGCTTATGATGCGAGGGAACCTCCACAATCCCGGAAGCTGAGCAAGGGGAATCCTCTCGGGTTCTTGCAAGCAATCTTTCACTGTTAATCCATGTAGCATGCAGTGGTTGAAGAGTGTAATGTAGCGGCTAATTTCCTCTGTGACAACAGCAGTCATGTGCTGCGCCAACGTCCTCCAGGAGGTCCGTAAACACAGAAGTGCTCATGCCGCAGAAGTGCTCGTGCGGCAGAAATGCTTGTGCCGCAGAAAAAGCTGACTTGCAAGGAAGGAGAAGCAAAGGGCTTGAAGAATGTCTTAACCATGCGAGGGATGATATCCGAAGTTCGAGCAGCGGGAGCAAACGAATCCAGATCGTGAGTACAAATCCGAAATCTTGGGAGCATGCGAGGTCATACACGTTAATCAGTCTGATAACAACAGAAGTACCAGGGGATGTAGACGATAGAGAGCAATCCATGGAACAGGCAGGGTCGAAAACAGGCTAGGATAAACAAACAATCATTTCACAGAAAAACAAAACGCAAGTCACACGAGTGAGATACTGCGGCGCTGAATGGTTCTCGCTGCATGCTTAGAAAGCTGGGGGAATAATTAGTGATCAGGTTCAGGTGTGTGCTAGTGACAGTTAGGCTTGCAGGGAGAAGAACTGGAGTGGAGTCTTAGGATCTGGACGTGCTAGGTTGATCTAGCTGACTCGTGACAAACATTTGCCCAGATCTTACTTTACCTTGCTCATACTTTACCTTGCTCATAAATTGGTAAATACCTGATTTTGTATTATCATCATCGGCCAAGGGATAAACAGAATTGGTGAGATACACTAAGTCATGCTAAACGCTGGACTGATGATTAAGTGTATAAATTTATAACTGTATAAATTTTGTTCAGTTTAATCAAATTAACCCGAATTGTTAAAGATTCAATTCACCTCTGACCCAGAGTTGAAACCCTATACTTTATACCTTAGATAATGTAGCTCCAGTTAAAAAGAAATTGATTAGCGATAAGAAACTCGCTCCCTGGTATAATGATCACACGCGCAGTTTAAAACAGACTGCTCGGAAATTAGAACGTAAATGGCGTCAAACCAAATTGTTAGTATTTCAAATAGCATGGAAGGAGAGCATCCTTCCTCTGCTACAGACACAAGTATCTGTAGCAGTAAATAAGCATATCCTGCAACAAAGTTGGTCATGAATCTAGATAGCAAATGTATACATAGAATTGAAAGAGAAAACATAGAAAAGAGAGAAATTCTTATTTAGTAAGGAATTACATTTTTAGAAAATACCTTATTCTGTCTAGGAGTTAAGGATGTGTGTTCAATCTATCTCTGTCAGGTCTCACAGACCAAGATGCTTTTACTCACACAGCAAAGGCAGATCTCCCAGAAACCTCATCTACCCTCCAGTACTGTCTCATTGTCCTGTACTGGTGGTAGGTGGGCTGTGGAACTGCCAATCTGCTGTAAAGAAAGCAGATTTTATCTCAGCCCTAGCTACCCATTACTCTTTTGACTTTTTGGCACTAACAGAGACCTGGATATCTCCTCAGAACTCAGCTACACCGGCTGCCCTATCCTCTGCCTATATATTCTCTCACTCTCCATGGCAAACTGGCAAAGGTGGTTGTACGGGTCTGCTGTTGTCTAAGAGATGGTCCTTCTCGTCTATTGACCTGTCTCATCACAGTTTTTCATCATTTGAATTTCATGCAGTTAAGGTAACTTCTCCAATTAACCTCCACATCTTAGTTATCTACCGTCCATTTGGCTCTCTAGGAAACTTTCTGTGTCAGACGAACAACCTCCTTCTCAACGTCAGCAAGACAAAGGAGTTGATAGTGGACTTCAGCACAAAGCAGAAGAGGAACTACCAGACCCCCGTCATCAACAAGAGCCCAGTGGAGAGAGTGGACAGCTTCCGTTACCTCGGTGTACACATCACGCAGGACCTGTCTTGGTCCTGTCACATCAACACCGTGGTGAAGAAGGCCCGACAGCGTCTCTACCACCTCAGACGCCTGAGAGACTTCAGACTGCCCTCCAAGGTGCTTAGGAACTTCTACTCCTGCACCATAGAGAGCATCCTGACGAGGAACATAACGACCTGGTTCGGGAACAGCACCATGCAGGACAGGCGAACTCTTCAGAGGGTGGTGCGATCAGCTGAGCGCATCATCCACTACGAGCTCCCTGACCTGCACTCGATCTACAGCAAGCGGTGCTGGACCAAGGCCAGGAAGATCATGAAGGACCTCAGTCACCCCAGCAATGGACTGTTCTCTCTGTTGAGGTCAGGAAAGCGATTCCGCTCCCTGAAGGCCAACACAGAGAGACTGAGGAGGAGCTTCTTACCGCAGGCGATACGGTCTCTTAATCAGTACAACACACAGTACTGATCCATTTTGCACATCCACACATGCTTCTCCACTCACTCTGGACATTCAGGACATTCGCTCACTAGTCCTCACTGCACACCTGCTCACTCATGGGCATTATGCACATAAGACACTTTAAATATGCACACAAGCCACTTTAACATGTCACTTTACTGCATATTTGCACACCCCTGGACATTCCGTTCCTTATGTTCACCCCATTTCAATATTTTTATTTTCTACTTGTACAATTACAATTTTTCATTCCAATATTTTCCATTTGTACAGTTCTTCTCACCTTCTTATTTCCTTATATCTTCATTTAATGTATATTTGTACTTACTTACATTTTATGTTCTATATTTTATATTTTATTTTATTTTATTCTCTTAGTCAATTTTGACTTATATATATTTTTCTCAAATTTACTTTTTTGTTCAAATACTTATTTCCTTTATAGATATTCTTTCTTATTCCTTCTTAGATAAGTAACTTTTTTTTTTTTTCTTTCTTCTTTCTTGTTCTAAGGTCAGGGCAGTTGCCTAAGCATTTCACTGCATATCGTACTGTGTAGGATTGTGTATGTGACAAATAAAATTTGAATTTGGATGAAATGGACATGCTTCTTTCCGCTAACACTCCTCTCACTGTTCTAGGAGACTTCAACCTTCCCTCTGACAAACTCCAATCCTCTTTCCTTCTCCCTCTCCTTAACTCTAAACAGTTGCCCTCCTACACACAAGGCAGGGAATTCTCTTGACCTCGTTTTTTGCCGACGTTCCCCAGTCACAGATCTCACTAAAAATAATACCTAACCACCTTTCGTCAAACCGCTTTTTGACAGTTTTATTCCCCCTTTTATGACCTTTGAGCTGACGTTTGAGTGACCTTTTACGATGTTTTATGGCCTAGAGGAATGTTAAAAGGGTGGGGGTGTAACGATGCTTATATGGTAGACATCGTTTCATATATTTATTTCATTTATTTATTTCATGTATATATGTACTTATTTATTTATTCATTGTAAGGATTTGTTCAGTGTGTTTTTATTTGAAAAAAGTTATGCTTGGTGAGGGGATACATTTCAAGGTGTTTGTGTTTAAGACAGGGATATTTATTTATTGCCAACAGGAGAACGGTGAAACGTTTAATCAGTGTGGTTAAAAAACGTGGATCACTTTGAATAACTGGAGACTGTTGAACTTGTTAGTTTTACAACTTACTTAAAGAGAAGAAGAATAAGCATTACCAGAGAGTCAGAGCCCCGAGTCGCGGGCCCAGAGACTTGAAGAAGAAGAAGAATAAACGGTCTCGATGATACAAGTAAAACATTGTTGCGCGCGAGCGAGTCTAAGAAAATAATAATATGCGCGACAAAAGCAAGGTCTGCGGGTAAACGGTTCACTGCATGAGCTTGTCCGATGTTAAACGCTCGTAGCGCATGAGCATCGCGTATGAGCAGTGAGTTCGCGTCTTGTACGGAATGCACGCGGAGTCTGCTGAGCGACTGAATGACTCAAAAGGGTTTGCCCCTCACAAGTTGTGATTGGCTGAGTCTGTTCGTGACGAAACAGCCCCGCATCCTCTTCAGTTCAGAGAGAGGAAAAAAAAAAGGTTTTCCAATGTTCATCTAAAAGTGAAGTTTTATACGAATAAAAAATTAGGTTTAGGAGTGTAGCTACTACAAAAAAAATAAATAAATGAAATTTTAAAAAAAGTTAAGAATGCTGCATGGAGTAAATGCTATTTTTTAATACGACCCTTGGCCCTCGAATTATCAACCTATGATGTGTCACGATCATTTAGGAGGGAAATACTCTGGTTAGCCGTTCTAAAGAGAGGGGTTGTAAGCCTACTTGTTCCTACCTATACTTATATGGAGTTAAAAACAGGATATTGCTTACATCTTTTAGAGATTTTAAAAGTAAAATTTCTAATAGAGTTAACAATCACGATGTTGGGGGTGTTTATGACCGAGGGGTAGACTTGTATGTTGAGGAGTTAACAGAGTGGTCTGAGAGTTCTTGACATTGTTTTTTTTTACGACCCTCTGTATGTATATGTGTGTGTGTGTGTGTGTTTGTTCTTGGGGATGTGACAAGAGGGTTGTATAAAAAATACGGGGGGGACGAAGTGGCGTAGAAAAACTTTGACATTTCTTCACGGGTCTGCAGAGCACCTTGTCCTCACGCGTCATCACTATGGCTTCAGGTAGAAAACTAGATTAACGTTTATCTTCTACAGGCGTTGTAAGTTGTCTTTTTATTTAAAAAAAGAAATCGTTTTAAACTCCGCAGTAAACAATCTGTCTGTCGAGCCTCACGACGAGGTACCAGAAGCTGGTTGGCACGACGGTGAGTTCTATTTCTTTATATATATATATATATATAAAAACACACACACACACTTACACACACACACACATATATATATGTATATATATATATATATGTGTGTGTGTGTGTTTATATGTATTTTTATTTTGCTTTTTTTTAAAAGAAATGTTGTAGATAAATTAAGTTTATTTATTTA
Organism: Clarias fuscus; assembly: GCA_030347435.1. Classification (NCBI taxonomy): domain Eukaryota; kingdom Metazoa; phylum Chordata; class Actinopteri; order Siluriformes; family Clariidae; genus Clarias; species Clarias fuscus. The sequence goes on along the minus strand of CM059210.1, from coordinate 27,497,904 downwards.
CAGATCTAGAAACGCTGCTTTATAAAGCAGCTGAACCATCGCGGTCTACGCCTTGGGTTAAAGGTGAGTCTATTCAGATTTTTTTTTCCTAGAGAAAAACAGACAAACATATTAATCTAAATATATATATTGTTGCAGAAAGTGTTAACGAAATAGAGGGGCAAGCGTCCTGCCCTCAAAAGCCGCAGCAGCAGTCTGATCCTAGCTACGGTGAGTTATTTTTATTTTTTTTGTTGCAATGAAAAAAAAAAAAAACTGACCCCGGGCCCCTAGAAGCAACCACGGCAGCAGCAGCAACAGGCCGCTCAGGAGACTTAACCTCAGAAAAAACTCTGAAACGGCCTAAAAGCGACACCTTGCCGATACAACCTAGGCGAATGGTCCCGCTTCAGTCTCAGCGTGAGCAAGAGAGATTAAGCGAAAGATCCCCTCGAGATTGTCGTCGTCGGAGAACTTCGCCATCACCTTCTTCTTCGTCTTCATCTTCTTCAACCCCACCGCCTTACGGTACGTTTTAAGGGTTTAGAAAGAACGAAAGACATTTTATCGAACACACGATGATGTTGATGAAACTTTCCACAGCCTAATTTCTTCTGCTATTCCTACACAGGGCGCCAGAGACGGCAAAGAAGAAGAAGATCGATTTACAGGCGCGATTCCCGACAGGATCGTTACCGTTATCAACCTCCAAGGGTAGAGGCTCTCCGGGAAGCCGGTATTGTCTTAGGTGTTGCTATGCAGTCTTAAATCCTTAGGTGATTTTTGTCTGTTTTTTTATTTTATTTTTTTTTTTTTTTGTGTGTGTGTGTGTGTGTTTTTAGTCAATTTACTATTGTGTGTACGTCTGTGGGTGTAAAAAAAAAAAGTATGGCCTCTTATGTAAATGTTGATGATGATGATGTTGCTATCGTTGACTTTACTGAAATATTAGATCTGCATCATGAGGTAGTAAATAATAATAATAATAATAATAATAATAATCAAGACTCTCTGACGTCGTCTTTATATGTGTCTGATTCACGGGGTTCCCAACCAGAGGTACACAGTCTATCCCTAATCGATACAACTGTTCATAACAACATCAACACTGCCGACTAACAACAACAATATCAAGTGTTAATAAATCAATTAAATTCCCTTCACCGTCCAGATCCTGTAAATATTCCTAACACAGACTCTACAAACACTGAAATATACCAACAACATGAACCAGCGACAGATAATGAGTCGCTGGCTTTCCAGCTTTCTGAAATAGAAGCTGCGCTACTGCAGTTAATAGTTCACGCATCTCGGAAGAGGTACCGGTAGATGATGATGAGGTATCCTCCACATTGAGTCAACATCTCGATTATCAGGCATTGATAAATCAAATCATACCCCTCCGACAGCCTGAGTCTGTAATTGACGAGGTTGACATACATCAACAGCATTCATCACCAGTAAACCAAATATTATCAGATAATATTTCCAACCCTGAGTCTTTAGCTTACCGACTCTCACAAATAGAAAACATGCTACTGCATTTGTCAAACATAAACAATCTTGTAGAGGAACCCTCCGATAGTCAAAAAACACACCGGTTGTATCAGAGGATGAGTATCAGGCGTTGATAAACCAGATAAAGACCCTTTATCAACCACTAAACTTATTAGTAGATGATAATCAAGAGGGTGAAACAGAGCAGGTAGGAAGAGGAGGTGGTGCTGCTGACACCTCAACAGTAGAGCCCTTCGCATATCCGCCCTGCTCTGTTGATCAAAATAGCGATAATTCGTCTGCAGAGATTACCTCTAACGAACCCCGGGTGGTGTCGAGGTCCCGATTTAATAATTTTGAGCTAAGACAGTTATTAAATATACCACAGAGTGATGTAGCAGATTACGGCTCTTTCTACGGGAATGTGATGGGTAGCGTGTATGATATAATAGATAAAGCACTTTCATACGCTCAGGAGGGAGACGTAATACAACTGGAATTAAGAGGCCAGAGCCTGAGAAATGGTCTCTCTTCTAAGTTACAGGTCTCCGAAGGAGTCGATCTCTTGGTTTTCCCGGATTTATTAGACCGTCTCATTCTGTCTAACATGTCTATATTTTGTGTTAGAAATCAACAAGGTGGTGGGAAGCGGTTGTTGGAAAAGACGTTGGACTGTGAAATCCTTAAAAAGAAGCAGAGATTTCTCTACATTGTCGAAAATCCAACCAATCAGTTATGCTTCGCCATCAACCTAGCTCATCTGATTCATCCTGGGATCACCGATGCTGCAGCTGAAATGCTCAGTCGGGAGATTCAGTTAAAAGCGGGTCTGTCTGAGCATACCCCTGTAACGTTTACAGACATCCGTAAGTTCGAGCGTGTGTTGGATTGTAAAATTGTAGTGTTTTACAGAACCGAGGAGAGAGAAACCCTGGCTAAATTCCAAACTTCCTCTCCTCGAAAATCCACCACGTTGTTTTTATTCCTCTTTCAGAACCTTTACTACGGTTTAAAAAATGTCGCGGCTTTTCTAGGTGTCTGCAAGGTGTGTGACTTCTGCTACACGGGCTACGAGAACGCTTTGTCACATATATGTGAAGGACATTGTAACGTGTGTTTGGATTCGGGCTGCAGCCAGCACGAGTTGAAATATATAACATGTAGTGACTGCAATAGATCTTGTCGCTCTCTTTACTGCTTAGCTAAACATAAGGAGAAAAAATGGCATCTGATAGAGGGTGTTTACGCGAGTCAATGTGATGCAGAGAAAAAATGCTTATTGTGCAAAAGACTGTATTCAAGGGCTCTGAGTATGCCTTCGAAAGCTCACGAGTGTCCCCGCTTTGTTTGTCAGATTTGTGGTAAAAAAAAAACAGAGTTTAATTCAGAAACAGACCAACACCAGTGTTACATACTCCCTATACCGGCCGATATATGCTACACGCAGAAAATCATCTTTTACGATTTTGAAAACTTCCCGAACCAGGACGGTACGGACACTCCTTTTTTCGTGAGCACAAAAACGCTGTCGGGTAAAGAGTGGCGCGGTGAGGGGGTCGACTGCACTTCTCCCATTCCCTCTGTCACAGCTTTCAAAAGCTCTTGGGTTTGGTAGAAAAAGTGAAAGGTCATTTCCCTCTTCGTTTCAGCTCTGAAGCGAATCTGACCTATGTAGGCGCTTACCCCGGGCCCGAATATTACGGCGTTGATCAGATGAGCCAAAAACATAGACGGGAGTTTCTGACATGGTATAACACTGCGTGTAAGGGACCTTTCAATTTTCAGGAGGAAGCCCGGCGTTACTGTGAAAACGATACAGAAATACTCAGGACGTCATGCTCTATGTTTAGAAAAGAGTATATCGAAGAGGCGGGCGTCGACCCCTTCAAGTCAGCCACCATCGCGTCGGCCTGTATGGCTGTTTTTCGCACTCATTTCTTAGAAGAGCGCACTATCGCTATACCAGACCCCAACGATTATAGGAAACAGTGTAAAAGATATTCAGACGCCGGTATTCAATGGTTAGAATTGCTCATGTTCAGCGAGAACATCTTTATCCAACACGCGCTGAACAAAGGTAAAAAACAGTTGGGCCGGTATTATGTAGATGGCTACGCCTTGATAAATGGGGTGAAAACGTCTCGGGTTACTTGGCTGTAACCCTGTTCCCTGATAAAGCGGGAACGAGATGCTGCGTGAAAACGCTATGGGAACATCTCTTTGTTGCCCGGTTGTGAAGCTTGTGCATGTCAAACCCGCCGAATACCTTCGGCTTATAACCTGTGCAGGCATGATGTCACCGAATAAGGTGCACCTGCAGGTTATAAATAGGAGTGAACCGGAAACATCCTCAGGTCAATTTTGTCTGAAGGACGTCCAGGCACGCCAGCAGTGCGGCATCGGAACGCAGCATCTCGTTCCCGCTTTTTTTTAACTACGAGTACGATAGTTAAGTCCCATGAAGGGACCTAGTGGGCGGCTTCAACCGTTTAGCTCCACGAATAAAACGGGCAACTAAATGGTGCTTGCCCACAGAAATCCCGTTGTTCAGAGCGTGACAGGCCGAAATAGCGGCTACAGATGAAGCAGTTTCAAACAGCCGGCTGGTCCGTGAAGGGACCTTTAACTATCCGTTAGAATTCCTTGAAGTGTCCGTGAATGGAACGTGATCCCCCGCGATGACGCAGTCAACGAAGCCACGCCCCATAAACGCCCCTTTGCGTTGTTCTAATAAGATGGTTGCAATGCTGTATAATTCCGCCAGGTGGTGCAGTGACTGATTCAGTTAACTGCAGTTCTTGCATTGTCCACACATTTTTATGATTAAATCAATCATGTCATTTTGGAGATATACAGTATACAGTACAGAGTACCGGTCCCTAACGATGCTTTAATGCTAATAATAATAATAGCTGTAATGTAAATTAAACCCATGGGACTCAACCATCACTAAATCAGCCAATGTCTACAGTACACCTACTTTTTGCCCTAGTTTCATTTCGTTTTACGCGATTTCATGTGCTGTTTGTGTGCGCGTGTATGTGTGTGCGAGGGAGAGAGAGGGCTTATATCGTGACTTGTCCTCGGTTACTAAAGCCTGGCTTACTACTACTAATAAAAAATATTTAAATGTAACCCAATCATAAGTAGTGTGTGGAAGTCTGTGATTGGTTGGTTTTGGGGCAGTTTTGTTACACTGGACTATGGGAAGCCAAACACATGAAAAGTGGGACGATTGAGCTGCCCTGGACGGACCAAATATCTGCGCGGCCCAACGGACAGCGCAACGGACAATCTGAACAGCGCAGAAATGAACTGGTTTATTTGCGCAGCCCAGTGGATCGCCTAGCGCGGATCCGCTGTCCGTTGGGCCGCGCAGATATTTGGTCCGCCCAGGGCGCCTCAATCGCGTCCCGCGGTTTCGTCCCACTTTGACGAAAGCGCACAGGCAGAGTCGAGCGCGCACAGAATCGAGAAGTCGCGCGTGTGCTGAGAACATGTTGAGCGAGCAAGGGAGACACTGCACTCGCAGAATTGAGCTGTTGAACGCGCAGTGGAGGCACTGCACGCGCATAGAGTGCTTTGTCTGCTCTCAAAATGTCAAACCACGCACTCAGAATTGTGACAGGAATATAACGCCATAATAAGACAAACATGGTTATGAGAGTTTAGCTTGCTAGCTCCGGTACACCTAATCCCAACTGCAGATGAACTCACTCCCACCCCCCAAAAAATGCTGAATTTATCTAAATCCAGAGAAGACTCAGTCAGATTCTCTCAGTAATTTTCAGAGGACACGAACACTCTTCTTATAAAAATACACTGATCTCACAAAACTATATTAATCAGTTTCTCGGGTAGCGCTGCCGAAGTTAATAGTATTTCCGAAGTTTTAGCGTCTTTTTGAGTGAGAGAGTGACGTTGTGAGTTTTGTGACACTGACAGTAAGCTGTAACTCCAGACTTGGTAAACAGATGATTAAGTTACCTAAAGTTACATCTGACTGTTGCAGGCGCTGACAGTGATTTTTTATAAAAAAAAATTATATAAAAAAGCCACCACTTACCCTGAATAAGAAGTCAATTAATCTGTCATCTTCATCTCCATATTGCAGTTTGCTAGCGTCAGTCCGGCGGGGGGGCGGAGGGTTAAAATCACGTGATTGCTACTCAGCAGCTAAATTGCTGGCTTCTGTTAACGTCTTCTTGAGAACAAAGCGCCATCTAGTGGTGGCGGACGGTAAATGAATAAATATGGCTTCAATGGGCGTGTTTACTGTGAAATCTGGACACGCCTTCTGGCAGGAGAAGGAGGGGGGATTCACGACAGCCACACGTCAGCCATCCGCCAGCCATAAGCCATTCACACGTCAGTTGCCCGACCCTGGCTGTTTTGAGTTGCTACATCTGTACGTACGTTCTGAGCGTACTAGGGCATAAGCCCGAGGACAACTTTTCTTGCAGAACCTCCAGCACTGAAACAATCTGGCAGTGAACTGGGTCTATGTGTCTTGTCATGCACCAATTTTCAAACACACTCCATTTGAGGGCATAAGTTCTCCTAGTGGAGGGAGCCCTGGCACTTAAAATGGTTTCAATTACGCTGGCTGAAAGCCCAGCTTGTCTCAGTTGGTCCCGTTCAGGGGCCAAACGTGAAGGTTCCAGAGCTCAGGTCGGGGATGAAGTATTGTCCCCTGCGCCTGAGACAGAAGATCCCTCCTCACTGGAATCACCCAGGGTGAGCCGTCGAGGAGAGATATTAGATCCGAGAACCACACTCTGGTCGGCCAATGGGGCGCTATCAATAAGAGGCGCAACCCTTGTTGACGGACCCTCGCCAGGACTCCCGGGAGCAGAACTATAGGTGGAAAAGCATAAAGGCGTAACCTGGGCCACGTGTGGGCCATTGCGTCCAGACCCAGGGGAGCTGGAGGAGTCAGAGAGTAGTAAAGGGGGCATTGTGCTGTCTCTTGTGAGGCAAAGAGGTCCACCTCTGCTACGTAAAATCTTTCCCAGATTTGACTGACTATTTCCGGGTGGAGCTTCCATTCCCCCTGTTCTACAGCTTGTCTGGATAGCAAGTCTGCTCCTACATTCATGTGCCCTGGAATGTAAATCGCCCTGAGGGACAGGAACTTGTCCTGTGCCCAAAGCAGAACCTGGTGCGCTAGCTTGTTCAAGCGGCGCGAGCGCAGTCCACCCTGGTGATTTATGTACGAGACTACCGCCGTGCTGTCCACCCGCACTAGGACATGGTAGCCTCTCAACTGCTAGAGGAAGTGTTTCAGGGCCAGAAACAGAGCCATCATTTCGAGGCAATTGATGTGCCACGCGAGAAGATGACCTCTTCAGCTCCCTTGTGCTGAACGGCCATCCAAGACCGCACCCCAGCCCATGAGGGATCTGTCTGTCGTTAGCATCTTGCGACGACAAGACGGACCTAGAGTGGGACCCAAAGTCAGAAACCGGGGTCTGAACCACATAGAAAGGGTACGAAGCCCCCGGCGCGTAACCCTTATTAGCCTCTGGGGGTTGGCCCTTGAATGAAACCCCCTGGCTCTTAGCCACAGCTGAAACGCTCTCATGTGCAGAAGGCCCAAAGTATCACCGTGGACGCAGCCGCCATGAGGCCTAAAGATTTCTGAAAGTGATGAACAGTGACTTTCTGGCCTAGCTTGATTTCCTTCAGGGTGTTGAGAATGGATTCGACACGAGCAGGAGACAACTGTGCCCGCATCGTGACTGAATCCCATGTGACACCCAAATATGTTGTCCTCTGAACAGGAAGGAGAACGCTTTTCGTGGCGTTGAGTCTCAATCCTAAAGAATGAAGATGGGCTAGGACGACATCCCGATGTCGAAGCACTAGCTCCTGAGACCGGGCCAGAATCAGCCAGTCGTCTATGTAATTCAAAATACGGATGCCCTGGAGTCGTAAAGGAGCCAGAGCTGCATCCATGCATTTTGTATATGTGCGGGGTGACAGAGCTAGGCCAAATGGAAGGACCCGAAACTGGTAAGCCTTGCCCCCAAAGGCGAACCTCAGGAACTTCCTGTGCTGTGGCAATATTTCTATATGGAAATATGCGTCCTTGAGATCGATTGTCACAAACCAATCCTCTAGTTGAATTTGAGAAACAATCATTTTGACAGTCCACATTTTGAATCTGGATTTCCTGAGATAGCGGTTCAAGCCGCGAAGATCCAAGATCGGACGCAACCCCCCCCCCTCTCTTGGGCACCAAAAAGTACCGACTGTAGTAGCCCGACTCTCTGTCTGGAAGGGGAACATGTTCTATGGCCCCTTTGCCCAGCAGAGTCTTTAACTCCTGGGCCAGCAGATGTGCTCGGTCCGGTTTCACGGAAGTGGAGACCACGCCGTTGAAACGCGGAGGACGATGTGCAAACTGAATCCTGTAGCCTGTGCCTACAGTCTTTTCTACCCAAGGAGATATGCCTGGCAGTAGTTTCCACGCTGCCAGCTTCTCCGAAAGGGGCACGAGCTTTGACACTGGGTGGGGGGGTGTTAGGTGTTGGGTATCCTGAAGTATGGCAGGAGATACCCAAACACCCAACTCTTCGTTGGAGACCGGCGCTCCCCGAAACACCAGTGGTGGCGGGGATTGAACACCGGCCTCCAGGGAGTGCCAGGGAGGAGGCCCTGCTTTGTGATGAAGATCCAGGCGCCCCTCCCTGGGGGGGAACACCCCCACAGCCCCAGGCGCACGAACCTCAGGGCTTCTTCTTCGAAGAGAGGAAGCTCCTCAGATCTGGTCTTTTTGAGCCAGATTTCTGGGAAGGGCGGCGAGCCCCACCCCAGTCTTTACGAGGGGGTGTGCGGGTGGTCACGCTCTCCTTCTGACCCTCACGCCTTATAGGGGCCAGACCTGGCCGGGGCCGGGTGGCCGACGGTCCCGGTTCTTGAGCACGGCGGAGAAGGAACCTCCCAAAGGCCTGTTCATATAGATTCGCCTCCCGAAACCTAGTGGCGACGGAATTAACAGCGTTGCCAAAAAGGCCGGAAGGCGAGACGGGGGCATCAAGGAGGACAGCACGATCCTTGATGCCCGAGAGGTTCAGCCACAGATGCCTTTCCATGGATACCATGGCAGCCATAGAACGGCCCACAGCACGGGCCGTCTGCTTGGTTGCACGGAGAGACAGGTCTGTGGCTCGGCGCAGCTCTGCGAACGCCTTGTCATCAATAACCCCGCCGGTGCTCAGGTCCTTCAGCAGGTCAGCCTGGTAAGCCTGCAAAACCGCCATGGTGTGCAGTGAAGCGCCAGCCTGTCCTGCTGCCTGAAAAGCTTTGCCCACCAAAGCAGATGTCAATCTGCACGGCTTGGAGGGGAGGGTAGGCTTTTTCAGGGAGGATGATGTCCCAGGAGAGAGATAGCCCGCAAGCGTCTCTTCTATCTGGGGCATCATCATATAACCGCGTGCTTTCGCATCAACGATATTCGAATAAGTCGAAGTCGATGGCACAAAAACACACGATGAATACGGCTTGCTCCATTTAAGGGTTAATTCATCATAGAGGTCACCAAAGAAGGGGAGAGAGAGACGTTGAGGCTCCTCCCCCCGGCCACCCGACAGAAACCTGTCGTCTAATCTCGAACGCTTAGGGGAATCTCGCTGCTGCGGCCAGTCGATATGCAATCGCTCGACCGCACGCGTTATAACCTCTAATAAATCCTCATAAGCTCTGTGAGCACTGAAGGAGCGTTGTGAGGAGGCTACTTCCATGGAAGCGAGAGAGGAAGATTCTTCCGCTCCTTCACAAGAAGCGCCGGAGTGCGCTTGCGAAGCGGAAGCTAAAACTTCCTGATCCGGAGAGAGCGCGAGAGAAAGGGGGAATTCCGTCTCGTGCGCGTCTGCCAGATCAGCACGCGAGCCCCAGGAATGCGCCGACGCGCGCGAAGCACCTTAATAGGGAGAAGATCACAGTACTCACATTCTCCCTGAAGCCCGAGGCGAGCGTGTTCTTCCCCCAAGCACTCGAGACAAAACTCGTGAAGATCGCCCTCCGAAAGAGATCTATCACACGGAGGCACGCATCTCTTAAGCAACTCTGCCATATCGGTGAGTTAATGCTGTTATTTTTTATTTTTGCTTTTGTTACGGCTTGCATGCACGCGCAAACACAAAGTGGTCCTGAAGACAAAAAGATCTGAGGATGTTTCCGGTTCACTCCTATTTATAACCTGCAGGTACACCTTATTCGGTGACGTCATGCCTGCACAGGTTATAAGCCGAAGGTATTCGGCGGGTTTGACATGCACAAGCTTCACAACCGGGCAACAAAGAGATGTTCCCATAGCGTTTTCACGCAGCATCGAGTGTAGCTTTTGAAAGGGAACAGTGTATGAGTAGCAGGGGTATTTTTATCACGAGTGTACACAGTGCTTTTCACCTCAAGACACTAATCCTTTAACTGATAAAACATACGAATGCATGAACGAGGAAAGTGAGGAGAAACTGCGATGCTTACAGCACATGCACAGGGTGAAAGTCGTTGCTATAAGAGAGCATACATGGGAGGAGATGAAACAGAACGATCAGGGTTTGCAGAGTTTTCTTAAAAGGTATAATCCTCCCCAGCCGTTCTCACCCAGATGCGTTGTACGGTGGACGGACCTGTCCTGTGAGACTGCGTTACATGGCAAGCCCCGATGAAAGCGTGAGTTATGTAGATATAACATCCCTTTACCCCTATGTGAATTAAACATTCCAGTATCTGGTAGGTCATCCTGAAATAATTTTCAAGGATTTTGGAAACCCTCGGGACTATTTTGGCTTAATAAAAGCCCGAGTTTACCCTCCCAGAGGCTTGTTTTTCCCTGTTTTACCTTATAGGTCAGAGAAAGGTAGATTGGTTTTTACTCTGTGCCGTACATGCGCCGATCTGAATTTCCAAAGAGGTTCATGCACACACACCGACGAGGAACGAGCATTGTCATTGGTCTGGATAACGCCAGAGTTTACTCTTGCCTTAGACAAAGGCTATGTGATAGCAGAGATAACCGAGATATGGCATTTTAATCAGAAGAGCGCCAATCTATTCAAGGGTTACATAAAAACCTTTTTAAAAGGGAAACAAGAGGCAAGCAGGTATCCATCAGAGGTTACAGATGCGGAGGGCAAACAGCGCTACATAGACGAATATAACAGTAATCAGGGCATTCTGTTAGACGCCTCCAAAATTGAATTCAACCCGGCCAAAAGACAAGTGGCTAAACTCTGTCTGAACAGCTTCTGGGGTAAATTCGCTCACCGTTCTAACATGATTAACACTGAACTCATAAGTGAGCCTGAAATCTTTTTTAATTACATGTTTTCAGGAAATTACAATGATAACTATTTTAGCTTTATAAACAAGGACGTCGCGATGTTACAATGGCAGCACGGCGAGCGCTGTATCGCTCCCCCTAACAAAACAGATAATGTTTTTATTGCAGCCTTTACAACAGGTTACGGTCATATGAAACTCTTTGATTATCTGGATCAGTTGCAAGAGAGAGTCTTGTATTATGACACTGACAGCCTGATCTATATAACCAGAGAAGGCGAGACCCCTCTCGAGCTGGGGGATTATTTAGGTCAGCTAACGGACGAATTAGACGGGGATACAATAAAAGAATTTGTCTCGGCGGGTCCTAAAAGTTACGCCTATCAGACTAGAGCCTCTAAAGTAGTGCTACGTGTTAAGGGGATCACGCAGACGTACGAGTGCTGTCAGAGAATCAACTTCAACACTGTGAAAGACCTCGTTGAAAATTATATCGACGGTTCGTACAAGAGTTTTCTCACGACGCCTCAACACACCATTGTTCGCGAGAAGAACGGTTTTCATTTGAAAAACTCCTCGATCAAGAAAAACTTTCGCGTTGTTTTTGACAAGAGACATCTCCTGGTCGGGGGTGGGAGCTTACCTTTTGGTTATTAAATAAAATAAAAGAGGTAAAAAAGAAAAACATGTCACACCTCGAGGCTGCGGAGGAAACGACTTTCAACCCTAGACTAAAATTACCAATGTCTTGTCTGGTTGTGGGACCCAGTGGATCAGGGAAAACTTTCTTTGTAAAGAACGTGTTGGGAAATTGTAGGCATGTTATGGATACAGAGCCTGATAATATTGTATGGATATACACCTGTTTTCAACCAACGTACAGTGAATTGCAAAAAATGCTGAATAAAAGGATAACATTTTTAGAAGGTCTGCCTGATTCCTTTGATGATGAATCTATTTTTCCTCAAGATAAAAAAAAATCATTTGGTTATTTTGGACGACGTCATTTTGGAAGCCTCCGACCATCCTGAAGTTGTAAAAATCTTCACCCAGTATCGCCATCACAGGAATATGTCTGTTATGTTTCTGACTCAGCAGAACCCTGAACTTAAACTGCACTTATCTTGTTTTATTTAAAAACCCCCGTGACAAGCTGCAGATGTCTATATAAGCAAATCAGATATTCCCGAGGCAGAGGGCTTTCTTTCTGGAGAGTTATGAAGACTTTACAAATAAACCTCACAGCTATTTATTACTAGACTTGACACCCTCCTGCCCAGACCGCTTCAGACTAAGAGGCGGCCTACTGCCTGCAGAGACGCCTTGCGTGTATATACCCCAAAAAAAAAAAAAAAATTACCATTAAAATAAATAAATAAATAAATAAATAAATAAATAAAGTGTCTGCTCGTATGAAAAAAAAAAAGGGGCCGCTGCTCAGATCTTTAGTCTCCATCCCTCCGCGTCAACGTAAAGCTATCTTGGGAACTTGTTCCGAAGACGTCATTAGAGCTCTGTGCGAGATTGCTTTAAACCTTTTTGAAAGGGAATATTCCCGTGTCCAAACATCAGTATAAGAAGCTTCAGTGACAGAAGAAGCACATTAGACTGGTCGCTGACAAGAAGACGCCCGTATCGAAGAAAAGAAAAATTCTTCAAACAGGTGGATTTCTCCTGCCTCTACTTAGCACGGCTCTACCGTTTGTAGCGCAGTTGATCAGCGGTGCTATTTCTAAATAGAACAATGACCTCGCGGAAAATGTATCTCATCTCCCCCGACCAACTAAACCATCTAAACGAAAAATGTTTCGAGAAAATTAAAAAGTACAACGTTCTCCTGCAAAGATTCCTTAATCTTCAAAAACAGAAGCAAGGTGAGACCTTGAGAGATCTCCCTGACTTTACCTAAAGAAGCAGAAGGCCTTGTCGAGGAGCCGGCAAATAAAGACGTTATTTTAAAAGACGTTAGCGACTGCATTAACCCTCGTTTCAGGAGGAATGCCAGTTATATTTTACATAAGATATCCGAGGCATCAGGGCCGGGGGGATGGAACGAAAATGGGGAGTTTATTTTTAAGAAGTGTGTGATTAACGGTTCCCATATAGTCGACCTGATGAAACATTTAACGAGCACCCACAAGATGTCTCTTAAGAGGCGACCTACAGGCTGGGACGCCTTTATACAGACCCTCTCGAACCTGAATATACCCTTATCGACCATCCCTAACAGTCAAGCGCGGCGGGACATCGAATCATTTAAAGACGCCGGTGACAGCTCGACGGGTAAAAGTTACAGCGGTGATACCGACGCATCGCCGACACAACAGGCTTCGCGACCGAAAAGGGTCGAGACACCATTGGTAACAGTAAAGTTTGAATAAAATAAAATCTTTATTGATTCGAATACATTATATGGTTTGTGTCTTTTTTTCACTTTTTTTTGACTACATACCACGGTTTATGAAAAAAAAATAATAAAAAACTTCAGAAGAAGAAGAATCATGTTACATATTATGACACTCGGTAACCATCTTCAGTGAGCAGACCGTCAATGTCATAAATTTTTTATCACATCATCTCCGTACAAAGATAACACGTCTGCGTACGCCACCCCGCATGCCCTATGACACAGATAATACACGCAGTGTTCACCACAGACTGCTGACAACGGGCTCTGCAACTGTCTGTTATGAAACAAAAATGTTTTACACTCCTCTCTGAATTTCCAGAAAATCCAGGATTGTTTTTGGATAATACATAAAGTCAGGAGGGAAACCAAAAGAGCTGAAAAAGCTCGCTCCCCCGTCTTCGTCCAGAGAGAGAGCTAGCCAATGTTCCCCGGGCATGTGTCGCGGGTGTGTGTTAACTATGAAATAGGCAGGTCGATGAAAACTTTTCAGTAGCAAAGGTAGCTCGTCAGAGGCATAAACGCCACTGAACATGTTTCCCACTAGATGACGGAGAATATTTTCCAGCTGATTATTGTTCATTTTTTCATCTGTCAGAATAAACTTAGTAATAGTCGAGTAGGACGTTTCTTTTAGAGTTGATTTAGAGAATCAAATTGTAGCAGGCGTACACCATCAGCGTAGTCGTGTGGGGTAGTGGTGAGTGAAAACGTAATTCCAGCCTTAAAGATCCTGTGGATATAGGAGACACTGCCTCCGTGTCTTCAGAGGGGCTGAGATTAAAAACAAATAAAGCGTACCCCTCGCGGAAAATCCTGTCTGTTGATGGCGAGTGGTAGATCTTTCAGATGTCTCCCTGTAGCTGTAAATATGTTGTAAAACTCTCTGACGGCCAGTCCATTGTTGAATTGAAGTTGAAACGCTTTGGCGGGGATCTGTCTACCGTCCTGGCACAGCGCCAGATATTCGATGTCGTTGTGTATAAAGTTAAACGGTGAAAGGTCACATCTACCAGTGAACACTTCGTGATTCACCATAGCCAACACCACGTATTTAGGCGTAGCCCCCAGAAACAGATTCTCATGATTACACACATGTAAATTCTTCGGAATAGAGTAGGTTTTCACGTTTATATGGGAGATGGGGTACAAGGCATTGCCTCGTGTCAAGGCCGCTTCGTGATCTAGACGCTCTTTTTGATGAAGAGAGACGCTCCTAGTATTTTCAAGCTATAGTCACGATTGCTCGGATGCATGAGACAGAATTGGTCATTCAAGCGAATTAGCCTGATTCGCAAATCTACACCGTTTAGTAGGAGCCTTTCACTGAAGAAAATTTCCGTGTGAAGAGCTCCTAGCAGCTGAATCTCCCTCGATTCTTGACTGAATCGAGCTCTCTGAACCAGGCCTCGATTGGGGCCGTTAACCACCACCACAGAATTCATGGCTCCCGCTGTGTCTTTGTAAAACAGGCCGGCGCTGAATTGACTTTTCAGAGTGTCCTCCGAATAGTTTAGTAAGGTCTCTATCAAAGCTCTGTAAGGATGTGTGGCGCTGGCTTGAGAAATTAATCACTCACCCAGTGTAACATCGCATTGTGAAAAAATTGCGTTTAAAGGGTAATTCACTAACCCCACTTGCGCATCGGGCGGAATATCCGATCCGTCTGGATTAGTAATTTTCAATCTTAAAAATAATGTTTCAGAAAGGTCCAGATAATGTTGTCTGCTACCGTTTATTATGATCTCTATTGGACCCCTATTGGTTATTGCTGTTAAAGGTTGGATCTCTATGCGTTGGCTCTCTTCGATAGAGAGCTGGGTCATAGGGGCCGAGAATAAATCGAGCTCCGTCATAGCACATTCGGCCAATTTCTCATGTAAAAGAGCCATGTTCGATTTTTTTTTTAATTCAACTCTAAAATATGTCGCGAGACCTCACCGTCGACCTCCTTCCTACAGATCTACTTTCACCAACTGATTTTCTCTTTTTAGATACTCTTCTTTTTTAGACTTCGCTTCGTTACACGCTGACCGGGCGGTCGTTTTATGGCTCTTGGAGATAGAATTGCAATTCCTGACCCCTCCTGACCTTTCGAGCCTTCGTCAGTTTTCCTGACGGCTCTCTTAAACATGTCCGAAGCGATGCTCTTAGCAGCAGATGTTAGATGAGGTTTAGCAAAGTTGAATCCCTTTTTTACCAAAGGTATTATAAAACGAAACAGTCTCTAAAAAAATGATCCGACTCCTCGTCCGTACATAACCGGGGTGCCGCTAAAACCTGGTAATCTACCCACCTGATTCTCGTAATAAGTCACGAAGTGCCTGGGGTCTACATCTACATCTAGGCAGATGCCCTTATCCAGAGCGACTTACATTTTTATCTCATTACATCTGAGCAATTGAGGGTTAAGGGCTTTGCTCAAGGGCCCAACAGTGGCAACTTGGTGGTTGTGAGGTTTGAACCTGGGATCTTCTGAACCATAGTCCCATACCTTAACCACTGAGCTACCCCTGCCCCTATCCCTGGTCTGATCTGTAAGGCTATAATGTTGTTTTAACTGGTCTAAAATGGAGCGTGAGTATCGTCTTACCGTAGGTGAAGACTACCTGTTTATTCTGATCAGATTTAATCTCCACGTGTATGTTTTCAATATGATTCTTAGCCACAGGTACGTAATGGGGGGGTGCCATATTAGCGAGTGATAACATCTCCGTATTTCCCCTCTATTTTAACAGCTCGCAGCAGAGGCGCGTATGCGTCCCCTACGATCTGCGGTGTGATAACGTCGCTGTAGAAATAGAGATGATAAAATCCTGCTTTAAAAAAATGCTTTCATGTTGGAGGGGAATGGGGATAATTTCGGTCCAGAGCCTGGCGTGAACCATTTATCGGGGTTTATACCTAACATGAAGCACAGAGGCGCGGTGAAATTTATTCGATAGCGGCCACTTCCCTTCCACTGAAAACTCAGCCCGACGTCAAATGCTATTTGTCGGCCTATTTGTCTGACCTCATCGTTCACAGTTCTCATGAGATCTTTATCTTCATAAAGGCCGTATTTTAATTTTACTTTATGAGGGGTGAAGACGCTCAAGTCCATCTCTTCTTCGACGCCGTCGCGAGCTCCATGCTCCCAGGTGTCTATCCAAATAAATTCAGCTCTCTCTCTTGGTAGATTATGCCACGAATGCGAATATGATACATCGGTTAGCGCCACTTCCCACGGGCCGTCTAAGACGATATGCTTGGCTAGGTCCACACGAAAATTTGAGCTCGTATTATTCTTAAACACGTTGTAGCTGGCGTTCGAGGTTAAGGTAATGTAGAAAGCCTCTGCGCTCCTCGAGTTACTGCATCCTCAAGTTTTTTTTTTTTTTATACATTGATCAGATCGCCCGCTTTCACATAGCTGTTGAATTTCTCAGGCCAGTTTCGCCATTTCACTAGATAATGTTTCACCCCCCTTATCATATGCTCTCCCAGAATTTCTTCTATCTGAAAGGTTTTGTCTTTTACAACCTTTACTTTCTGTAATTCGGTCTCGTAAAAAGTACCATCTAGCGTTTCACCGTCATAATCCTTTAATTTATACACGGGAGATAGACGTGGTATGCATTCGGCTACCTTAAATATTTCGTCCGTTAAACTCTGTGTATATTTTTTCTCAAAAACCCCTCTCAACTTGGATATTCTCACCAGGTCACCCTCTTTGAAATTCATCTTTAATTTTTTCTTGTGGCATAGAGGGAACGTGCCGTAGAGGTTTTGAAAAACTTGCAAAGTGTTTTCGGGAATCACTGTCATTTTTATGCTGGAATGGTAGGTGTTATTATAGCTTTTGATGAAATCCTGCAGCACGTCGATGTATCTAAAAGTGTTTTTCGCTGTAAAATATTGAAAAAGTTTAGATTTTAACGTCCGATTATATCTCTCAACCACACAGGCTTTCACGTCGCTGGACGTGATGAAAAGCGTGATGTTATTTTTTCTCATTAAAGTTTGAAAAGTTTTATTGTAGAATTCACTCCCTTTGTCTGTTTGAAGGAAACGTGGAACCCCACTGTCTTTTAAAATTGATGTAAAGGCGTTGGTTACCTCGGTAGCTGATTTTTTCTTTATAGCTCTTACACACGTGGACAAAATTGTTGGTACCCTTCGGTCAATGAAAGAAAAACTCACAATGGTCACAGAAATAACTTTAATCTGACAAAAGTAATAATAAATAAGAATTCTATGAATGTTAACCAATGAAAGTCAGACATTGCTTTTCAACCATGCTTCAACGGAATTATAAAAAAAAAATGAACTCATGGAACAGGCCTGGACAAAAATGATGGTACCCCTAACTTAATAGTTTGTTGCACAACCTTTTGAGTCAATCACTGCAATCAAACGATTCCTGTAACTGTCAATGAGACTTCTGCACCTCTCTGCAGGTATTTTGGCCCACTCCTCATGAGCAAGCTGCTCCAGTTGTTTCCGGTTTGAAGGGTGCCTTTTCCAGACAGCATGTTTCAGCTCCTTCCAAAGATGCTCAATAGGATTGGGGTCAGGGCTCATAGAAGGCCACTTTAGAATAGTCCAATGTTTTCCTCTTAGCCATGTTTGAGTGTTTTTAGCTGTGTGTTTTGGGTCATTGTCCTGTTCCAAGACCCATGACCTGCGACTGAGACCCAGCTTTCTGACACTTGCCAGCACATTTCTCTCTAGAATCCCTTGATAGTCTTGAGATTTCATTGTACCCTGCACAGATTCAAGACATCCTGTGCCAGATGCAGCAAAGCAGCCCCAGAACATAACAGAGCCTCCTCGATGTTTCACAGTAGGGACAGTTTTCTTTTTTTGATATGCTTCATTTTTTCCGTCTGTGAACATAGAGCTGATGTGCCTTGGCAAAAAGATCCATTTTTGTCTCATCTGTCCATAGGACATTCTCCCAGAAGCTTTGTGGCTTGTCAACATGTAGTTTGGCATATTCCAGTCTGGCTTTTTTATGATTTGTTTTCAACATTGGTGTCCTCCTTTGTCATCTCCCATGTAGTCCACTTTGGCTCAAACAACGACGGATGGTGCGATCTGACACTGATGTTCCTTGAGCATGAAGTTCACCTTGGATCTCTTTAGAAGTCTTTCTGGGCTCTTTTGTTACCATTCGGATTATCCGTCTCTTTGATTTGTCATCAATTTTCCTCCTGCGGCCACGTCCAGTGAGGTTGGCTACAGTCCCATGGATCTTAAATGTCTGAATAATATGTGCAACTGTAGTCACAGGAACATCTAGCTGCTTGGAAATGGTCTTATAGCCTTTACCTTTAACATGCTTGTCTATAATTTTCTTTCGAATCTCCTGAGACAACTCTTTCCTTCGCTTCCTCTGGTCCATGTTGAGTGTGGTACATACCATGTCACCAAACAACACAGTGACTACCTGGAGCCCTATATGTAGGCTTACTGACTGATTACAAGATTGTAGACACCTATAATGCTAATTAGTGGACACACCTTGAATTGACATGTCTCCTTGGTCACATTATTTCCAGTATTTTCTAAGGATACCATCATTTTTGTCCAGGCCTGTTCCATGAGTTCATTTTTTAAATAATTCCGTTGAAGCATGGTTGAAAAGCAATGTCTGACTTTCATTGGTTAACATTCATAGAATTTTTGAAAATTATTACTTTTGACAGATTAAAGTTATTTCTGTGACCATTGTGAGTTTTTCTTTCATTGACCGAAGGGTACCAACAATTTTGTCCACGTGTGTACATAAGCTTTCTTGGAAAAACATCTATCACCATCAGTAAATACTTGAATCCATCGTTGTATGATGCCAGTTTTTGCATATCACAGAGATCTGCTTGAAACTGATTGAGAGGTCTCGAGGTAAAAATTCTATTGTGAGGAAATCGCGTTCTGGCCGTTTTATGCAACGTGTACTCGTCTTGTTCGGCTAGAAAATCCTTAACCCTCTTGAGATTTATTTTCTGGCCTGATTCGTTTTGCACGGCCTTATGCAACCTTTGCACCTCTCCGAAACTAGCGGGGTGTGAAGGATCGTAATATATTTTTTTCATCAGTTTGCTGAGATTTCGAGACATCTCTAAATTGGTCTTTTTTTATTTTTAATAAAAAAAAAAAACTTTGCTCATGAATTGAATGCTTGTTTATGGTTAAGACTCTCTGCGATTCAGATCAGAATGGTCTTTTTTTTTTTTCGTTTAAGGTGTGTGTGTGTTTTATGATCTGTTAGGATTAACACTGAAGTGTTTTATGACCCATTAGTCTTGTCAGTGTGATCCGCTCGTTTAGGAAGTGTCTTTTATGACCCATTTAGGTTTGTCGCTGTGAAGTGCTCATTAGGGAAGTGTCTGTTTTATGACCCTTTTAGGAAGTGTCTGTTTACATGTAGAGTGCTTACATGAGACTTGATGTTAAGGACTTTAAGGACAGTTTAAAAAGAACCTCATCTAAGAATAAAAAAGAATACCTTTTTTTTGCTTACACTCATTTTATTATTTCAAAAGATTTGTTTAACACCATGCAAGAGAAAAAAAAGAATCACGTAATGTTAACAGCGTTTGATTACTTTCAAAGCTTGTGTAAGGAATACATTGCCATTTCTATATAACACAGCATCATGTATTTCCCTCAAATCGTTAACAATATCTACAGAATGATTGTTTTTTATAAAAATAAGCATAATATCAACAAACAAGGCATAAAGTGTAAATATATGATGTATGTTCAGATTTTCATTCAAAACATCAACAATCTTACAAAAGGTACTGACTGGGGAATTCTTGTTTACGGGTAATATTGTCAGCACAAGCTCGTTCCAGTGTGTAGAACCGGTTACAGATCTAATAATACACAAAATCTCTTTGAATTTCTTTACCTTCGCAGGTACACACCTGAAACGGGAATTAAACTTTAAAGCGTCGTCGACTCTGTTTTCGAATATTTTAACTACCAGTCTCTGCAATTCGCTGATCACCAGGTAATCGTGCGTATACGAGCTCCATTTTCTCAGACAGTTACCCATTCTTCTTCTTCTTCAGACGTCGTTCCCATACCAAAAGTTCACAACTTGTTCAAGGCTTCTGTTCTTAGGCGTAGTCTCGTCCTCGCCGGTTAACACTTTCTGTATTTGTAAAAGAGTGTCTTCGATGTTGGGGGTGAATCCCAAAATCTCAGCCACACCGCGCAGTTTAGACTCGTCTGTTGGTGACAGATTGTTCGCTTCCAGAAAGAGCCGAATGGATGGGATAAACCGATCAGTCCACAGTCTTTTCCGTACCTCGCCAAACTTGTCTTGGAAGAAATCGTCAGGAATACCCCACAGACACGCGTGATGTTTCTGACTAGGATGGTCAACGTTGCAGGATGAGTTCGCCATGACACCAAAGACATAAATTCGGATAATGCGCCCGTTGTGTCGAAGCTGAAAACTAGGGGGATTTAAACTAGCCGCCTGAAGAGCAGGAAGTGGAGCTAGAAGAGAACGCGTCGCGTCACGACCTGGTGCCTCCAATCACAACTCTTGTGAAAAAGTCCCGTGATTCGCTCCCCGTAATCTTCGTGCATTCTGATCCAGGCGTTGACTGGGATGCTCAGAGTCGTGTGGAAAACTTCGCACTCTGTGTTCAAGCGCTCCACGGTCACCGGTCCCTCAGGCTCGTTCTCGCCGGTCAAACCCCAGCTCACGCGGTAAAACCATTTACCCGTAGGCGCTGCTTTCGTCTCCCATATTATTCTCATTAGTCTTTTCTTCAAGCCGTTTTGCAGCACAGTCTTTGTTGCTGTTGTTTCATCGATTTGAATTTCTTCTTCTTCTTCAAGTTCGTTCAAGAGATTTAAATTCTCACTCTCTGCTGGTAAGGTTCCTTTAATTTTCTTCTTTTCTTTAAGTAGATTAAAAATCATCAGGTTCAATACTCCCCAGTCGTTCGATGTGATCGTTGTTTTTTCAACACCCGTGTTGAATGTTTCACCATTCTCCAGTTGGTAAAAAAACATCTCCCCGTCCAGATATTTAAACACAAATCCCCACTTATGGCCCAAATCCAGACTCATCTCTTCCCGAGGCGATTCACGCGATGGTCGCTGAGTTCTACGTAAAAACATAACACGTTTCTTCGGAGCTCTAGTTAAAGATGACTCGTACACACCCGTCAATGGCAGCTCCGAAATTATACCCTCACAAGCATTCATTTTTCCTGATGAAAATAATAATAATAAAAGAAAACACCATACACCTCCAATCAACTTCTTACAACGAATAAATGAAACGATGTCTAACGCATAAGCATCGTTACACCTCCCCTTTTTATCATTCCTCTAGGCCATAAAACATCGTAAAAGGTCATTCAAAGGTCAGCTCAAAGGTCATAAAAGGTCATAAAAGGGGCAATAAAACTGTCAAAAAGCGGTTTGACGAAAGGTGGTTAGGTATAAATCTGATCATTACCTGGTATCCTTCACCATAACCCTTCCTATTCTATGTAAAACTAACCACCAAAATTTCTCTCTTACCCGCAGAAACCTTCACTCTGTTTCCCCTTCCTCTGTGTCTTCATGCACCCTATCATCCCTCCCAGACCCAGACACCTTCTCCTCTCTACCACTAGAGACTGCGACTGAAACTTTCCTCTCTTCTCTCTCCTCATCCATAGAGCTCATTTGCTCGCTGTCATCTAAACAAAGGAAGACGTCTTGTCCTGCTCCTTGGCTATCTTATGTACTGCGCAACAACAGAAGAGAATTAAGAACTGCAGAGAGAAGATGGAAGAAATCGCAGCTTGATGCCGATCTTGTCTCTTACCAGACTATTCTCTCCAAATTCTCATGTGACATGACTTCTGCCAAAACTGCCTTCTACAGAGAAAAGCTGGCAGCCTCTACACATGATCCTGGCAAACTCCATAACATCTTCTCCTCACTACTCAACCCACCGACTCCTCCTGCCCCTTCCTCTCTGACTGCTGACGATTTTGCCACATTCTATGATGGGAAAATTGCAGCAATCCGCCAGTCCTTCGCTCCCAACCAAACTCCTACAGTAGAACCTCAGGACCTTTCCTTCCCTCCCTTAGCAGAATTCTCCAGCCTGTCATCTGATGAGATTCAGCAGATCATCTCGTCATCTAACCCCACCACCTGTTCTTTAGACCCAATCCCTTCCACAATGCTCCAGGCCATCTCACGAGACCTCCTTCCCTTCACCACACCCATCATCAACCATTCCATATCATCTGGTCATGTTCCTGCTGCTTTTAAGAAGGCAAGGGTTATTCCCATCCTCAAGAAACCCTGCCTGGACCCATCAGAAGTTAACAACTATCGTCCGGTATCACTTCTCTGTTTTATTTCCAAAATTCTTGAAAGGACTGTTTATAACCAAATGTCTCTTTATCTTTCACAGAACAACCTTAATGATCCCAAACAATCTGGATTCAAAGTGACACATTCCACAGAGACTGCCCTTCTGTCAGTCACTGAGAAGCTCCATGCTGCTAGATCTGCTAAATTGTCATCTGTCCTGATCCTCCTTGACCTGTCAGCTGCATTTGACACAGTGAACCACAAGATTCTATTATCTATGGTAATGGTTTGCTTCTTACCTAGAAGATAGGTCGTATGTATCGTATCATATCTCATCCTGGATGGCAGCTCATCAGCTGAAACTCAATCTGAGTAAAACCGAACAGTTGTTCATCCCTGGTGACTCATCCCCAGGTCAAGATCTTGTGATATCCCTGGACAACAATCAAATCACTCCTTCAGCTACTGCCCGCAATCTTGGGGTAACCATGGACAATCATCTGTCATTTTCCCCACACTAACCTCATCACTAATCTCATCACTAACCTCATTCGCTCTTGTAGATTTCTTCTTTACAATATCAGAAGAATCCACTCATTTCTTTCTTCACAGTCTACTCGGGTGCTTGTTCAGTCCCTTGTTATTTCAAGACTGGACTACAGCATCTCACTCCTGGCTGGCCTGCCTCTGTCCACGACTCGTCCTCTGCAACTGATCCAGAATACAGCAGCACGTCTCGTTTTCAACCTTCCCAAGTTCTCCCACACCACCCCACTCCTCCGCTCCCTGCACTGGCTTCCTGTAGCTGCCCGCATCAAATTCAAAACACTGATGGTTGCCTACAAAGCTAAAAATGGCCCACCACCCACTTACCTCTTTGCTCTAATTACACCACGCACTGCGCCGCGTTCCCTCCGATCCTCCAGCACTGCTCGCCTCGTTCTACTATCTCTCAGGGATCGAGGGTGGCATTCATGTTCATTTCTGTTCTGGCACTGAGGTGGTGGAATGAACTTCCTCTATATGTCCGTACAGCAGAGACTTTGACGATCTTTAAACGACGACTCAAAACCTATCTATTTCTCCAGTACTTACAGGACTAACAACAACAAAAAAAACTCTTCCCAGTTGTGTTAGACTAATGGCATTTAGTTATTGACCTAGTTAAAACCCTTAGGAGTCGGCGGACCCGCCGGCGGGTCCACTTGCATTTTTATCTGGTAACCATGAAAAGAATTTAAAATGCTCTGTCATTTTTTATCCTACACATAAGTGTATTACATCATTTGAATCTGTAAAGGGTCTACTTTTATTGATGAACACTCACAATATCCACAAAACGTTGTGCTTTTGTAAAATAAAGAAAATAAACAGGGTGCGCTTTCAGCCGTCTCAGTCTCCGCGGAAAAAAAAAATTAACACGTCGTTAAAATGAACTGAAACTCTGCGAATACTGCACACACAGACATGAGAAATATATCTATAGAAAGCTTAAAGGGTCTACTTTTAAATGATGCAAGTTACATTCTCAACAAACATTCTCATTTTATGTAATCCGTGTGAAACCAAGGAGAGGCACAGAATTTCTCTCGCACTTCATTATCCGATAATGACCTGAGGCAGGACACGCCCACACGCTATCCACAGGGAAAACAGTCCAGGTAATCTACAGGCGAGGCCACACCCCCCAGACGCCGGCTTGAAAAAGCACAGCCCGGCTTGAACACACACACAGTTTCCACACAGATTCAGTGATTTTTCTGCGCGTTTGGAAGATGGCACGCTACACAGCCGACAAAGCTCTTCAGGTGATTTTGGACAGTGAGGAAGAATTTACCTTTTCCTCAGAAGAAGATTACAACTCTGACAACGAACGGGAGCATTTTGAAGAGAGAATAGATCCAGCAGAGGATTTTCAAACAAGCTGTTATGACAATGGGTAAGTTATTAAGTCTTATATAAAGCTAATATTATATTTTTCCTCACTTCGGTTAGCTTATGTGAAACTTTGTCTTTCAGTGTCACGTACATGGTTTAGGTCAGCATGGTAATCATGCTAACATGCTGCTTTATGTAGCTTATCACAAACATGTTAGTTCAGGTGGCTAAGCGAATGCCTTATGGAGTTTACAGTTGTTTGTAAATGTTCCAATGTATTTCACCTCGTTTTGGATAGCTTTAGATTATGGTTGCTAATATATATTTGGCTGAGTTTTGGTTAGCTTATTACACTGCTATCGGTAATGTTATTTAGCACAAGCATGTTAGTTACAGTTGGCTAAAACGTTGTATCAACGCTGTGCCACAACACCAATGCTCAGGCTGCCAAGGCAACTACGAAGAGACGCAAATATAAATGGACAGACGTCAGCATCACTGAGATGTACCACTACATTGGACTCATATTTTAAATGGCCATGGTGAAGTTGTCCTCCATCACAGACTACTGGAGACAGAGAAGTATTTTGACAGTACCTTTTCCAGCTACCGTCATGTCAAGGTATAGATACCAGACAATTTCTTGGAATGTGCACATAAGTCACCCAGGTGCAGACAAGGAATGGGGCACATCCAACAATAATCGTCTGTTCAGGGTTAGACCTCTTATGGACACTATCCGTCATGCTTGCAAAGCTATCTATCATCCCAGAAGAAATTTCGCTGTGGATGAGAGAATGGTGGCTTGCAAAGCACACACAGGAATGATGCAGTACATGAAAGCCAAACCAACTAGGTGGGGCTTTAAGTTGTTTATTCTTGCTGATTCTTCAAATGGACACCAACACATAGTCCTCTAGTCCAGAATGCAGCAGTGAGAGTCCTCACTAGAACCAGAAAATATGCGCACATCACCTTTATCTTATCCACACTGCATTGGCTCCCTGTGAAATTCCGCATCAATTTTAAAATACTTCTTTTGACGTATAAAGCATTAAATGGTCTCCTGCCGCAGTATGAGTGAACTGCTAGTGTCTTATGATCTGCCATGCCTACTTCGATCTAGTGATGTAGGTTGCTTATCAGTACCACGTATTATGAAAACTACAGCAGTGGGCAGAGCTTTTTCTTACGAAGCCCCAAAGTTATGGAATAGTCTTGCCTCTCGATCTAGTTTGTTTGCTTCGCTCTTTGATCTTCCGGCTTCGACCTCTCACTTCGCCTTTCGATAACGGCTTTTGTCTCACGTTCTTGGTTCTGACGCTTCACTCTTTGATCTCCCGGTTACCAATCTAACGCTCTCCTTTTTTGACTATGGTTCTCGTTTTACGACTTGGCCCAGATGTTACGCTGTTTTATTTTCCGGTTTTGAACTCTCGCTTCTGCCTTTCAACCACGCCCCCTTCCTACATACAGTCATAATCTGCACTTGGATTCATCTTGTTCTGCTCCGCCGTTGTGACAGAATAATCCAGGCCCATATGAATCCAGTGGATTTTGACAGTTTGAGAGCTGTGTCATTCTTTACTTTCTCAGTGTTCACTCATCTTCCAGCTCCAGACCTGCACCTTCACTACGGAACGCTCCAAGGTGGCATATGTGATCACGCTCCTCTCAGGATGGGCCCGTGAGTGGGGCTCAGCAGTCTGGGAAGTTCATGACGCGTGCTGTTCCAATTTTGAGGACTTCTCTAAGGAAATGAGGAGGGTGTTCAATCGTTCTTGTCATGGCAGAGAGGCCAGCCATAGACTACTCAAACTCCATCAAGATTCCCGCTTGGCTTACGATTTCACCATCAAGTCTCAACATCTCAAGCGGGTGGAACGATCAAGCCCTGTGTGGCAGACGCTTCAAGACGAGCTAGTCTCCCGGGATCTACCCCTTCGCTCCAAGAGCTCATGGATCTTGCTGGCCAGGTGGATTGGCATCTTTGCCTCCGGAGACCAGCCAGGATATCACCACCCAATTTCACACTCCTCTCACCAAGAACAAGTGAACAGACCTATGCACCTATACAGGACCCGCGTTTCTCCGGAGGAGTGACTATGCCGCCGGATGGAAGGAGTCTGCTTCTACTGCGAGAGACCAGATCATCTACTCATCAGTTGCACATTAAAGACGATGACCACCCAAGTTCACCTGGGTGCACTCGAGGGCACCACTGCACCACTATGGGTTGAATGCCTTCAAGGAGCCCGACTGTTTACCAAGTTGGATTTACGCAACGCATACAACCTTATCCGCACGACGAGTGGAAGACTACCTTTAACACCCCAACAGGACATTATGAGTACCTGGTGGTTCCGTTTGGCCTGACCAGTGCCCGGGCAGTTTTCCAGGCCTTCATCAATGACGTCCTCAGGGATTTTTTAAATTCATCTGTGTTCGTTTATCTGGACGATATCCTAATCTTCTCTCGAGACCTAGAGGAGCACCAACACCACGTTTGGCAGGTACTCTAAAGGCTATTGGAGAACAATTTGTTTGTCAAAACAGGGAAGTGCGAGTTTTACACCACAACTACCACGTTCCTCAGATTTGTCATTGGTCCTTCAGGCATAGAGATGCCAAGATCCAAGCACTCACGAATTGGCCCTCACTCACCTCAAGGCAGAAACTCCAGAGATTCTGAGGATTCACCAACTTCTATCACTGCTTTATCCGGGGTTACAGTTCCATCCCTGCTCCATTAACAGCCCTGACCTCTCCAAAGGTGTGATTCCATTGGGACCTGGACACCAAAAAGGCCTTTTTGGAACTCAAGAAATGGTTCACATCTGCCCCTATCCTCACCATTCCAGACCCATCACGTCAGTTTGCCATGAAAGTCGACACCTCCAGCACTGGGATAGGATGCCTGCTTTTCCAGAGAACTGTGCATGATAACAAGCTACACCCCTGTTCCTTTTTCTCACACCATTTAAGCCCTGCAGAAATAAATTACGTTATTGATGATCAAGAGCTCCGAGCTCTCAAACAAGCCCTGGAAGAATGGAGACATTGGCTAGAAGGGGCGGAGGTTCCATTCCTGGTCTGGACCGACCACAAGAACCTCGAGTATGTACGAGGCTCAACTCTCGCCAGGCCTGGTGGTCGCTGTTTTTTGCAAGGTTCAATTTCATCCTCTCCTATCCTCTCCTAGAATACTAACACAGATGCTCTCTCCAGGCAGTTCACCTCCACCGCCAGTAACACCATCCTCCTTTCACCTTGCTTGCCTGCAGGGGCTGAGCTAGATATAGAAACTAGGTTCAAGCAGGCCTTGTCCCACAAACCACGCCCCAGTAATGGACCACCTAATCACCTATTCGTCCCACTCATTCTACGCTCCAAGGTCCTGCAATGGGCACATTGCTTCAAGCTCTCTTGCCACCCTGGCTCTGCCCAAACACTGTCCCAAATCCAGCAGCGTTTTTGGTGGCCAACCATAAAGGAGGATGTCTCTGGCTTTGTGGCAGCTTGTGATGTTTGTCAGAGATATAAACACATCACAGTCCCAGCAGGCCTCCCTATACCCTTACCAACCTTGTACCGCCCATGGTTTGATATTACTCTTGACTTTGTGACAGGATTACTCCCCTCTGATGGCCACACCTGTATCATGACCGTAGTGGATCGGTTCTCCAAGCCAGCCCACTTCATTCCCCTTCCAAAACTCCTGTCCACCAAGGAGACTGCGGAACTCATGATCATCCACGATCCTGTCCCTCTTTCAGTGCTGCTTGGGTTACCAACCACCTCTGTTCCCTTCCCTGGAAGAAGTTAATGTCCCATCAAGCCAACATTTCATCTGATGCTATAAGCTAGAAGGAGGTTACTACAATCCAGCAAGGCCTACAAGACACAAGCGGATCGGAGGTGTTCTCAAGCTCCAAGGTACAGGGTGGGTCAGACAGTCATGCGCGCCACCAGAGATATTCCTCTAAAGACCATCTACCATAAAGGCTCTCCCCGATACATTGGCCCATTCACAACTACCAAGATCGTCAACCCCTGTGCTGTCAAACTCTTGCTCTCCTCAACCATGAGAAGTATAAACCTCACATTCCATGTGTCCCAGCTACGCTGCCTCACCTCAAGCCCTTCTCAGGGAGCCCTCATATCTGTGTTTCCTTCTGGCTCTCAATTTTGGTTATGCTGTCATAGTTAGACCTGCCGGAGTCCCTGCTTGCAGTCTGCACTAAATATGCATTCACCTTATACATTGTGTGACCATAACTAACTGTTATCTCTCCTTCCCTTCATGCTCTCTCTTCTCCCCTCTCTCTCTCTCTGTCCTTTTTTGTCTTTAACTCCCCCTGTCTCTTTGTTGCTCATGAGCCACCAGTGATCTAGACCCTCTCTGCCCTCTGGACCTAGCTGACTCCTCCTGGTGTCCCACTTCTTGTTGGAGATCTTGTCACATGGATGCCTCATGTGGTCTGCCTAGGATGCTTGTGGTGACTGTAGATGGTTTCAATTTTCCACAACGATGGTCTTGGCCTCGGCTGATGCTAACCGTTGTTCTCTGAGGACTTGTGACTTCAGTCGCTCGATAATTCAGGACTGGAATTTCCTACAGTCTACCTAAGCCTCCAATAATGAACTGGACTCCAAATTAACTTGATCACATCTCCTGTTATAATGAACTTCTAGCCTCCTAATACACAATCCCTGCTATACATTAGCACCCAAATGAGGATGGGTTCCTTGTTGAGTCTGGTTCCTCTCAAGGTTCCTTCCTATTGCGATCTCAGATAGTTTTTCCTTGCCACTGTCGCCATCGCCCTTGGCTTGCTCATCACGGACAGTCTTATAATTTTGATTCATACACATTCACATTTCACAAAAACTTCCATAATTCTTTTGATTATGTAAAGCTGCTTTGTGACAATGACAATTGTTGAAAGCGCTATACAAATAAAATTAAGTTGAATAGGTTGGTGGGTAGATCGGTAGGTAGGTAGGTAGGTAAAACAGCCTCTCCCAGCTAAACACCCCTGAATGGCATGAGGCTTTTGGGCAATCACAGTGAGCCCCCCTTCTCCTATTCCCAGAAAGACGTGTCTAGATTTCACAGTAAACTTGCCCATTCAGGCCTCATTTATTTATTTGCAGGGTGTGAGGGGACCACACATGTGTACGCATAAAGCATCTTTTATTTTCTGTTTGTATGTGTGTGCTCGCGTGGAGGTGTGTGTGTGCTCACACAGGGGTGTTTGTGTGTGTCTTCGCACGAGGGTGTGTTTGTGTCCTAAACAGCAGCCCACCCCCCCCCTCCTCCTCCCCTCTCTCTGGTTTCGGGCACTTCATCCAGTTGTTGGGAATCGAACCCGGGCCTTTCGCATGGCAGATCACGAAACACCCATCCATCACTGAGCCACCAGTGCCCTATTGCCCTGAAGATGTCAGACACAAAATCGCTAGTCTGAAAGATTTTAAGTTGGTGGAACTTTAAGGTAACAGTTACTGTTACTTAAGTACGTATAGTTACTTAAAATAAAAAATTTGTTCAGCTAACCTTTAAAGTTTCATTTCTACAAACTCATAAATACCAAAAAGTTCTAAATACTCATCAAGGTCTATTAATTTGAACTAATTGTAATTATTTAAGTTAAAGGAAGGTCCTTTTTAATGCTCAATTGCCACTGAGAGACGCGCTATGCCTCTCCAGTTAGTGCACTCCACCATGTTTCCTTTCTTTAGCAGCTTGGTAATGACTTCAGGTCTATAGTATTTGGAAACAGTCTCTGCCTGCCAACTGACGTTAAAGATCTTAGTGACCACATGCAGAGATTCAGATTGCCATGTTTTAGTAATTACATTGATATTTCTTTTAAGTCTGCTGCTTTGTTTTTCAACCTGCTGTCTATAATAATCCTGCTATAAAATTGGACGTATGACCATATAGGAAAAAGCTATATTAGGGAGTTCTTTATTGTCACAGTATCGGGTATAGCCCAAATGAGGATGGATCCCTTCTCAAATTCTCAAGATTTGTTCCACCTGCCATCTCATGTAGGTTTTTTCTTGTCATCTGTATCTATATATTAATGTTAAACTTATCTCCAGCTAAATTTCCTGTTTGCTGATGTTACTTTGTATTTGCTTGAACTCCATCATCCATAACCTCCAACACTGTAAACACTAATACTCAAAGTAATTAAACACATTGAGTACTGTTAAGTTAACTTAAATAATTGCAATTAGGTCAAATTAATAGACCTTTTTGAGTATTCAGAACGTTTTGGTATTTGTGAGTTTGTAGAAATTACACTTTTCAAGTTAGATGAGCAAATTTGATATTTTAAGTAATCATAAGGACTTGAATAACAGTAACTTTAACTTAAAGTTCCACCAATTAAAATTCTGTAGAGCTCTGGTGGCTCAGTGGTAGGTGTTTTGCCTGCCATGTGAAAGGCCCAGGTTCGATTCCCAGGCCAGCTTGTTTGCTGTGGTGACAGCAGCAATTTATCTGATTTGCAACAAGTTCAAAAAACTCAAAAATTGTTAGTTCTGTTTACTTAAAATTGGAAACATCATTACTTAAAAAAATTGATGTAACTTATTACCTCAAATATTTTGCGTTTTGCCAACTTAATCAGGTTTTCAGTGTCACATGTCTACAGCTACATTTCTCATGGCAAGTTGGCCTACAAACACAAAACTATATCCAATTAGCATGTTACAGACAGCTAATGATTTGACACCTGCAATGCATAATTCTATGGTTTAATATGCTTTTAGCTGATGAACAAAATAAATTTCACCCTGTACAGTATTCAATGGAAAATCTAGTTAAGGAGACTGAAACCATTTTTTTTTCTGTTTTCTTGGGCATTTTAACCTGTGGGTCTATGGGGATTGATTCACTTTTCGAGCCAGCTTTCAGTGGACATTTGAAGTTTTGGCACTTCTTTGTTGACTTAATTTTTCAGAACCAGAGTTTAACTCCTTGTTTAAGGTATGGTTACAAAAGATAAAGTTTTGATGCTCTTGCCCAACCATTTATCAGGGTGTAAGCAGTAAGCAAAAGCTGTAAAAAAAAACTAATAACTTAATAAAATTAATAAAATTTTTAACTCTGTTCTTTAAACTGAATGGGAAATGTTTGGATAGTTAGATGCTAGATACTGATGTAAAATGGCAAGACAATTTGGCCCAAGGATAGTATAAGAGGGGGCCGACTGACATGTAGCTGTTCCATTTTGTGCATTGGGAGTTTACAATGGCTGACAGACTGAAAAAAACAATTTGACATGTCTCAGAAGGAATGGCTTGTGGGAGGCGTGAGCCACATTCCTCCCAAAAGCATTTTGTCCTCCAGAGGGAAAAAGATGTAGGAAAAAGTGAAATACATCAGAAAAAAAGTGAAAGAAATCTCGTTGCATGGACACCCTAGTGTTTATGTCCTATATTCCCATGTCCACTTGAAAACTGAGAATATTTTAAAGTCACCGTACATTTACATTGACAATGGGTATGATGGACAGAATAAAAAAAAAAACATTCTGTTCTAAAAAGATTTTAAAATGCAATAAAGTTCTAAAGTCTAGTGAATAAATTCCTGCAATTAATTCCTGCCTTAATATTATCGGTGTAGGCTTTAGGTTAACTGCGACTTTCATGAGAATGATGTGATTACTGAATTAAAATGAATAAATGAACAAACAACTCAACTCAACTCATCTTTATTTGTATAGCACTTTAAAAAACAAGAATGCCCCAAAGTACTTCACATAAATAATAAAATAATATAGTAATATTATAAAATAAAATAAAATAAAATAAGGAACTAAGTTAAGAAATTAAAAATAATTGTAAAAAAATAAAATAAATAATAATAATAATAATAATAATAATAATATTAAAAAGGAACATAATTAAAATCACATCACACACAATCTCATGTTGGTTTAAATGCCAAAGAAAACATGTGAGTTTTCAGATGGGACTCAAACACCCTCAGTGATGTGGCCTCACGAATGGTCAAGGGTAGGTCATTCCACAGTTTGGGTGCCGCCACAGAGAACACCCGATCACCCCTGAACAAATGAATGAATTAATTAATCAATCAATAAAACAAATCACAATACATATAAGTTAATGAGCATAAAAAAAATAAATTTGCATACACATATTTGCTGAAACAAATATTAGATTTTAGAAATAAATATTAGATTTTAATACCTGATTAAATGCTTAAATGATCAATTTCCATGTTAAAAATAGATAATTTAAGCATTTAATCAGGTATTAAAATCCAATATTTATTTATTAGTAAAGAATTGTGTAATTTCATGCTAACAAAGTCACTGATTGTATGAAGAGGAATCAAACAAATGCAAAATTCTTGTGCCACAGATGCGATAGCTTTTGTGGTATGTTCTCTGTCAGATGCCTTAAAACCTGGCAGTAGAATTCGCCATTGACCGTTTGGCCCTTAGAGACGAATTTTTTATACACAATGCCACGAATGTTGAAAAAAGACGATGAGCTTACACTTAGTCAAGCTGTGGACCTGCAGGGAATGCTAACGGACTTTGTCATGATATTCCTTTTTTTCCTGGGTCCGCAGTCTGGTGATGAACTTGGCAACATACTAGAAAACACCTTTTCAAATCACATGTGAGAATTGCCTGGACTGTTTAATCTGACACACTGATAAAGGCAGCAATTTTGAGGATTTTTCTCCGACAATCATCATGCTCAAGTTGCCAAATGGTTCCAACATTTTAGGGGGTTGAGTTTGTTAAAAGGTCTTCCTGACCTCTCGCCATCTTGCAGTGATGTTCTTCCACTCTTGAGGTGTGCACGGCCCTCGAAACACCTGGAACCACTCATTACAGCATCATAAACTTGCCATAAACATGCCAAATCATCTCAAATGTCTTGGTGGCAGATTTGCCCAGGTTCATGCAGAATGTCACATTTGCTTTTTGTTCAAACTTGCTGTCCATGATGAAATAGAGCAGATTAGCACCAGTTGCACAGCTCCCGATGTAGACACGCACACTTCTGGCACACTGACTCATAAAGGTCGATGCCCCCTGTGACTGTACAGTAGTTAGTCAATGGAAATGTCTATTACCACCGCGCTCTCTGTTGCGGCCAACGGCAATGGGCAAAATAAATCAGTCGCATTTCATGAACCGACCACCAGGTGGCACAAAGTGACATTTTCATTCGACGCAGTTTTTAAATATGATTTGAGCTTAAGTCATAAAGTCATATTGTATTGAAGAAATACTAGTGATGGTAATTTCCACATCAGAGTACTTTATACAACAAACATGAAAAATCAGTACCAGATCTATTGACATTTACTCATACAATAATGAGTTTAAAAATGGTTGTTATGGTTAAAAGAATTAACTGTTATTTACTGTCTATTTGTATCAGTTTATTGTTATTATTTTTAAAAAGATGTTACATTTAAAGACATCAAACTTTTAAATATAGAAATAACTGAAAATAGACTTTCAGAATATAACATTAGAATAACTCAAACATACACTCTAAAATTGCTGGGTTGTTTTGGGTTATTTTTCCCCAACAACTGTTTTATTCTTTATTCTCTGGTTTCTCCAAACAGCCTGTAAAATGTTCAAAATATTACTGTTATTGTGTCACAAAGTGGAGTTTTAAGAGTTTTATTTAGGTAAGAATGCATGTATGTACAACTCAAAAGCTCTATTGGTTATTAAAGATAGCGTCTATTTAGAAAAAATGCCCCAATGCTTTCGGAGATTTGGCAATGCCCATGTACCCTGCCCAACACAGCCTCACCGTGGACGAATTTCTGAAAACTGCCACTGGCTGTCAGGTCTCTGTAATTGTTGAAACAGCAAAGGTATTTTATTTTGGGTATTTCTAATCTTCTAACGACGAGGGTCACGCAAGGGGCAAAGCTGCGCATAAACTGTTCAGAACGGGCAGATCTGCAGGCTGCTACCACACAGAGTTCTGAATTCAGCATATTATGAAAAAATAGATGAATAAACCAACTAAAATTATTCCTTTTGTATTTTCCATTTGTAAAATGGCATAAAAATCATGGGCTGTGTATTGAACGATTATAAACAATACAAGACATGTCATGATTAGGAAACTTTCCATCTCTTCTATTGAAAAATGGTAACAGTGTCAATTTTGGACTCTGCAGAACTTCAGTGGTCCGAGCACAACGTAATAATCTTTGTATCATAAAATGACTCGTGGCATGAATCCACACAAAGCGTTTCACTTTCAAATAATCATTCAATGCTGGACATAAATAGCAAAAAGTTTGTGTCCAGCATTGAATAATTATTTGACCACGAATGGCTGAAATAAAGCTGCTCACATACTAACTTTAAAAAAATGCAGTGTTTATTCAGCAAGTATATATTTGTGCTCTGTTGTTTTTCTGGGGTACTGATTTTACATTTTATTTGCTTTGCAAAAGTTGCCCCTATGAAAAGTGCAAAGTGAAAGCATGTACCAAAAACAGCAGTTACATTTCATTCATAAAATACTCTAATTACAAACAACAACATAGCACAATGCATGTCTGTGGATGCCTGAAATGTGGTTGTGAATAAGCCTTTTAGGGAAAGTAAAATGTTCGTGTGAACCCGCGGCACCATTCATCCCCAGAAATACAATAAACACAAATCAAATTTATACTTGCTAAATAAGCGCTGTACAAAACGCATCCTGATGTGAGTACAGTGCAACCTTGGATTACAAGCATAATTAGTTCCGGAAGCAGGCTCGTATTCCAAAACACTCGTAAACCAAATCTAATCTTCCCATAAGAAATAATGAAAACTCAAATTATTCGTTCCACAGCTCAAAAAAATAAATACATAAAAATAATTGATACAATATATAAAGTAAAAATAAAAGAAATTAACCTGCACTTTACCTTAAAAAAAAAAAAAAATTCCGACAGATAAGTGTTTCCGTTTGTGTGTGCAGGCGCCGTGTATTTGTGTGTGTGTGTGGAATTAGCCCCTTCCTTCGCCTTGTCTTACACAGTAAAACTCCTCCTCCCTCCCCTCACCTTGCTTTTTAAGTTTCACAAGAAACACACACACAGCGGAAACACTGTTTTAATAGGGAAAAAAAGAAATCTATCTAATGACGCTCCTGTCATGGGTCTAGCCTGGTGGTGCTGGCTAGACCCGGCTGATGTTGTTGCCGTGGGCATGAAGGTAGGCATGAAGGCAGAGGGGTTGTTAAACAGAAAGAGTCCTTTTATTAACAAACTAAAAACAGACACAAACAAACAAAGGAACCAAAACAACAAACGTAAACTAAAACTAGGGCTCAGTTTTAGTTTTGTGAAAAACACAGGGAACGGCGCGCTAACACAGGGACAAGAACTGGACACAGGGAACCAGGAGCTGACATGGGAACTAGGAACTGTCACAGGGAACCGACAGAGAGAACTGGGGATGAGGAAACATGGAGCTGAAGCTAACTAAAGACACATAGGGGAACTAGAGACTGGAGAGACAGGAGACTGGCAAGACAGGGCTAGACAGGAGACAGGGCTGGCGAGACAGGGCTAGACAGGAGACAGGGCTAGACAGGAGACAGGGCTAGACAGGAGAGACAGGACTGGAGACAGGACCAGGAGCACAGAGACTAGAGACGGGACTAGACTGGCTGGGTTAATGGTTAGTGAGGTTAGTAGCTACATGGAATGCTGGGGACACTGGATGCTGACCTAACCAGGTTAGTATCTAAAGGGGTTAGTGGCTAACCGGGTTAGTACTGACCTAATAGTGGGGAACTGAACACAAAAGGCAAAGCACACATGAGGCTACTCCAAACTAACGGCTAACCTACTAGCGACCAGAACCACTAGCAGTCAATCCCACTAGAGGTTAGCCTACTGGAGGCTAACCCTACTAGGGGCTAACCCTACTAGGAATCAAGGCCTACTAGCGGCTAACCCTGCTAGCGGCTAGGCCCTCATGTGGCTACACAAAACTAAACAGACAAAGAATTAAACCAGAAGACAGAACAGTACTTACACAGGACAAAGGAGGAGACACAGCCTAGCTAAACATGAACAGAGCAGCTCCATGAATCCACAGACACAAGGAACATCAACAAAACAAACAATAGAGCCCTCTAGAAAAACAAAGGTAAAACAATATAACTAAAATATAAACTCAAAGAAACAATCAAAATGGAATGCCCACATGATGGTAGTTACAAAAACAAACATACAGACAAACATACCGAACAAACAAACAAACAAACAATGCTCGACCCAGTTTCCCAGAACAAACTGCTATTTATAGAAGCTTTAATGAGGCACCTCAGTCCAGGTGAGCACTCATCACCTGACTGAGGTGCCTTCTGGGAAACTGAGTCAACCAACAAGAACTACACAAGACAGACAGACATGAACAGTGACCTCTAGTGGAGGTTCCTAACAGTACCCACCCCCCCTTAAAAACGCTCCTCCGGAGCATTACCAGAGGTCCCCATTGTCTTGAGTCATTTCACCCGACTTACGACACCGACGAGCTGGTTTCCCGAGCAGGATGGGAAGGCGGGAGAAACTGGAATGCCGCCGAAGCCAGGCACCGAAGGCAGTCTCGGGTCTGTCCTAGATGCCTGGCAACATAGGCGACAACGGCCCGTTCTCGGGGTGGTAGACTCTCGACGCCGAAGCCGGGTGGTGGATGTGAGACCTCCATTGATGCTCTGGGACGGGAAGGGGGAGGATCCCCCACTGAGGCACTGGAAGGTGGTTGGAGCCTCCCCGTGAGGCTCGGAGACAAAGGGCGGAGCCTCCCCGTGAGGCTCGGAGACAAAGGGCGGAGCCTCCCCGTGAGGCTCGGAGACTAAGAGCGGAGCCTCCCCGTGAGGCTCGGAGACGAAGGGCGGAGCCTCCCCGTGAGGCTCGGAGACGAAGGGCGGAGCCTCCCCGTGAGGCTCGGAGACGAAGGGCGGAGCCTCCCCGTGAGGCTCGGAGACGAAGGGCGGAGCCTCCCCGTGAGGCTCGGAGACGAAGGGCGGAGCCTCCCCGTGAGGCTCGGAGACGAAGGGCGGAGCCTCCCCGTGAGGCTCGGAGACGAAGGGCGGAGCCTCCCCGTGAGGCTCGGAGACGAAGGGCGGAGCCTCCCCGTGAGGCTCGGAGACGAAGGGCGGAGCCTCCCCGTGAGGCTCGGAGACGAAGGGCGGAGCCTCCCCGTGAGGCTCGGAGACGAAGGGCGGAGCCTCCCCGTGAGGCTCGGAGACGAAGGGCGGAGCCTCCCCGTGAGGCTCGGAGACGAAGGGCGGAGCCTCCCCGTGAGGCCCTGGAACTGGTGATTTGGGACCTCCACGTGAGGCTCTGGAACTGGTGCTCTGGGGCCTCCACGTGAGGCCCTGGACGAAGGTAGTGGGACCTTTCATAGTTCTGCTGTAGGGCAAGCCGACGACCCTCAGCCTGCTTGCCCCAGCGTTACGGTCCCAGCCCCCCCCAAAAAAATTTTCTCCCGGGGGGCCCCCTCTGCTATGCCTTAGTTTGGTTGAGCATTCTGTCAACTTCTCCCGGGGGGCCCCCCCCTGCTATGCCTTGGTAGTTCAAGCATTCTGTCATGGGTCTAGCCTGGTGGTGCTGGCTAGACCCGGCTGATGTTGTTGCCGTGGGCATGAAGGTAGGCATGAAGGCAGAGGGGTTGTTAAACAGAAAGAGTCCTTTTATTAACAAACTAAAAACAGACACAAACAAACAAAGGAACCAAAACAACAAACATAAACTAAAACTAGGGCTCAGGAAAAACACAGGGAACGGCGCGCTAACACAGGGAACGGCGCGCTAACACAGGGACAAGAACTGGACACAGGGAACCAGGAGCTGACACAGGGAACCGACAGAGAGAACTGGGGATGAGGAAACAAGGAGCTGAAGCTAACTAAAGACACATAGGGGAACTAGAGACTGGAGAGACAGGAGACTGGCGAGACAGGGCTAGACAGGAGACAGGGGAGACAGGACTGGAGACAGGACCAGGAGCACAGAGACTAGAAACAGGACCAGGAGCACAGAGACTAGAAACAGGACCAGGAGCACAGAGACTAGAGACGGGACTAGACTGGCTGGGTTAGTGGTTAGTGAGGTTAGTAGCTACATGTAATGCTGGGGACACTGGATGCTGACCTAACCAGGTTAGTATCTAAAGGGGTTAGTGGCTAACCGGGTTAGTACTGATCTAATAGTGGGGAACTGAACACAAAAGGCAAAGCACACATGAGGTTACTCCAAACTAGCGGCTAACCTACTAGCGACCAGAACCACTAGCAGTCAATCCCACTAGAGGTTAGCCTACTGGAGGCTAACCCTACTAGGGGCTAACCCTACTAGCAATCAAGGCCTACTAGCGGCTAACCCTGCTAGTGGCTAGGCCCTCATATGGCTACACAAAACTAAACAGACAAAGAATTAAACCAGAAGACAGAACAGTACTTACACAGGACACAGGAGGAGACACAGCCTAGCTAAACATGAACAGAGCAGCTCCATGAATCCACAGACACAAGGAACATCAACAAAACAAACAATAGAGCCCTCTAGAAAAACAAAGGTAAAACAATATAACTAAAATATAAACTCAAAGAAACAATCAAAATGGAATGCCCACATGATGGTAGTTACAAAAACAAAGATACAGACCAACATACCTACCAAACAAACAAACAAACAATGCTCGACCCAGTTTCCCAGAACAAACTGCTATTTATAGAAGCTTTAATGAGGCACCTCAGTCCAGGTGAGCACTCATCACCTGACTGAGGTGCCTTCTGGGAAACTGAGTCAACCAACAAGAACTACACAAGACAGACAGAAATGAACAGTGACCTCTAGTGGAGGTTCCTAACAGCTCCTGTGAGCGCATATTAACGAAATCACTGCTGTAAAGTAAAAAAACAAAAAAAACAAATGAACCAGCACCTTACCTTTGAAAAGAATCGCGACAGAGCTGAGTTATCTGTGTAAAGAAAGCATGTCTATTTGTGTGCGTGTGAAGCCGAGAGAGTGTGTGTGTGTGTCAGTGTCAAATTACATGCATGCACAGGTGAGAGAGAGTGTGTGTGTGTGTGTGTCGGTGTCAAATTACGCACATGCACACACACACATATGAGACACGATGAAACAGAGAGGGAGACGTTGATTATAGTAAGAGACGAGCACTAAGACCCAGGGGAGCAGGGGAGACGATTACCCACAATTCTGCAGCGCAAGAGAGAGAAAAATCATTGGCTCAGTTATGATCACTTGCCGCTCGGTGTCAAAATAAGAGGCGCATACGTGATACATGATACTCTGCACTCGTAAACCAATACTTTTGCACGGTTTCCAATTAAAAATTTATTTAAAATATTTTCTCGTCTTGCAGAACACTCGTAAACCGCGTTACTCACAATCCGAGGTTCCACTGTACTAACATATTTTTGCTGTGTAGTGGACTGCACACAGCCACTCGAGGGCAAGCCTTTCTCTGAATATGCAATTTAAACGGGGTGGGGCTAAGAAAGTGAAGTGAAGTGAATGGGCTCATCTCCGCAAAAGTCGATGCACCATTAATTCACATTTCATACAAATTACATAATCTGCAATTTGTTTTCCATTAGTTTATATAAATCAGACATTTTGCTTTCTATAAGTATATATTTTTCATGTCTGTGAGGCAAGCATACACAGAGTTTCGGTTCATTTTCTGGGGTGCTCAAGTTCACCGATACAGAATAGAGCTGTATCCCTGATTGCTTTCATTATTTTACAAAATCATAATGTTTTGTCGTCATTGTGAGTGCACTTAAATAAAAGTAGAGTCTTATAAAGCCTATGTATCTTATATAGTTTGATTATATAGTTTTTAGTTTGTCTATAATTATATAGTGCCACTCAGCGGAAAAAGCCAGCAAATGCACAAACTCAAATGCTGCCGCCATGAGGTGCAGCGGTAAAACTAGAATACCGCTTGAGGACCATCTGTACATGTTGCCCTGTCATGCCATCTATTGGCATGTTACAAAACTTAGTATGAACTTTTTGATACCATCTCATATGGATGTTATTCAACCAGAATTGCATTTCTACTGTTGCGGCACTCGGCGGCAGCATTAGGGTTTTGCGTTTGCCGGCTTTACACCGCTAAGTAGTGCTATAACCATAGACTGAGGCCTCAGGTCTTAGTTCATTCCCTCAAGCATTAATGAGCTGGAGCTCATCGACAGCTGCACGTTACTGTAGCATATAAATTCATGCCAAACAATGTAATTAAACGAATGCATACAGTACAAATTTTTTTATCTAAATTAAATATAGTCATTTCTTATCTACATCAAATTTAACAAAAGTAAATGTTAACACAGTGAGACTTTAGATTGTATCATGCGTAATTAGAAAAGCTACAAAAGGTTTTTGTCATCTAATACTTTATATATATATATATATATATATATATACAGATTTGGCCATTAAGAATGCATGCTTTTTCCTGCGAGATCCCTCAAGCAATTATTGTTTCCAATGCTGAAGCAAACTTGAATTTCATTTTGTTTTACAATAATAATATTTCATGATGAATGTGCGTATATGTGTTTCATATTATGTTCATAATGATATTCAGAGATACCCTAAATTATGAGGCGCTGTATAGGGCTTAAATCAAACTTCACTCATGCACACACAAGTGAAACACTTGCATGCACGTATATGAAACAGTCACACATCTATATATACTACTAACTGCTCAAACAACTACATATGAAATGCGCGCACACACAACTATGAGACGCTCGCACATATTCACAAACTCTCCGCGCACACACACCTATGAGACATGCACACATATACACAAACTCTCCATGCACATACACCTATGAGATGCACGCACATATACAGTAATTATGCGAATGTCCTGATTCGTGAATATGTCAAAATATGTAAAAATGTGTCGAGCTCCATCAGAAGACATGAATGAACACAGCGGTGTGTTCAGAAGACATGAATGCTCAGGTTCACCGATACAGAATAGAGCTGTATCCCTCATTGCTTTCATTATTTTACAAAATCATAATGTTTTGTCGTCATTGTGAGTGCACTTAAATAAAAGTAGAGTCTTATAAAGGCTATGTATCTTATATAGTTTGATTATATAGTTTTTAGTTTGTCTATAATTATATAGCGCCACTCAGCGGAAAAAGCCAGCAAACGCACAAACCCAAATGCTGCCGCCATGAGGTCTATAATTATATAATTATAAACATGAAATGCTTCGGGCATTATTATTATTATATTAATATTATTATTATTATAAAAATAATCATCTGGCTTTCTTGCTGTTTGTGTCCAGCAGTGAATAATTATTTCATCCATTATTTGACCACGGCTGGAAATAATAGCTGGAATGTGATTGTGGACTTGTGACTGAAATAAACCTGTTCATCGGCGTGCATGAACCCGCGGCTCGTACTTTCACTTTACAAAAGGTGCAGACATACTCCCCCAGAAAGTTATAGCGTCTTGCAATAATGCAGATCAAACATACTACACCTGTCCATGAATAAAAAGGAATATTTAAGCATATACGCAAAATGTATTTCATTTAAATATTACAGATTAAAACAAGGAAAGTAGACGTGCTGAGCTTCAGTTCATTGTGATGCGGACAAAAGGTCCAGGAAGGAAATGGGTTTCGTTATTTTACAAAATCTGAATATATTCAGTAAATGTATGAATTACACTCAAAGTATCAAATCCAACTATGAAGTCTGATTTAATTGATACCATTAAACATTTTATTTGTTTCTATTTATGTTTTGCTGGCGAAATACATTTTAGGCAGAGACGTCTGCTTGGTCTTGTTAATTTATTTTAAACCCCTCAATTCTGCCAATTCCCCCATCAGTGAAACCGGTTTGATAACTTCACACCTATCATGAATGAAAGGTGAGAAGAGGGATTACAGTAACTGGGGTTTCTGCGGGTGTTCACCTCGGAGCGCGTTGTCGCATTGTATTCAACGAATAGACTAAAACAAAATCAAAATCATGTTTGCTTCAGCATTGGAGACAATATTGTTTTAGGCTAACTTTATTAAAGATTATACACTTTCATATTCTTTATTGTGTGTCTTTTTGCACACGCGTGTGCATCTTTAAATTTGAGCAGAAAATAATAGTGGGCTGGTAGGCACGTTATTTTTTCATGTAACTTAAATGGCTGAATGAAGTTAAATATACACAATAAATGAATAATTGCGCTTGCTTTACATTTGAGCACTCGTGTAAATAGCTGTTTCATTGTATATCCTACAATATTATATATGTGTTTCTAATACTGTTTTATTCATATTTTACATTACATGCGGTGTGTAATTTACTTGTAATTGTACTTTTAAAATGTTACCTACGTATCTACAGTATGAGCATATTTAATTACTTCAGCTGTGAATGAGAAATTTGGTCTGGCTTTTAGATAAAGTCCTTATTTGATATAATTTTATTATTTAATTGATTATCTTATTATAAATACAATTTATATTTTCTATATACTTGTCGAATATAGTCCTTCAGAGCAAGCACGGTGTCAGAAGATTCTGCTGAATCTCTTCTCACCTTTCATTTATGATAGGTGTGAATTTAGCCAACTGAGTGCGCTGTTGGCAAATACTGTAGGGGGGTTTTAGAAAACTTAACAAGACAGAGCAGACGTCTCTGCCCAAATGTGATTTCCACAGGAAATTAAATCAGACTTCATAGTTGGAGTTGATACTTTGACTGTAATTCACGAATTTAAT
The DNA here is from genome assembly GCA_030347435.1 of Clarias fuscus. Taxonomy (NCBI): domain Eukaryota; kingdom Metazoa; phylum Chordata; class Actinopteri; order Siluriformes; family Clariidae; genus Clarias; species Clarias fuscus. The sequence continues at coordinate 27,454,698 of CM059210.1, read as the reverse complement.
TTATTAAAATGCCACATATATAAATACATTTCACACACACACACACACACACACACACATATATATATATATATATATATATATATATATATATATATATATATATATATGGCTTTTAAATTAAAATCCAACATTTTAACACCATTAAGTATATTCGTGTTTAATTAAATCCTCATGTTCCAGTGTTCGTGCAGTAATTTGGTCACTATGATTATTCATTATTTATTATTATGCTTACTAACTTAGAGAGATTCTGTTTAATGCAGATTGACCTGTATATCAACTTGATAACTAGAGAATGGGTTAGCATGACCAAATTACAGTATTACACCGCCGTGACAAAACGACAGCCGGCAAAATAAATCATTTGCATTTCAAAGTAATTTGTGAAATGACCGCCAGGTGGTGCAAAGTGACATTTTCCGTCATCTCGGTTTTTAAAAAATAATTAAGTCATAAAGTTAAAACAATATGCTGTATCGAAGAAATACAACCGTAATGGTAATTTCCACATCTGTGTATTTTATACCACAAGCATGAAAAATCTGAATCAGAGCTATTGATATTTGCTGTACAATAATGAGTTAAAAAAAAGTTGAACATTAAAACAAGTACACTACACTGTAAACCCTAAAGTAATTAAACACATTGAGTATTGTTAACCTAAATAATTGAATGAGTAATAATTTTGAGTACGTAAGTAACAATAACTTAAGTAAAACTTCTACCAACGTAAATTTTATAGAGCACTCGTGACGCAGCGGTAAGTCTGTATGCCATGCGGAAAGCCCGGGTTTGATTCGCGTGCTGGATGGTCTGTAACAGTTTTTTTTTTTTAATTTGTTCAACAAACTCAAAAATTGATAGTTCTGTTTACTTAAAATTGGAAACAATCATTATTTTTAAAAAATTATGTAACTGATTCCCTCAAATATTTTGAGTTTTGCCAACTTAATCGGGTTTACAGTGTAGGGTTTTGGGTCATCTTAATTTTTTTGTTGTTCAAATTTGTAGTGGATTTGTACCGAAATAAATTAAATTAAATGACTATTAAATTAAAACATTGTCAAGACGTGCAACTGCGTAAGCAGATGTCATTGTCATTCAGTCCCACTTGTGTTTTTGCGGTATTATGAGAATGAAATGCAGTACGCTGTTATGATCATCATAATTTTCTTTAATAAATAATGACCCCCGTTGCGCTGTACCACCGCTGGCAAAACCTTATAAAATACAATCACCGTACTAAAATTATAGTAATACATATAGCCGTTTCTTATTTGATTCAAATTTAAGCAAAGTAAATGTATACTTGTGTAACAGCGTGCGCCTGTGATGGGCATGCTCCCAAATCAATATTGCTCACTCACTCCGAAGCTCACTAGGTAGGCGGCCTAGGGTTTAAAGTGTACACGCGTAGGCTTTCTAATTACACATGATAAAATCTAAAGGCTCACTGTGTTAACATTTACTTTGCTTAAATTCGATACTAATAAAATTTAATTCTACATTTGTACTGTAATTTTAGTACTGTGATTATGAATTCGTTTAAGTGCAATGTTACACTTGATTTTATCTGCTCCTACCTCTAAAGGAGCTGCGGCTCATTAATCCTTGAGAGAATGAACTAAGATCTGACGCGTCGGTCTATAGTTACACACGTGGACAAAATTGTTGGTACCCTTCGGTCAATGAAAGAAAAACTCACAATGGTCACAGAAATAACTTTAATCTGACAAAAGTAATAATAAATAAGAATTCTATCAATGTTAACCAATGAAAGTCAGACATTGCTTTTCAACTATGCTTCAATTATATAAAAAAAATGAACTCATGGAACAGGCCTGGATGGTACCCCTAACTTAATAGTTTGTTGCACAACTTTTTGAGGCAATCACTGCAATCAAACGATTCCTGTAACTGTCAATGAGACTTCTGTACCTCTCAGCAGGTATTTTGGCCCACTCCTCATGAGCAAGCTGCTCCAGTTGTTTCCGGTTTGAAGGGTGCCTTTTCCAGACAGCATGTTTCAGCTCCTTCCAAAGATGCTCAATAGGATTGAGGTCAGGGCTCATAGAAGGCCACTTTAGAATAGTCCAATGTTTTCCTCTTAGCCATTCTTGGGTGTTTTTAGCTGTGTGTTTTGGGTCATTGTCCTGTTGCAAGACCCATGACCTGCGACTGAGACCCAGCTTTCTGACACTTGCCAGCACATTTCTCTCTAGAATCCCTTGATAGTCTTGAGATTTCATTGTACCCTGCACAGATTCAAGACACCCTGTGCCAGAAGCAGCAAAGCAGCCCCAGAACATAACAAAGCCTCCTCCATGTTTCACAGTAGGGACAGTGTTCTTTTCTTGATATGCTTCATTTTTCCGTCTGTGAACATAGAGCTGATGTGCCTTGGCAAAAAGTAAAATTTTTGTCTCATCTGTCCATAGGACATTCTCCCAGAAGCTTTGTGGCTTGTCAACATGTAGTTTGGCATATTCCAGTCTGGCTTTTTTATGATTTGTTTTCAACAATGGTGTCCTCCTTGGTCCTCTTCCATGTAGTCCACTTTGGCTCAAACAACGACGGATGGTGCGATCTGACACTGATGTTCCTTGAGCATGAAGTTCACCTTGGATCTCTTTAGAAGTATTTCTGGGCTCTTTTGTTACCATTCGGATTATCCGTCTCTTTGATTTGTCATCAATTTTCCTCCTGCAGCCACGTCCAGGGAGGTTGTCTACAGTCCCATGGATCTTAAATTTCTGAATAATATGTGCAACTGTAGTCACAGGAACATCTAGCTGCTTGGAAATGGTCTTATAGCCTTTACCTTTAACATGCTTGTCTATAATTTTCTTTCGAATCTCCTGAGACAACTCTTTCCTTCGCTTCCTCTGGTCCATGTTGAGTGTGGTACATACCATGTCACCAAACAACACAGTGACTACCTGGAGCCCTATATATAGGCCCACTGACTGATTACAAGATTGTAGACACCTATGATGCTAATTAGTGGACACACCTTGAATTAACATGTCCCTTTGGTCACATTATTTTCAGTATTTTCTAGGGGTACCATCATTTTTGTCCAGGCCTGTTCCATGAGTTTATTTTTTAAAATAATTCTGTTGAAGCATGGTTGAAAAGCAATGTCTGACTTTCATTGGTTAACATTCATAGAATTTTTTTAAATTATTACTTTTGACAGATTAAAGTTATTTCTGTGATCATTGTGAGTTTTTCTTTCATTGACCGAAGGGTACCAACAATTTTGTCCGCGTGTGTATATAGCACCACTCAGTGGTAAAAGCCAGCAACTAGAAAACTGCTCGTCACACATCTGTGTGTGTGTGTGTGTGTGTGTGTGTGTGTGTGTGTGTGTGTATGTGTATATATATATATATATATATATATATATATATATATATATATATATATATATAGAGAGAGAGAGAGAGAGAGAGAGAGAGAGAGAGAGAGAGAGATAGATAGATAGATAGATATATATACACATACATTTTTCTCTTGCTATGGTACCTTTACTAACATTTAAAACTATTTATAATAATAAGTGGTGCAGAGGTGTATAATAAACTGAGAAGATAAATACAAAAAAGATGGACAGCTATTTATTTAATTATCATTATCATTGTAATAATCATTATTTATCAACAACATCCATTCATCAATGCAGTATGTCTGCATTTTTATTGATAAATCGCATGCATTTATCACCTTTTGATCAAAATGCTGCCTTTTGTAAACTGAAACTGCGAGCCGCGGGTTTGAAATGAATTGTAGATTAATTTTAAAGCATGATTTAGGGCATCTCATTTCATTATTATAAACATAATCTGGGACTTCAGCTCTGGTTCAGAGGTGAATTGAATCTTTAAGGATTCGCGTCAATTGTATTAAAACTGAATTAAAATTTATACTATACACTTTCTTGACTAACTGTCCACCGTTTAGTACAATACAGTGTGTCTTACCAGTTCTGCTTATCAAATGGCCACCGATGAGAACAAAATCTAGTATTTAAAAATTATAAGCAAGGTAACTTAGGATCTGGGCAAATGTTTAAACTTAAAAATACAGGACCAGGACAACAGTTCTTTATCAAGAAACAAGAATTTATTTTACTACACTACGATACCTGAAACTAAGGTATTAAACACACACACACACACACACACACACACACACACACACACACACACACACACACAATGCAGTTCAAAGAATGAAGGTTAGCGTGATTTTCTAGTAATGTTCACTAGACCTGAAAAGTCACAAGAGCAGAGCCTTGGGTTTAATCTTACGGTTTGTTATGACGTGAGCACCAATTTCAGCAAGGTATGAAGCTTTTGTTTATTTACTTCCGTTGCGCTGCGGTCTTCCTCTGTGATTCGTGTTCGGTGTTAGGGAATCACGGCATTGCTGATTGGCTGGTGCTCTGGCGCTGTGATAACGGCTTTCTGGGAAGCCCTTCGCTGATGCGCTGGTTGCTTGGTTACTGACGGCGGAGCTCTGACGCTTCTTCTAGAGGAGCCTTCATGGCGGATTTCGAAGTTCTGGCACGAAGTTTCGTGACGCCGTGTAGATCAGATGAGCTGTTTGCTTGCCGGTCAGACGCAGGGCGAGAGTCGACGGTGGACGAGGGACGAGAGAGAGAGAGCTTGCTTCAGATGTGCAGATGGTCAGTCATTGGATGACGTTGGAAGACGTGTCAATGCGCTCGGACAGTGGCGTTTTAACCCTTTATCGGTCCATCCCACGAGTGATTGCTCCAATCAGAGGCGTTTGCGGGATTACCCCCGCCTCACATGTTTCCTTCCCCCTTTTGCATACATTAGGCCAGGTTATATGGCCATCACGTGGTGCTCATCCGGTTGGAAACTTTTAATACCTTTATGAATTAACTTCACACTTGCTGTGTTCATGTTACCAGGAATTCATGTACACAGGCATTCATTGAATAGGATAAGCTTTCTGTAGACACCACACATCCCATATCTCACACATTCATTCATACCTTTATCTAGTTACAAGACTCTATAAATGCTGGTTACATGTTCTATGACAGATACAGTAAACAGAGATACATATAGACATTAGCGTGATGGGTAAATATATATATAGATGTCAGTTTGCCCCATAGGTGTACTTTAGAGCTGATCGGCAGCAGTGTCTCTGCCATGTGTCCCTTTGTTCACGGAAAGGCCTGGTTCTAGAGGTCACCAGGAGTATCAGTGAGCTAGGTTAGGGAGGGTGTTCCCCCCCACGCAGAGGTGTAAAGATGTCTCCCTTTGTAACAGGCTGTTGCCTAGTTACGGGCTCCCGTTGTAGAGAAAGAGGTCACCAAAATGCTAGAGGCAGGGGTCATCAGACCATCTAACTCGCCATGGGCTTCCCCTGTTGTACTAGTGGGGAAAAAACATGGCGGGACCCGTTTTTGTGTGGACTTCCCTCAACAACAAAACACCGCTGGATGGCTTACCTATGCCCCAGGTCCACGAAATCTTGGAGGCGCTCTACGGGGCTACGGTGTTTAGCTCACTTGATCTACGTAGTGGCTATTGGCAGGTGGAAATGCACCCGGACAGCATCCCCAAAACAGCATTCGTCACCAAAAACAATCAATATGAATTTCTCCGTCTCCACTTCGGCTTGAAAAATGCAGGAGCGACCTTTCAGAGGCTGATGACCTTTGTTCTGGCCGAGGCCATCGGGAAGTATTGTTTTGTTTATATTGATGACATTGTTGTTTACTCTAAAGACTCCATCACTCATCTTAACCATCTCCGACAAGTATTTACACTCCTCGAAGCGGCTGGTCTCACACTCAACCTACAAAAATGCAACTTCTTTCAGACGTCACTCTCCTTTCTGGGACATATTATATCCGCCGAAGGCATAAAAACTGAAGAAGCCAAGGTAGCAGCTATACAATCTTATCCCGTTCCCTGCAACCTGAAGGAGCTACAACGCTTCCTCAGTTTGGCTGGTTGGTACCACCGTTTCATTCCCCACTTCTCAGAGCGTGCTGCTCCTTTACATGCTCTGAAGAAGAAAAGAGCCAAATGGGTATGGACGTCTGAGTGCCAGTTAGCCTTTGAGGACCTGAGAGTGGCTCTGCAAAACACACCGGTTTTAACAGCCCCAGACTTCAACCACCCCTTCAAGGTGCAGACGGACGCCAGCAATGTCAGCCTGGGGGCAGTACTCACCCAGGATCACGAGGATGGGGAACATGTGATCGCCCATGCATCCCGGCTGCTACATGGAGCGGAAAGCAGATATTCGGCATCAGAGAAAGAATGCCTGGCTGTGGTGTGGGCAGTGGAGAAGTGGCGTCAGTATCTGGAAGGCAAAGCTTTCATCATCATCACAGACCATGCTGCTTTGACCTGGGCTTTTAATCAGTCGAACACCTCCTCCCGCTTAATACGCTGGGTACTCCGGCTGCAGGCATTCGAATTTGTAGTTCAGTACCGAAAGGGGCAATGCAATACCGTACCTGATTCCCTGTCACGGCACTGGGAGGGAGAGTCTACGAATGGCCATCTGGCGATAGACCGAGGCAATGAGATGCAGTGGGGTCTGCCATGTGACTGGGGGGAGTTGGAAAAGGCCCAGAAGGAGGATGAAGCGCTTTGTGAGCTGTGGAGAGAGGCAAAGTTAGATCCTGATGTCAAAAAAATACATTACTGCATCGTGAACCAGTTCCTCTATCGCCAAGTTCCCAGACAAGCGGAGTGTAGTCTACTCTAACTGGTCATCCCGACATCACTGCAACCTCAGTACCTGCAATACACCCACGACAACCCTCTCAGTGGTCATCTGGGGTGGATGAAGACCCTAAGGAGGCTACTAGAAGTCGCCTACTGGCCGGAGATACGCCGAGATGTCTGGGAATATTGTAAGAACTGCGTGACTTGTCAGAAGTATAAACCACGTATTAGTAAGCTGGCGGGTTTACTACAAAGCACACCTGTAGTGGAACCTGGTTTTATGTTGGGGGTAGATCTCATGGATCCATTTCCCCGGTCATCCCGGCTCAACGAACATCTGCTGGTGGTCGTAGATTACTGCAGCATGTGGGTCGAGATGTTTCCTCTGAGAACAGCCAAAGCTCATAACATCGCCAACATCTTAACAAGGGAGATTTTCACACGGTGGGGTACACCAGCCTACTTGGTTTCCGACAGTGGTCCGCAGTTCACTTCCCAGCTTCTCAACACCATCTGCTGACACTGGGGCGTGACCCAAAAGCTCACCACGGCCTGCCACCCACAGACCAACATCACGGAACGACCCAACCGACCTTTAAAATTCATGATTGCAGCATTTGTCAGAGAAAACCACAAGCAGTGGGACCAATGGCTTCCTGAGTTTCGGTTTGCCATCAATACAGCCTGGCAAGAAAGCACTGATTTTACCCCGGCAGAGATATCACTGGGTCGGAAGCTAAAGGACGTTGCTCCCGAAGGACATCGGGAGAGGAGAGGGACATTCTCTGGTTCTTTATTTGAACATGTAAACTGGTGTAAAGGAGAAAAAGGACTCCAAATGTTTGGCCACATTACGGACTGTGTGTGTGCAACATGCGCGGCGGGTGTGTGAGTGGTGTAATATATAGCACAATATTAAATGTACAGTCACTTTAAATATATAATCTATCTCTGGTGGTCCTTACTCATTATTTCTGTTAACAGCTAGTTACTATTGCAAAAATAGTAGGTGGTTTGTTACACCTTGTTTACCAGATGGCCAATTGACACGGTTGGAGTTCGAGGTCTTTGGGCTTTTTACAGCTTCCAGGTGTGGCAGGCACTCTTCTCCAAGGCCTGTTACAAATCCTGCTTCCTGATAAGAGAGGGAAGGTATTGTCCCAGAGGACAGATAAGGTTCATTCCTACAATAATTTATGAATTACACTCGAACAGGCGGTAGAGCTCTGATTAGACTACGTACAGTAGGCTGAACATCTCCGAGCCCAAGCCTCATTTAAATAAAAAATTTTAAATAATAAATATTGTAAGCAAACAGCAGTAGCACAAGTTAAAAAAAAATAGACTCTAAATAGATAATGAATTATTTTTAAGTTGTGCCAGCTGGCACTATTCTTATATTGCTCTTTGTCAGGGTAAATTGTTCAGTGACAACCCCATAAAATTCCATATACTGTAAATAAGTACTGTACATCTGTATGAATAAACCCGTGAAAATGGCGAATTCAGGGAAAGGCTCCTCCGTGAGAGGTTTTGTGCGGACCACTGAGCTTCTACGGATTCTAAAATTGACAGTTACTGTTTTTTTAATACCTGCAGTGAAAGAGTCTGAGAATTTATTTACCATAAACTTTGTTGTATTGTTTTTAATCACTCTATACACAAAAAAAGTGCTGGGTTATTTTAACTGTAACTGGTTACTGTTTTAACCACTGCAGAGATAGTTAATCAATGGTAGTTTTCACTATTACCATTAATGATAATACTGAATGGAGAAAGCACAGTCAAATAAATATGAGAGGAGAGGTTTACAGGAGAAAAGAAAATGAAGAATAAATACATATCAGTATTTAAAGTTTGAGCCTGACAGGTTTATGAGCTGTCTCGCTTGCTGTCAATGGGCGCCTAAGAGAGAGAACACATGTTTGGCTTCAGTAGACACACAATACTTCAGATTGAAACACGACTGCCCCCTACAGGTAATGAACGGCATTTTCACAGTTTCCCGCGAGTTGCCGCGGAAGCGCGCGAGATCCCTTTTCTTGAAACATACGTTCTTAATGGCCAGATCTGTATATAGTAGATTTATTAACTGAAATAAATTTAACTCAAATTCAAACATAAACTGATGTCAGTCAGCAGCACTGGTATTTTTGCATTCTTATAATAAAAATGAAATGCAGTATGCTGTTATGATCATCATAATTTACTTTTATAACATCATAATTTACTAAATAATGAAAACATTTTTAAAATGTACATTTCTACATTCCAGTAGCACATAGTGCATTGTACGCAGTTTTAGTCGAAGCGCACATGCACTGATTTGAACTTGAATTAATAAACAGACAGGATCATCCATTCATATCCATCAACTTGTTTGTTGATGGAGAAATGAATGTCTTTTTCCAAAATGTTTATTGCCAAATAAATGTTTGTTATTAAATTAATGTTAAAAATAAAAAACATACATATGTCAGATTCTCGTCTCCTCACGTGCCGGAGCCCCGCCCCCGCACTTAGTGCTCCATTCACATGCAAGTTTTAAATGAACGACTGGAACTGCAGCAGGTCTCAGTGTCCTGATGTCTTGAGAATCAATCTTACTGATCTTGCTCATTTTGAAATGCATTTACTGTGTGTGTGCATGGACTGTATTTATCTATGCTATGTATGTCATGGTGACGTGTAAAGTGAGAATGGGTTGTGGACAACCTAAATTGTTGCGAATCATGCATCTGCATTTGATCAGGTGTGTATCCCCTGTGCGCTCAACTGCTCGGTTCAATTTAATTTAAGACAGATGTCCATTTGGCCGCGGGGGTCTGTACACGGTGGCCAGGGCAAAATGTAGCAAGGGTTTATTATGTATTTCGCTGAGTGCAACATTAATGATAAGCACTTCAAACGAGTTAAACCTGGGCCTTGTTTTCTGAGTAACAGTGAGTACATCACTGTAGATAGTTGCGACACCACCACGACCAGTTTGATGGGGTTCTTGCTTATGGGAATATCCTGACAGAGTAGACTCATTCAAATCAATATATTTATTTGGTCTAAGCCAGGTTTCATTAAGGCAGAGTGCGTCAAGGCAATAATCTGAGATAATTTCATTAACAATAAGTGATTTAGGCGCAAGAGATCTGTCCGGATACGATGATCCTTGTCATGGGTGATGTGCTGCGGACCTTCTCAACCAGGCTCCTGAAGTCCTTCTTCGGAATCCAGGATATCCGTCTGCCTCAGCCTGGTGTCGTTCATGCCAGCATGGAGGACCACAGCTCCAAATTTCTCTCTCAGGGCCGCGGGCACCTGTGCAGCGACATCAAGAACACGAGCACCAGGTAAACACCGAGTGTGCACCTTACCTTTAGTCGTGGTAGCACGAACATGCCGGACGATGGAGTCTCCGATGATCAGCGTGTCGTGTACTGTCTCGCAAAGAGGAGCGAAGCAGTCGAGATCTCAAAGATGGGTGGTAGTGGAGGGGGAGAGGTCCTCGCCCGGGGTCTGGAGCGCATCTTCCACTGCTGCTGTATCCAGGCTCCGTGGTACCCCGGCACTGGAGTGAAGGAAACCTTGGCGGGCCGCGTGCGTAGTCCGTTGGACCTGGGCAGAGAAGCACGCGGAGTAGAGGTTGTGGAAGGATGTGTGTCATGCCGAGAATTTACCTGGGACAGGTGAGCGTCGGTCCGTGACGATTCCAGTGCGGCTTTCTGCTGCTGAAGCTGGGCCAGCATTAACTGTAGGTCGCGGATTTGCTTCTCCAAGGCCTACATCTCCAAATCCACCGAGTGCAGCTCCAATGTATCCTCACCTGCACTCAGAGGCAGACACATAACCGACATGGTGTTTTAAAAACGAAAATAATCAGTGTAAAAAATCGTAGGCAAACTTGTGATAGCCGGGCTAACAGGCTAGCGATGCTAATGGGATAGCCGGCTAGACGCAGGTGCGCTGCTAAACTATTAAAACTAATGATATAACAGGAGTTTCGAGTGAATATATTATAAATACTTATGTTATATGTTCACTCTTTGTAAGAGGACAAAAAGTTAACGTGAATCTGAATTAAGCTGGAAAATTGGTCAGTCTGCCGGGGCTCTGAAAAAAGCAGCGTCTCTCTCACATCTCTCTCTCTCTCTCTCTGTAATCAAGAAATTCAAACCAGCAATTTCTGTCTCTTTATCTCTCTCTCTTTCACACACACACACACACACACACACACACACATACCAGTGATGTCTATACTTTGCTACACTAAGAACTAAGCTGTACCCATTGTGCGAGATAGATAAAGAGAAAGCAGTGAGAGTAGAATATAGATGAAATGACATTAAAGAGATTTCAGTGACATGTTTCTCTTTAGATGGCGTAAAGTTAGCGTGAGTACAATTCCAGCAGCTGCTTGTCTCGCTGCTTAGTCCTCAATGTGCAAAAAAGGTTCTCCGTGTGCAGTGTCTCCCCTTTGTGTTTTATAATTTATAGTAGATTTATTAATTGAAATAAATGAAACTAAATGACCATAAAAACGCTGGTGTTTTTGCATTTTTATGATAAGAATGAAATGTAGTATGCTGTTATGATCATCATAATCTGCGTGCTCAACGTGTTTTCCATGCATGCATGCAACATCCTTCTGCTGACTTTTAAAATGGTCATTGTAAAAAAGAAAGTTATAGGAAATTTTAATTTTTATATATTTGAAGGAAGTTACATAAATGAAGCATTTTTTTATTTATTGATATCATTAAAAATAAATATTATAGCTCCTTTTTTGGAGCATGACTTTAAAAGGGGACTGATTTAAATCTCCCGCTGTCGTCCTGCTGTGGCGTTGATTGCAGCACATTCTGGTCTCCTACCTACTGTATATAATTTAATTTCAGTCTATTACTATCCTCACAATTGTCACAAACAAACGGAGACGGACCAGAAGACTAGCAGTTAGCCCTGTAGCGTAGATGGTAAACCCAAACGCGGAAGTAGCGCGAGTAGGCAGGATAACCACGCTGTTTATTTTTAGAACTCTCTCTGAATGAGAGCAAGAGCTTACACAAATAAACCCGCGTTCTAATAACACACACTCAATCGAAAGCAAAACCCAAGAAAGTGAGTACTCACGATTAGACGGACAGAGCGTCGGCGATAGCATGGGCAACTCAATGACTGAGCAATGTGTGGAGCCATCTTGTCTCCTTTTATGCTTCCTAAATAACGACCGTACTACTTCCAGGTCCTAGTGCCGGTCGTGTTAGGAGTGCGCATGACAACAATGCGTTACTGTGCAAAGCTAGACAGCAAGTTAACATGAAAGTTACTCCAATAATTCTTCAATGCGTAACTTTTCATGTATTTTATTGACTTTTCTTTTTTGTGCTGTAAAACTGAAAATACATAAAACAGACATCAATATAAGCATAACAAGCTAAGCACAACATAACTACTATCAGGTAAATTGTTCATGTCTAAAGCAACAATGACACTTCTTAACATGAAAATAACAACTTTCAGTCACTTACAGACAAGTAGTGTCCTAGAAACAGCGTAAAAAGAAAACTTAAGCCCCATTTACACTGCAGGTATCGATGCCCAATTCTGATTTGTTGCCTATATCTGATTTTTCTGACCGTCTGTTTACACGTTCTTTCAACTATGACCCATATCCGATTCAAGTGTTTACACTTGCCATACCGTCTGAAACATCGCGGATACTTAAAGGGACTCAATAGCTCAATTCTGCACATGCAGTGTCTCCTCTGCTCGCTCAACATATTCTCTGCGCACGCTTGACTCTGCCTGTACACACGCTCAACTTTGTCCAGTGTTACAAAACTGTCACACTGATGGAGAAGGAACAGCCAATCAGAAGCGGTGTGTGGAAGTCTGTGATTGGCTGGTTTTGTGGCAGTTTTGTAACACTGGACGAAGTTGAAGCGTGCGTACAGGCAGAATTGAGCGTGCACGGATAACATGTTGAGCGAGCAGCGGAGACACTGCACGCGCAGAATTGAGCTGTTGAGCGCGCAGTGGAGACACTGCACGCGCATAGTGTGCTTTGGCTGCTCTCAAAATGTCGAACCGCGCGCTCAGAATTGTGGCAGGAATATAATGCCCCATCTGTTTGGGATGAGCAGCGCCTCGGTGTGCCTGATTACGTCATTAAACCGCGAAGAACTCGCAGTTTTCATGACGTACAGAACGCAAGGCCTCAGAAAATCCGATCTGTCTGTTTACACGGCAATCACATTAGCACATATCTGATTTATATCTGATTTATTTCCACATTTGAAGGAGGCCTGAAACCGATCTCGAAATATCGGAATGCATGCATTTTTTCCTGTTTACACGAACATAGAAAATATCCAATATGTGTCACATATGAGCAAAAAATTGGAATTGGGTCACATTTAACTGACAGTGTAAACGTAGCTTTTGATGCACCATTTATCCAGCCATCAGCTCTGACTACTGCTTGCTGTTTGACTAAAAAAAATGGCTGAACAGCTACTAGAGGGCAATGGTCCTAAAACAATTACTTCAGAATAAGAGTCCGGATAACTATAAGGAAGGCAGCACACTCCCCGCCTGGCACTATCAATTAGTGTCATTACTAACCCTTAATATTAAAAACACCATTTTAAGTAGTTTTCTTTTGTGACAGAAGAACTACGATTTCTGTTACTGGCCTCAGGGAGGTTTTAACTTGTCCCTTGTTTTGCAACTTTAACTTTCACTTTCCGTATCTTTGCATCTCGACTTGGAAAAATGTTAACAATAAGGCCATTCATTTCTCTGTACCTGACTGTCTCTGAGCAGTACCACATGTCCAAAAATTATGCTGGGTCGGTTCTTTGTCCACTTTCTGTGGCTTGGTAGGGTATTCTCCCCACCATCGCTTCCAAAAAGTATCTGCCAAGCATTGCACTTGCTTCCACTGTTTCTCATGGAGGTGCAACGTATCAAATTTTCCAGAAGGGGCTGTCAGTGTATTCATTTTTTGAGTCGAAATCATTGCTGGGGTAAGAACTGTTGGGTTTTCAGGGTCCGTATTTAATGGAAGCAACAGTCTTGCATTCATGATAGCCATTACTTCAGCCACCAAGATGCTCAAGACTTCAAAAAATAACTGCAGTTTTCAAGTGTCAAAACTGCAGTTTTCTACATATACAGTACATATGCAGGAAATGCAGTAATTTGGACACGAAAACACTGCATTTTTTCTTAATACTGCAGTAATGCTCCAATAATAACTGCAGTAATACGGCAATAACTACTGCAGTAATACTGCAATAATAATACTGCAATAACTACTGCAGTAATTCTGCAATAATACTGCAATAACTACTGCAGTAATTCTGCAATAATACTGCAATAACTACTGTAGTAATGCTGCAATAACTACTGCAGTAACTACTGTTAATATTAAATGGATAACAAATGGATAACAACAAAAAAAGATATTGCAATTCAATTGATTTAATTAATTAACAAAAACATATTAGGACAAACAAATAGCAGCTGTGATGGGTAATGAAATCACTTAACAATATCAATATTTAACAATACACATTTAACAATATCAATATCAATCTAGATTTGCTATGGGACACAAAAAAACATCAAACAGCAAAAACCAAACCACGAAACAACATCTAAAAGATGCTCCATAGCTGATGTCTGCAGCTGGAGCTTTAACGCCTCCACATTTTGCGCTCATTGTTTAGTTTTGGTACGGATTACCACTTTCACCTCCCCTTCCTGCACTTTGTAAATATTCCTCACATGTTCTGAAACAATAGAACACACAATTCAATAAGCAAAATGGGACCATTCAATATCTATAATCAAGCAAAATTCTACCATCTCATAAAATATAGGAAAATGTACTGGTGCTTCTTTTATCAAAACTTATTGAAAAATCTTAAATGTAAGTTCTGTATCACTAATATATGGAAGTATGTCACTGCCAAAATTCCTCAAAGCAAAATAGTATGTTAAATTCGATGAGCTGAACAAAAACTTATTGCAATATTTATCTTTTTTATTTTTCTGCTTTGCAATTTGATCTGAATGGAAAAAATCCTTTATAATGCTTAAAATTTTCGGCAATACTATTTAGTGTGGTTGTATATATCAAATGTAATTCATGCGGGAATAATGCGGGAGAAACAAAAATCATTGTTTCTTACCTATAACAGCTGCTATTTGTTTGCTTGGCAGGGCCTCCTTGATGTCAGGCGCAGAATTTGTGGCTTTGCGGCCATGTAAAGACCTTGTTGCCAATAATTCACGGCCAAATACCACCATGAGAAATTCATTTGTGAATTTCTTATAGTCCGTCTTATTGATTCTATTATAAAGAGATTTTTTTATCCGTAACTCATTTTCAATGACAATGAAGTCATTATAATAATAATAATAATAAACAAACAATGAATTTAGATAAGAGCAATCAATGGCTTTTAATCATTTTTATGTATTTATAATTTTTATCTACAATACCATTTTAATTTAGTTACTTGTAACGGGTGCTGTACGTGGGTAGAAGGAGAGGCATATATGCAGAGTTGGCATGCGGGTGAAAGTCTTTTAATTAACACAAACACAAGGGAAACAGAATAGGAACTTAACCAGGAGATAAAAACACATGACAGATCAAACTGGAGACAAACTATACATAACAGACTAAGAGATTACATAAGGCTAGGGGCTACACAAAGGCCAACTCTAACAAAAGGCTAGGAGCTAACAAAAGGCTAGGAGAAACATGGAGCTAGGAGAAACATGGAACTAGGAGAATACACAGAACTTCACAGGGAAACAAACAAAACCACTTAACTTGATAGAGCAAAACCCAAAATGAACAGCAAACCAAATCAAACAGATGCAAGACTTAGACTGGTGAAACTCAAGAATATTTATAATCAAACTAATGAGCAACCTCGGTTCAGGTGAGCGTTCCCATCACCTGACCGAGGTGCATTCTGGGACATGGAGTTTTACACTGAAGAAACACAAAGAAAACAGAAGACCAAAGGAAGTCTCTGGGCGCTTTGGCGCCCTCTAGGGGTTATCTCTGACATTACTTCAATTAAACGTTTTAATTATTCAGAGAGCATACCTGCTTATTTCCGCTTAAATTCTCTTGGCTGGTGGTGTCCTCAGAAGAAGGATCTGAAGTACACTGTCTGACCTGCACAGGGTGCTTCTTCAAGTCTCCCACAACACTTTTTAAATCATGCACAAGATTATGCATCTCTGTCAAAAAGCGGAGAGAAACGTTTAATTGGTACTTTATGTTAAATATAATAAAGAGGTGCCAGTTACAGTAGCTTGTGGTTGAAATATACCAGTCCAGTCAAACCAGGCAAGGTGACAAATGATAATAACAAAAGAAAACAAGTGTCAAGGTAACACCTGAATATATAAAGGTTTATCTAACTAAAGCAAAAATATAACATCTAAGTTCATTACACTCCAAAAAACAAAAAGGTTATTAAGCACCCATCCCAATTTGAATTACTAAAAACATTGCCACTTGTGTTGCTAATGGTGGCAAAAGAATAGAAAAAAAGCTAAGGGCAGACAGAATAAAGGAAAAAAAAGATTTTGTTTGGCCAAGTCATGATTATATTTTCAATAACAGCCTTCATTCTATGTCTAATTTATAACAAAATCTTTTTTTATGCAAGTAATTTCTTCTTCAACACTCACCTTTCCATTATTTTAGTCCTCTCTGCTTTCAATCTGTAGCTCCTCTCATATTTCCAGTCTTCCTCTAGATTGTTAATCTCTTTTTTCAGCCTCTTTATCTCCCCTACCATCTCTTGTTTCTCAGTAAACTTTGATAAATAAAATAAAATAAAATAAAAGTCCCTTTAATGCAGTCATATGTGCCATACAAACTAAAAACAAGTAAATTTCTTGAAAATCTGGGCAAAAGTTAAAGATGTAGTACAAACAAAGCCTAGTGCAGCACAAAAGAGGGAATATTTTAAAGTGACCACTCACCTTATCCACAGCACAGCTGTGAACACACGAATAAATAAAACAAAAGACACATTTTAGTAAAAGGAAAATGAAGACTAGAGAAAATGTTTCCTACCAGGAGTGAAGCCTCTTCAGTGTCTTAGGCTGCCCTTTTGACCTTCTCCCTCTTCCCCTTTCCCAGTGCCTACTCTGAGGCAAAAAGAGGTACACTGGAGAGAGACAAAGACCCCCTCTCGATCTTCTGTCTTGTCTCTAGTAAGGGCTGACTGTCGACTATAGAAACAAACACAGAAAGTTTACAGCTGAAAATTACATTACCTTCTTCACATGGTGTAGAGTTGGTTACCTCAGGGTAACCTAGCTAGCATGTTAAAGGTATATCGGCTAAAGGTAATTTTAGAAAACAGGCACACATTTAGGACAATAACATTACCTTTAACAGTACATAGCAATATAATACAATAACTAGTTAAATAAAATAAAATCATATTTAATATTACATATTGTAAAATAATAAAAATGTTCCCACTCACCACTTAACTAAATGATGTGACAAGGCCACGTCTCAGGTTCGGCTGTGGGAGTCCTCCTCCACATCACAAACACCTCTTCTAACTTGTCCCAACCAGGCAAGTTTTCCTGGCTAAGTTTAGACAAGTCATCATGTTTTATTTCCGAAATTTTACAAACGTGTATCGTTTTGTCGGTAAAAAAGTCTACAAGTGCATAATGGTACACCATCTTCTCTCCGTAGCTAATCTCCACAAACTGTGTCTCAAGCTGTTATTCTGTTGCAAAACCTAATCGCGTGCGCACTTTTGGACGGCGCGCGGAGTCACGAGGCACACTTTTGGACAGCGTGAGCAGCTCTACACAGACGAGAACACGTACTGCGCATGCACAGTCTATATTATCGCTCGTTTGTCAATTCAACCGTTCTCTCACCGGGAATTTGGTATCATCTTACAGTCTTTTACTTTTGCGAAGACTAGTCGTACACAAGTGCATATTTAAACACGGGTAGACTGCTGATGCAAAATTTATTTAATGGATTGACCTAATATGGCTTGCCGAAAGAGATACAAAAGTTTTCTTGAGGATGAATCAACACAACCGCCTCAACCAAGAAGGAGCAGATACAAGTTGTTTCTTGAAGAGGTCCATCAAGAAACAACTTGAAACAACAGCACGGAACACAATTGTTAGAAGAACTGTTCACGTAAGTTTCTTTGGATAAGACATAGCACATAGCTTTGGATAAGCTATGTGCTATGTGCCTAAGTTAAAGTTAGCTGTTCATACCCGCCGTATCAAAACTTATCTATTTCTCCAGTACTTACAGGACTAACCCACCCCCCCCCCAAAAAAAAAAAAAAAAAAAAAACCTCTTCCCAGTTGTGTTAGACTAATCGCACTTAGTTATTGACCTAGTTAACCCAGTGTAAGTATCTATCCAGTAATGTAAACTTTAAAGCACTTTTTGTAAGTCGCTCTGGATAAGAGCGTCTGCCAAATGCCTAAATGTAAATGTAAATGTAAATAGTACATTTCGGTGTTTTGTTCTCAGTCAGAAAGATGCCAATACTACTTTGATCTCAATGTTAAGTCTATGGGGGCTATTAACCGCCCACCCCTTAGAAAAGTCATAGCACCCCATTCCCGAACAAGCCACACGGTTTGATACCTCATTCATGGGTCTACGACAAACGGTGCGGGACTAGTTACGCGCCAAACTTTCACATGCAAGCTAAGCCAAGGAACATTTGCCGGTGCGTTATCCACACCACCCATCATGTTTAGGGTTGCGGGGGCATGGAACCTATCACAGGGAGCTCAGGGCGCAAGACGGTGTACACCTTGCATGGACAGGGCTCTCAAACACTCACACATACACATACTATAGTTAATTTGAAAATGGCGGTCAGGATTCACTGCAGGTCTTTAGGCTGATGGAGGAAGCAGAGGAAACCCCCCTCTCCACAAAGCATAGGGGGAGAACATGCAAACCCCACACACAGGCTGGAGTCGGGTTTCGAACCCCCAACCCTTGAGGTTGTGAGGAGACAGGGATAGCCACATTTGAACCGATGAAAAAAAAAATTAGAGAAAGCCTAAATTTAAACTAGTTATTTACATAAGTGTGTACAGTATAATCCATTCTGAGCTTGGATGATTTTTGTCCATTTTGTCCACACTTTGCGTTATTATTTCCATTTCCCATATTTCCAGCCGATGATTGCAAGAATTTTACAAGTATGTTTTTTAATTTGTTTTTATTTTTGGTTTGTGAGTGTGAGTTTTTTCCCACACGAAAAAAAACTATCCAGAGAGATTTGTTTCTTCTGCGCTGCACACTTGCGCTACTGCACTGCACATAAAAGGCATCGCGTTATCATTCATAAAGTTTAGCACTCTGTTCGCCACAGGTTTGTTTTGATAATACTTGAACGTCACGCCACTTTGCACAAAATTCTTTTATCATGAACGGGATCCGCGAATGCACTCCTGCGTTTGTGTAAGGTTTTATAATATTGTAAGACATTGTAATCTAATCAGTTCAGATTCCTGTGCCCTGAGAACAGACCCCTCACTGTGCTTCCTTACGCCTTCTGTGGTAACACCTTCTATATCCTGTACCCAGATGAGCATACATCCAAATGGCTCTTGTCTGCTAGAACCCTTTTGTTTAATCAGGAGAATGCAAATGTATTTCCTCTCTCCTGTCTGTCTCTGGGTCCCTCTATGACTGACATGTGAATGACTGGTTCTTTTGATGTTCAGGATGTAGCACCGTTTAAATGTGCTCTCCTTGCTGAGAATAAACAGAGATCTTCAGACATCATGCCTGCGTGTGTGTGTGTGTGTGTGTGTGTGTGTGTTTGTCTCTCCTGGTCGATCGGGTCCGGACCGGTAAGTGTATCAAGGTGCAGCGGACACAACAAGCTAAAACATTTCTTCTCTTAGCTTAAAACTTAGCTCGGATACACTTCTTCTTCATTTAAAACCTAACAATTTGGGGGCTCGATCCGGTCTTCCCTCTCTGAGGAAAAAGTAATTTTTTTACGGAGAATTTTTTCCTCGGTCAGGGAAGATTTTGTTCTCGTGAGATTTGGTTAAAAAGGAATTACGTTTAATTCAAGTTATGTTTTCTAAATATGTTTTGTTCACCGTTATTAATTCTAATCATGTAGTCTAAGAGGCTTTGTTTTCCGGTGCAAGTTTTATAAAGTTTTCGTAACGTCATGTTTAAAGAAACATATGTTGTGTTTTGAATGAAAAAGCTTCAATGTGGTATCAGTTCCGCCGTGTTTTATAGAACCGTTGTTAATTTTTTTAACTGGTTCCGTGTCTCATGTAGTGCGTTAAATATTAATTCATCTGGTAAAAAAAACTGAAATATGTATGATTGTTGCAAGTGTTTATGACAAGCGTGCGAACTACTCTGCTATTTACAACAGCTCTTTATTTAGTGAAATAAAAACATAACGTTTCTGTCGAGAACTAACTACATCATCAACCCGCGTCCACGGTTGCTATGGGTTACTAGACGCAGGCGCTGACCCGCTGTCTGCATGCTTTAACTGTATGCACTGTATGTAATGTGGTCAGAATGCCAAAATGGGCAGATTCAACTGTTCAGTTGTTGTTCGTCTTGGTTTTCTATTAAAATATTCATGTTTGATTTTACAATTAAAGCTAAGATCCCACTAGTGTTTTGGAGAGTTAAGTGGAAGACGATAATAATACGGCTGGTTATCGTTGTATTTTAATAATGCGCTGTGTTTGTGGTTGCATAAAGATGAACACTGATATGAACTGATTGTTGTGTGGCGTTTTAAGTGGCTTTTACATGTTCAGTGATTGTTTCTTTGTCTTCTATGTAATCTGTAGTGTTGTATTACTGACAGTAAGTGTGCTTGTGTGGTTTTGTCGCTATGCAATGTCACTGCTGGAACAACATCTGTCTGTTAAAGTTATAATCTACAAGTGTACATATACCAAATATAAGCGCTTACAATGCAAGTTTTAAAAAGACGGTCATCACCAGGGACTGTAAATGCATAGAGAGTATGTGGATTGTCACTTTGCCAGTTGTTTGGCTGGTTATATCTGGAGGCTTTGCTCATTGATACTGTTGTCTAGTAGGTGGCAGTGTTCCGCTGTTGTGCTTTGTTATTGGTACTAACTTGGCCTAGCTAATGTTGTGCAATGTTGTCACTTGTTTAGAGTGTCACAAACTAAAATCTAGAGTGCCTGAATTTAACAAATGTTGACAGCAGTTTTGTGTGAATGAGAGTCCAAGCAGAGAAGAGTAGCAGGAATTATCTGTGCCAGAAAGGTATAAGCAAGTATGAAAAGAAAAGTTTATAGAATGGTTATGAGACCAGCAGTCTTGTATGGTTTGGAGACTTTGCTGAAAAGAAAGGAAACAGGGCTGTAGGGGCAGAGCTGAAGATCGTGCAATTTGCATTGAGAGTGACAAGAATGGACGGGATTTGGAATGTGTATATCGGAGGAACAGTGCAAGTAGGGCAGTTTGGAAACAAAGGTAGAGAGGCCAGATGGATATGCTTTGGACAGGTTCATAGGGGGTATGAGGACTATATCGGGAAATCAGTGTTTGAGATGGAGCTGACAGGCAGAAAGATGATTATTTTCAACATTTTGGGTGTACATGTTGGAAAGCAACAGTTAAGTTGAGCAACACTGGACACAGCTAAAGTCTAGAAACATAACATTTAATTTTGTTTTGAAGTTCAAGAAATTCTGCTTATGTCATTAAAAATGATAAATAAATAAATATATAAATGATAAAGTTATTAAATTAAGTTGTGTTAATTAGTTTTTGTTCCTTTGTGTGGGAAACTCAAACAAAATAAGTAAATAAATAAAAAAATTACATTTATTAAATTCCCTTCGGTAATTTAAAGGGGGGGTGGGTGTGTAGTGAATGCATTCACAGTTATGCATCATTCAGTATAATTTGTTATTTAAGGAAGCATTTCTGTAATTTAGTGAGGCATTTGAAGCGTGCATTTAGTGTATAAGCTGGCCCTGGCTTAGCGGTGCTTGCGTTGGGTAACAAATAAAATTAATGAGTTGATTAAAATATCCATATTCCTTAGAGAGTTTCTTTGGAACAGGGAGTGGCGTGCAGTTGCAGTTATACACTTACGATGTGCATGATTTAGTTTTTTGGGTTTTGCTCTCCTTGAGATAGAGGCCTGCGAGATCAGTGTGGTGCAGCCGAGGCTCGTGTTCCTGAGCGAGGTTCTCAGGAACATGGTAGAATGTTTAGGGTCTGAAAAATGCCTCGTTAATTCACAGTAGTTGCATTTTTCTTAACTGCCTGACTTGATGGATGACCCACGGCCAGGGACTTTTCAACATTTTAGCAGTTTTTCTGACGTTTCGCAGCAAGAGGTTGAGGTCATTATCAGAAAGATGAAACCATCAAATTGTGCTCTGGACCCTTTTCCAGCAGTTCTGGTTAAATCTAAACTCTGTGCTATAAGTCCCCTGATTACCAGGATCATAAATCACTCTCTCCAGTCTGGCTATGTTCCACCTTCACTGAAAACTGCTGTCATCAGGCCACTTCTTAAGAAATCCACCTTAGATCCAGAAGTGCTTGCAAACTACAGGCCTATTTCTAACCTCCCTTTCCTTTCAAAAGTGCTGGAAAAAGTCATCGCTGCACAGCTTCAGTCTCATCTGAAACAAAATTACTTGTTTGAGAAATTCCAGTCTGGTTTCCGCCCCAGTCACAGCGTGGAAACAGCTCTGGTAAGAGTCACGAATGACCTGCTGATGTCGGCGGATACTGGCTCTCTATCACTCCTCATTCTGTTGGACTTAACATCGGCCTTTGATACTGTTGATCACAACATTCTTCTTCACAGATTACGTCATACTGTAGGTCTCTCTGACTCTGTTTACAACTGGATCACATCTTATCTCACCAGAAGAACGGAGCATGTTGCCCTGGGAGCCGCTAAATCCGCTACACACAGTGTTACCTGTGGTGTTCCTCAGGGCTCAGTGCTCAGTCCTATGTTGTTTATATTGTATATGCTTCCTCTGGGCTGTGTCATCAGCTGGCACAAAATTTTATTTCATTGCTATGCTGATGATACTCAGCTTTACCTCAGGATAAATTCAACCTCCTCATCTACTCCGCCATCACCCACTTTGACTCTCTGTTTGGAGGAGGTAACGTCATGGATGAAGCAAAATTTCCTGCAGCTGAACAGTTCTAAGACTGAAGCTATTTTAGTAGGCACCCCACACCAGGTTTGGACATCCAACATCAACTTTTCCGGTCAGAATATCCCACTGTCGACATCTGTTATTAACCTCGGGGTTAAAATGGACTCTCATTTGACGTATGATGCCCATATCAAACATCTGTGTAAGACATCTTTTTTTCACCTCAGGAACATGCGTCCAGCACTTACATTTGCAGATGCGGAAAAGTTAGTCCATGCGTTTGTCTCCTCCAGGCTGGACTTCTGCAATGCTCACCTCATTGGGACTTCTGGAAAAAGCCTCCAAAAACTGCGCTGCTAGGATCCTGATGCGGGCACGTAAATATGATCATATTACGTCCATCCACAAATTTCTTCATTGGCTGCCTGTTTCATTCAGAATTCACTGAGATTTGCCTCAAATATAAAGTGCATTATAAATAAAATTTATTATTATTATTATTATTATTATTATTTTATAAATGTGTGAACAACACATCCATGGCTCAGAGGTGCGCAGGTTTAAGGTATCTGTTTTCCCGAGTGTTTCTTGGGAAACATGGAGTGGCGTTTATCCGTGACCATAATATAGAGATGTGTAGACATGGACAGTCTATTTTCCTGCAGTGTTGTCAGTAATAAGGATCTTGTGAACACATTTTCAGTTAGTTGTAAATTGCAAACATTATTGTGTATTAATTCCCACCTTGGTTGGAGGACGTGGACTTTGCATGAGGCTGAGATCCATTTCCTGAGCATCTCCCAGGAACAAGGTGGGGTGTGCAAATTACAGTACTTAAATAATAATAATAAAAAATAATATAGAAAATGCTATATATTCTGGAATAATTCACTTAAATGAGCTTAAAGTGTCCATAATTAAACTGACTATCTTGAAGTGTCCGCCTAACTTTGATACACTACAATTTACCAACAATCAAAGCATGCTTATGAAATCATTACATCTGTGCACATATTATAACAACTGCAGTAACAGAAATTAAGTAAACAAAAAGATTAAATAATTATTGAGAAATAACCAACTATTGGCACAAGTTGGATACCAAATTATGCAGCTCAGCTGCTCCAAACTAATCACAAGCCTTGGCTTGGGAGCTCATGACAGAACGACATGCACTCCTGACACAGACAAAGAACTGACTGACTGACTTCAACTAATCAAACTAACAGACCTAACATGACAAACATTTGTACAGATTGTATGTGACAAAGATTCATGTGTTCCATGTTGTATATGACTGTACTCCTGTTTGCACATAACTACATTGCTTTTACAGTTGAAACAGCAGCAGCAAGATTTAATCTTAATTTCCTCAACAGGAAAAAGTACACTGGAAGGAAGCAGCCGCATGACAAACCGTGACAATGTGTGATGCCATTAAACAACCTTCTCTTTTATTTCAGGTACAGAAATTCCACTGGAGCAGCTGATGGTTGACTTTAATGTGTCCTTGAAATTTATCAATGTTGTTTATATTTAACCAAAGGCTTTCTCATAGTAACAACAGCCAAGGAGGAATTTTTGACACCATTCATCAGCCATATCCCAAAATCATCTATATGTAACTCTAATCTGAGATCTTACTGATTCATATGCTGATGCGTATCTTCTGTAGTGAAGGATTGAAGGCATGAGCCCATAATGAAGTGCTAGTAACCTCTCTTTTGGGCTCCAACTGACTCTCTACTATACGTAAAGTATCTGGGTCGAAGAAGAGATGACTTGAAGATGACTTGGATGTTTTGGACCCTGATTTTTCCTCACCTTACCCCATACACATATAGTAAACACTACTGTATTAGTATGTAAACACACATGGTAAAATGGTACAACAGTATAGATTGTGTTAAGTTATGATTGGAACATTGACATGTTATACCTGATGTACAGGTAGATTAGACAGACGTGAAGGATTTTACTAGTCAATGGTGGAGAGAGATGTTTGGCTTCATGGTCTGGGGAACTGCTTTTGAATGGAATCTATTAATAAAAGACCAGAAGGACTGGAGATGGCCTGCAGAATTCTTAAACGGAGGTTTGGAGTTCAGGGCTCAGTTTCTAGAGTTAAACTTTACACTCACAGAGAGAAAGTTCATTATCAGTTCTTGTAGCTTAATAAAACCACAGGCGTCATGAAGACACCACAAAAGGGGGCATACTGTATATCTTCTAATTTTTTGCACAGAATTTTTGATTAGTTTCATTTGAATTTTATTTTGTAAATCTCTTCTATGCCAATGCCTGACTGTTCATTCAATGTCATTTTTATTGACAAATTGTGGTAAATTCTATTAGAATTTAAGGGGGCATTGCAAGGTTTTATAATATTGTAAGACATTGTAATCTAATCAGTTCAGATTCCTGTGCCCTGAGAACAGACCCCTCACTGTGCTTCCTTACACCTTCTTTGGTAACACCTTCTATATCCTGTACCCAGATGAATAAACATCCAAATGGCTCTTGTTGACGTGATGAAAGGTTTGAGCTGGGACGTGTGGAATACTGGGTGAATCCGGAGCGCCGCAGGTAGCTGGAGCCGGTAGGTGACAGGGTTGACACGGAGGCTAACGCGATATGGGCCGATGAATCTAGGCGAGAGTTTTTTGGACTCTGTATGGAGGTTTAGATTTTTGGTAGAGAGCCATACCTTGTCACCTGTGTGGTACAATCATCACGGACGGTGTCGACGGCGATGTTGTGAGGTGTAGAGGGTATTGGCATGCTGAATGGCCTCCTTGGCTTGAGTGCAGGACCACCGACACCTTCGGACCAACTGTTGGGCTGAGGGTACTTCGACCTCCGGTTCTTGATGTCCGAACATCGGAGGTTGGAAACCCTGGCATACCTCAAATGGACTCAGCTTCGTGGCGGAGGAGATGTGGAGATGTGGGAGAGCTCCGCCCAAATGAGGTAGCGAGCCCAGGAGCGCTGATGGTCGGCAACGAAGCACCTCAGGTAGCGCTCCAGTTGTTGGTTGGCCTGTTCCGTCTGACCATTTGTTTGAGGATGATAGGTGGAATCGATCAGACGGCAGAAGGCCTTCCAGAACCGTGCAGTGAACTGGGGCCGCCTGTCCGAGACGATGTCCTTTGGGAACCCATGCAGACTGACTACGTGCTCTAAGATCAGCTCAGCTGTCCCTTTCGCTGACGGAAGTCTGGTGAGGGCTACCAAGAGCACAGCTTTGGAGAACCGATCTATTATCGGCATGATGACGCTCTTCCCTTCGGATACCGGCAGGCCCGTAATGAAGTTGACGGCAATGTGCGTCCAGGGTTGACGGGGAACTGGGAGTGGTTGGAGTTCCCCCGGTGTCGGTTGATTCGAGGTCTTTGCCCTGGCGCACACTGGGCACGCCGTGCCTGACTGGGTAGAGTTGTTTTAGAGTCTTTATGGAGCTAAGGTTCTGGTGGTCGGTCCAGACGATAAATGGTTCTCTGGCGCCCTGGAGCCAGTGTCGCTATTCTTTTTATTTAGACGTAGAATGGCCAGCAGCTCGCGGTCCCCTACCCCGTATCGCTGCTGAGTGGGGTTAAATTTTTATGAGAAGAAACTACAAGGATGTAGTTTCTGGTCTGGACCCCGCTGGGAGAGAACCGCCCCAGCGCCCACCTCTGAGGCATCCACCTCCACAACGAATGGTTGATCGGCATCTGGATGGAGGAGAATTGGAGCGGTGGTGAATCGGTGGCAGAGTTTGGAGATGGCAGTGGAGTCGAGTTGGAAGGGACGAGATGAGGGGTGAGTCAATGCGGTTAAGGGTGCTGCGACTGTACTGTAGACCTGGATAAAGCGACGATAGAAGTTCGCAAACCCAAGAAACTGTTGAAGCTGTCTGAGAGTCTTGGGTAGGGGCCAATGACGTACAGCTTCTAGTTTCTGTGGGTCCTTGGCAACACTCTGGGACGAGATGACAAAGCCCAGGAACGTGGTGGAGCGCTTGTGAAAAGCGCACTTCTCCAGCTTACAGTATAGTCGGTGGGCGAGCAATCTCTTAAGGACTCCCCTGACATGTCGGATGTGTTCTTCGGCGGTGCGGGAGTAGATGAGTATATCGTCTAGGTAGACGAATACCCATTTTCACCAACATGTCCCGGAGAACATCATTGATGAACTGCTGGAATGCTGCGGGAGCGTTACAGAGTCCAAATGGGATGACCAAACTCTCATAGTGTTCAGTAGGGGTGATGAAGGTCTTCCACTCATCGCCCTCTCTGATACGCAGCAAGTTGTAGGCGCTCCGGAGGTCCAACTTGTTAAAAATGGTGGCACCAGAGAGGGCGTGGAATGTGAAAAACGGGGCGTGATGGGCGGCAGGGTTCGGGGGGCTGGTTTCGGCCGAGCGAGCAAACGCTGGTCAATTCGGAGGGCGAGCTGGACCAAACCCTCCAGGGTAGCCGGAAGCTCTCATTCGGCGAGCTCATCCTTGATGCAAGAAGCCAGTCCTTCGTAATAAGCCGTCCGGAGGGCGGCATCTCTCCAGGTGGTCTGCACGGCAAGGGTACGAAAGTCCGCGGTGTAGCGGCTCACGGACGACCCACCCTGCCGCAGATGGTACAGTTTACTGTCGTCCTCCACCTCAGCAGCAGGATGCTCAAAGGTCAGTTTTAGTTGGCGGGTAAACTCTCCGTATGAATAGGTCGTATCTGAATCTGACCTAAGAACCGCTGTGGCCCACTTTGCTGCCTGCCCGGACAGCAACGAGACGCAAACGAGAGAAGTGCAAAGCGCAGTCGATCTATGGAGTACCTGCTGGAATTAAACTCAAACACAAGATCCAAAGATGTTAAAAACACACTGCACTTCCCATCTGTGCCATCCCATTTGTCTGGTAAGGCTATGAACACATCAGAAGAAGGGGGGGGGGGGGGGGGGGCGTGGCAACAGTCAGCTGAACCGCGTTCTCCTGCTGTAGCTCCGCCCTATCGCGGCGCAAAACCGCAACATCTTGGAGCTCCTCTTGGAGAAACGCTACTTCACCTCGGAGCTTAGTGATCAGCTCGGCATGCTGGTCAACCACACCGCAGAGATGGACAAACTCAGCTGGGTCTACTGCTTTGGGCTCAGTCATTTTATCACGAGCGACCGAGGGGAGAAGACAAAACCCTTAGCAGGTAGCACGTGTTGCGTGGACGTTAGACCCAAACGCGGAAGTAGCGCGAGTAGGCAGGATAACCACGCGTTTAATCTTAGAACTCTCTTACACGAAGAGCAAGGATTTACACAAATAAACCCATGTTCTAACAACACACACTCAATCGAGGAAGCAAACCGAATTGGTGTGTACTCACGTAATGGTTGGTAAAGCGTCGGCGAAGGCATAAGGTGAACTCAATGACTGAGCGATGTCAAGTGCAAGGAAATCTTGTTTCCTTTTATGCTTCCTGAAAGCGCGACCGTCTTACTTCCGGGTCCTCGTGCCGGTCGCGGAGCGAGTGTGCATGACAACAACAAGCTAAAACACTTCTTCTCTTAGCTTAAAACTTGGACACACTTCTTCTTCATTTAAAACCTAACAGTTTGTTCAGCTGATATCAGCTATATAGCTGCTGCTTAGGCTGGCAGTTTCTGGGTCATGTTCGGAGAAGGAGTTTGTGAACAGGGACAAACTTTAGGTAGATTTTGTGGTTGTAAACCGATTTGGTCATACTCCAGGTCATTTGTGAACCAAGGTTCCACTGTATTTTTGAGTCAAATTTAAAAGTTGATGGGTAAATAAGCACCAATGATTAATTGTGCAATCTATAATCTGATTATCCAATTAATTGTTTCAATAATTGATAGATTAATCATCTATCAAAATAAGCAATTGCACTCCTATTGTACATTACATTACATGTGTGTATGTGTATTACATACACTTGCTTTAAGCAAAAAATATAAAAGCTACATTTGGAAAAATGCTTTACAAGACCTTTTCCTGAGAAATGCCTTTATGGTTCATTCTTTCTTTTGTATCATAGATTCCTGTAAATGAACCTGTCCGAGCTACTCATTCCATAATGAATGGCGAGGAACCTCTTTTCCCTAGAGCCAAACTCACCAAAGGAGAGAGTATGACGGCAATTCTGGGTTATGTACTTCAGCATCACGTAACAAAGTCAGGATGTCAGGACTTACTGACTTTACTTAAAATGTTTCTCCCAGACAACAGCTTACCCTCTTCAAACCATCTATTTAATCATGCTTTTGACACCACTAGCTGGCAAGTACATCATTACTGTTTGAATCCAAACTGTGGTGCATACCTTGGTGTACTAACAGTTGAAACTGTGATCTGCCCCATATGTGATACAGAGTGCAACATTTCAGAACATCTGAGTAAAGGTTACTATTTCCTGTACTCCTCAATGGAAGAAATTAGAAATCTCTTAGAAAACCACAATCTTAAAGACAAACTGGTAAAAAAAAAAAAACATTCTGATGATATTAAAGATATCTGTGATGGCACACTGTATAAGAAAATTGTCATGCTAAAAGATCCCGAGAGCATATCTTTAACCTGGAATACTGATGGAGTCCCAGTATTTAATTCCTCCAAGTACTCAATGTGGCCGATTCAGTGCACCATTAATGAGATAGCTATTCATTAAAGGAAAAACTTCATGTTGGTGCCAGCTCTCTGGTTTGGGCTAACAAAGCCAAAGATGGAGACATTTTTAAAACCATTTATTGATGAGTGTAGGTCTTTAGAATCTGAAGGTGTACTTTGGTACAATACGGAAACAAGATCACATCAGTGTATCAAAGTTGTGACTCTTTTATGTACAGTTGATTCTGTAGTTAGGGCCCTTGTACAAAATTTAAATCAGTTCAATGTGGAGCATGGATGCAATTTCTGCACTCATGCTGGAGAGTGGGTGGAAAAAGGAGAGGGACATGCAGAGGTATAGACACTTTCGCTGCCCATTCCTCCTTTAAGAACATATGAAGGCATGGTCCATGATGCAGAATTGGCCACTCTAAGCAACCCCATTAATGGTGTTAAAGGACCAAGTCTATTGACAATTATCAGAAGCTTTAATATTGTAGAAAGTTTTATTCCCGACTACTTACATAGTGTGCTTCTTGGAGTAGTACGACAGATAACTGGCTTGTGGTGTGACAACAAAGTTGCAGCTGTAAATGTCAAAACTCCATGTGTCATTGAAGAGCTAGACACTCGCTTAAAGTACGGCCACCTAGTGAAATCACACGGTTGCCCCGATCAGTGAGAGAAAGGCGAACATGGCAAGGTAGTGGGTGGAGAACATTTCTTTTAATCTCTCCATATGTTTTGATGGGTTTGATCCCTGGTCCTTACTTCAGTCACTAGATGTTACTTATCTATGGAATCTACCTCTTGACAAGTTCATGTATCACACTTGCAAATATAGAAAAGGCCCATATGGCTCTCTGTGAGTTTGTTCTGTATATGGAGTCCCTGAATGAAACTTCTGCCTTACCATACAATGTCCATCTCCTCATCCACCCAGCTGAGAGTGTACGAAGACATGGCCCTTTGTCCCTGACTTCAACATTTGTCTTTGAAGGGCACAATTATAAATTGTTAAAATGTTTCAGTGGGACCCAACATGTTCCATTACAAATTACACAGAATTTAAGCAGATTGAAAGAGCTCAGAATTTTATCAAAGATCTACATCCCTGAACACTCAGTTGTACATGAATTTGTTTCATCAACACTACAGGGATACTCATTATTCAAAAAAGTTGAACGCGTACAGAACTGCATGTTTTTTGGCCACGGTCAGGTGAAAGGCCTACAATTGTCTCATCAAATTGCTCTGCAGAGCTCAGAAATTTCAGTTGCCCACAATCGGGCCAAATTCTTTAAGAGGATCATGTGTGCTGGAGTTCTATACTCCACATATGACTATGATATGCTAACTGTAGCATGGGAGATGGATGGTCTCGTAGGGTGTCTTGCATTGAAATCTGCTGCGATGACCCGGTTACTGCGTTCACCAGATATCAACACAATTTCGATCCGCTCATCACGTGTTAACCTCTTCGACATGTCAATGGCTGTGAACAAAGAGAAACTTGTAAATAACTCATGAAAGAATAAAGTTACGTTAAAACCATTGTTTTTCCTGTGAAATTCCCAATAAGTTTGATGTGTCACATGACCCTCTTCCTATTGAAAAAACAAAAGTTGGATCCAAGATGGCCGACTTCAAAATGGCCACCATGGTCACCACCCATCTTGAAAAGTTTGCCCCCTCACATATACTAATGTGCCACAAACAGGACGTTAATATCACCAACCATTCCCATTTTATTAAGGTGTATCCATATAAATGGCCCACCCTCTATATGTTATACATTTGATGTAATATACAGTGTTTATAGATTTTATACAGAATATTTAGTGCAACTATAAGTATGTAAACAATATGACATTCTTTAATGTAGCCCAATAATTGTTTTATTTTTATTTAGACGTAGAAACTAGGGTAGTTATTTATTAATTTTCATTAGGTGAAATGTAGCCTTTTTAAGTTGAATTTTTTACATCCCTTCATGGCAACGATATTCTCTAATGAGAGTGGCCCTTTGCAGCTGGATAATGGACCATGACATGCTGCAGACATTGTTCAAGTGTGGTTTGAGGAACATGATGGAGAATTCAAGGTGTTCTATCCTTCCAGTGGTGAAGGACGGGGCTCTGGCCACTCCTACTCACTATTCTTTCCTTTCCATCGCCTCAATTGCCGTGATCTTTCTTTTCCCTTTCTTATTGCTTTCCCTATGTGTTTCCTTCCCATTCTTTCTTACTTTCCCTTCTCGAACTGTCTTCTTCCTGCCTACTCTACCTCCTCTTCTCTTTCCTTCCTCCTTTCTTTATTTCTTTTTTTCTTTTTCTTTTCATTCCATTCTTACTCTCCGCATTCTGCCCTCCTTCATTCCCTTCTTCCTTTATTCATTTCTTTCTTTCTTTCTTTCCTTCTTTCCATACCCATCTCGGTCTGTCTTTCACTTTCTTTCCCCCTGTGCTTTTTCTTTTTCTTTTTTCTTGTATGATATATCATACATACATACAATAATACAAAAATATTGTGATTGTGATATATGTATTATTCATTAATGTTCGTGTAGTTTGTGACTGTCTCATGGATAAATCATCCCAGAATTACACAGTTGTTATTGTTTTTTCTTCTTGCTCACACGCTGTTTGATCTCACACGCTGATTTAATCTGTTCTATGTTTGCCTGGGCCTGAAAAGACGTTAAAGCTACCACGTTCTTTAGTAAAATACTAATTTGGAATTGAATCTGAGTTGAGGCATTTCTGACACCACTTTAACAAAAGTAGGAATTTAGTAGGATACTATATCTCAATCAAACATTATACCCATCTTCATGTTATGATGGTCAATAATTACAATAATACTATACGTGTTTAAAATCTACACATATTCTGCATTTTAAGTCTCCCAACCTCATTGTACTTCACAAAACTGCTCAAGTTTTTAATCCCAGAAACTACATTTATTTTTTGTAAGGGCATTAAAGCATTTTTTATTTTACAATTTTATGGAAGAGTAGAAGAGGTTGATGTTATTGTTTTCCTTGCACATACCCTGTTTGCTTCTACCTGCTTCCATCTGTTTTCTGTTTGCTTTTGCCTGGAAATAAGTTAAAGCTGACACTGGCATTCTTTAATAAACCAAGGATTCACAATCACAAACGACAACTGAACCACACACTTTTAGTATCAGCTGAAATTAAACAATAAACATGATACCCGTTCACATATTATGATGGTCAGTAATTATAATGCTATCACACATGTTTGAAAGCTGTAGATGGTCTATATTTCAAGTCTCCTGACATCATATGTTTCATCCCAGTAACCTGTACTAATTAATCAGCATACTATGCATCCCTAGCACAGTATTTTTATGCTATTTATTAGGAACAAAAATATTAATAGTCTACCATACATTAATATTACAATAATGTCAGAAAATATATACTTTTTTATTAAGGATAACTGCTAATAATAATAATAATAATAATAATAATAATAATAGTATAACCTAGTTGGGATAATGGCTACAGTACAGGACTGCAGGACTTCAGTGCAAGATAACTGCAGTTACTAACTGCAGTTGCTGCAGTTAATTACTTTAATAACTTCAAAGTTCAATAACTGCAGATAAAATTACAGAATCATATTTTAATACAACTGCATTCCAGCTGCATTGTACTTCACAAAACTGCGGTATAATTGCAGTACAACTGCAGTTTTTATCCCAAAAGGGACAAAGTTACAGAATTGAAATGTCATCATGATTTAATTCTGATATGTAGCGAATATGTATTATCAATAATAAAGTCTACAAGAGCGTTATAGTACTCCATCATGTCTGAGTCTCTCAATAACGACATACACAAACCGTTAATGTCTCTTTCTTGGCGTTTATGAGCTGTCGTTTCGGTCAGCGCGCGCATCTCTAAATGCACAAGAACTGTACCGTGCATGCGCTATGGTGACTGCATCGCGTGCTCTATAGTTCAAACTCTGTCTGAGGATTAGATGTGATCTTGCAGTCTTATTGGTTGGTGAGGACAGATCATACAGTGGTGCATATTTAAGCACATTTTAGTTTTTCAGTGGAAGAGTATAAGAGGAAGACGTTATTATTTTCCTTGTACACATGCTATTTGCTTCTACCTGCTCCCAACTGGTTTCTGTTTGCCTGTGTCTGAAAATAAGATGACCGTGGCATTCTTTAATAAACCAAGGATTCAGAATCACAAACTACAATTGAGACACACATCACTTCACTGAATGAATTTAGTAGGATTCTATATTTCCTGAACCAAACAATAAACATAATAATAATAATAATAATAATAATAATAATAATAATAGAATAACCCAGTAAAGGACTGCAAGATTCAGTGCAGGATTAACTGTTCAATAACTACAAAGTTACAGAATCATATTTTAATACAACTGCATTTAACTGAATTAGTACTGAATAAATAGCACTTCATTGTACTTCACAAAACTGCAGTATAACTGCAGTTTTTATCCCAGAAGCTGCAGTTTTGTTTTTACAATGGACAATGTTACAGAACCATATTTCAGTACAACTGCATTGTATTGCATTCCAACTGCACTGTACTGCACTCCAACTGCACTGTACTGCACTCCAACTGCACTGTACTGCATTGTACTTCACAAAAACTGCAGAAACTGTAGTTATTTTTTGTACAAGAAACTGCAGAAACTGCAGTTATTTTTAGTAAGGGTAAGTCTACCGGGCCCAGTCTTTAACAACATGGCATCTAAAATACGGCTACTTAACCCAATTAGTCTTTCCCATGAGCCCCCCATTGGGGTGATGAATGTGGGGGATTGAACATCATTAGATCGTCAGTGTCTATTTTTAGTTCTTTATATGCGCCCACAAAATTTTTTTTCCTGTCAGAACGGAGAAGCTTGGCTGGACCTCGGATAGAGAAGAACCTCTATAATGCATTGATCAACTAGACGTGGTCATAGATTCAATGAGCTCTATGTGCACAACTCTGGTAGACATGCATGTGAAGGTCACTGCCCACCGTTTGCTTTTGGCACTACCTCCTCTTGTGCGTCATGTGAAGATAGTTAAAGGACCAAAAACATCAAGTCCAACCCTGGTGAATGGTGGTTCTTGAGCAAGTCTGTCTTCAGGTAACTCTGCCTGACACTCTAATCCTCTTAGCTTACGACATGTCACACATTTATGAATGACTGTAGACACTGCATGTTTGCTACCAACAATCCAAAATCCTGCAGCTCGTATAGCTCCCTCCATAATGTGCCGTCCTTGATGCTATACTTGCTCGTAATATCTCACAAGAAGGGTGGAAATGTGATGGGTTCTTGGAAGGATGAGAGGTTGTTTTTCATTCATGCATACATCAACAAAGGATATACGACTTCCAATCCTGAGTAAACCAATTTAATCTACAGCTGGATTGAGGCTTTTGAGAGGACTTTGTTTTGAGATTGGCTCTTCTTTCTCAATGCACTTGTATTCTTCTTTGAATACTTCACGTTGAACAGAACTGATGACCAAGTTTTTGCCTTGAGAAGTTTGGTAACACTGCATGAATATCTGTAATGACGCCACCCTTTGTGATCTACATTGTTAACTTTCTGAAATGATACAGCTACATGAATCAGTCTGATCACAGTTTGAATAAGACCATTCCAACTAGAAAAATGTATGAAGCAATGACAATCTAGTTGTTTCTGTGCAGTTTTGGTTGACAAAGTCACAACATCAGGACAAATCTCATCATCTGTCTCAATATTTATTAGAACAAAGTCCTGTTCATCCAGAATCTCTTCTACTTGGACTTGAGATAAAAATGGTGGTCCTGAAAGCCAACTTAGGTCTTGCAACATGTTTGCTGGAGCTAGTCTTGTTGCAGAATCTGCAGGGCTTTTCTTAGTTGAGATGTAAAACCTTTGGTCAGGGTGTGTGGATTTTCTGATCCGAGAGACCCTATTTGCCACATACACAAAATATTCTAGTAGTGTTGTGAATGTACCCTAGTATTATTTTGCTGTCAGTATAGAATTTTAAAGTTTCCCATGTAATGTCCATTTAATCTCTGAGCAAATCATACAGTTCAACAGCTAACACAGCTGCACACAGTTCCAACCGTGGAATTGTATGTGCTGGTCTTGACACTAGCTTAGATTTTCCCATGACAAATCCAACATGACAGTTCCCTTCACCGTCAATAGCTCACAAGTAGACGACAGCTCCTATAGATATTGTTGAGGCATCTGAAAAAATGCAAAGCTCTCTTCTTTTTGTTGTGGCTAGTGAAGCAGAAATGTAACATCTTGGAATCTCATTTTTAATGAGTCTTTCCACTTGTTCCAGTCATTTGTTTTTCAGGTGGCAATGACATATCCCATTCATGTTGTTCGAGTCTAGGTTCTCTCATGATAACTTTACCATTGTAATGGGTGCCACAAAACCCAGAGGGTCGTAAATGCTGTTTACTGTAGAAAGAATGCCTCTTCTTGTATAGGCCTTTTCTTCACGAGAAACTTGAAATGTGAAACAATCAGTTTCCAGGAAATTGCCAGGAAATTCCAAGACTTCGTTGGACAGGGAGTGAATCTGAACTGAGATCTAGGTCTTTTACAATTTTCGCACAATGTTCTATAGGGAAAGCATTCATTACTGATTTGTTGTTGGAGGTGACTTTATGTAGTAATAAGTTATATTCACCTAACATCTCTCTGGTTCTTGTCAGAATATCTATTGCCTCTTTAGGAGTAGCTACTGAGGCAAGACAGTCATCTACATAAAATTGTTTCTCCACCGGCCTTTTGGCATCACTACCATGTTCTTTCTCACCTTCCAGAGCTGCTTTCCTCATACAGTAGATGTCCACAGCTGGTGACGGACTGTTACCGAAGACATGGACTTCCATCCTGTAGTCTATCACATTTTTCCCATGTTGTTGTCTTCATCCAACAGGAATTTGAGGTAGTCCCGATGTTCTTCCTGAACAATAAAACATTTGTTGCACGTTTGCTGAAAATGTTATAGGCTCTTTTCTAAAATGGAGAAGGACACCTAAAAGAGTGTTATTTAAGTCTGGTCCACTAAGCAACAGCTGATTCAGTGACACCTCTTCAAATTCAGCCAAACACGACTCTTATCTGATCTGGTTTTTGGGGGTGATAAACCCCAAATGTCAGAATGTTCTTTGTTCTTTTCCAATGGAGGAGCCACTTCTGCATGATCATTATCTTTTGCATAAACTCAGTAAGGTGTTTTTTCATATCTGGTTTCCAAAGTGAACAGAAATGCTTGATTGCTTGTTCTCTGTTACTTGGTAATCAACATCTTGGAGATCGAAAAGGTAGAGGCGCCACAAAGCTATTGCCCTCATCTCTATACACTGATTTCTTCATGATGTCCAAAAACTGTCTGTCATCCACTGACAGTGTTGGTTTATCATCATCCCTGGATCGTTGAAACACTGAACAACCCAATCTGTCTGTATTCATACAATGGCTGGTTTCTTCCAGGCAAAATGAAGTGTGCGGATACTGATGACATTTTGTTAAACTGAGATCTTCCTTCACTTGGATGTTATTTGGACAAGGACTAAGTGTGGACGCATGACCATTCAGAAGCACATTTGCTTTGAAGACATTTATAACTGATGATTTGTGAACAGTTCCTAAGCAGACTTCACCCACAATAACCCATCCTAAGTCGAGTCGCTGAGCAAAAGGGCTATTGTGGGGTCCATTAATTTGCTCACGCACCTTGTGTACTCTCAGTTTATCTCTCCCTAAGAGCAGCAGGATAGACGCATTGAGGTCCAGAGCTGGTATTGTGTCCGCTAACACCTGTAGATGAGGATGATACTGCGCTACCTCAGAAGAGGGAATCTCTTTCCTGTCATCAGGTATCATGTCACATTCAATAAAGGTTGGGAGCTGAAATTGTAGATTTCCATTCTTTCTGTTCAATCCTGAAACTAGTAGGTCTTCTACCTGATGTCTCTGTTTCACCTGAACATGTTTTTAGTGTGTATGGGCTGGATATGGAGTTAATGCTAAAAATGTTGAAAAATTCTGTCTTGGCGAGCGAACGGTTGCACTGTTCATCAAGCACTACATACATCGTTACTGCTTCCTCCCTCTTACCCGCTGGATACACTCTAACCAGACAGATTTTGGAGCATGAATGGGGACTGTATGTGTCAGCCTTACAACAGGTTTCAGTACAGTTTGATGTAACTGAGATGGGTGTGTCCTCATTTAGTATCTCTCCATCCTCCTTGGTATCAGGAGGAACTGGATGCATGGCTGATAAATGCTTCTCACTTTTGCATTCTAGACACTTAATTGGCACTTTGCAATCTTTGGCTAAATGCTGAGTTGATACACAGCACCTGAAGCAGATTCTATTTTAAAACGTCTGCACTTTTTTAGAGGGTGGGTTTTTTTTGTGTATTGGACACTGTCATTCAAAGCTTTCCTTTGTTTTTTCCACTCCAAATGATTGAGATGCAAGTTCAGCTGGAACATCAGTTTTATGTACATACACAGGAACTTTCTGTCTCACTACCTTTTCTGATTTGATGAACTGATCTGTGGGTGCTGAGAGAAAAAAGCTAGGATTGTTTAAAATTTTTGCCTGTTGTCTCACAAATCTAGAGAATATCATGAATGGAGGAAATGGGACGTTAAACTCTTCTTTGTATTTAACTCCTTCTGTTATCCATCTTTCCTGGAGGCTGTATGGGAGTTTTTCCACTATGGGTTTCAATCCACGATGGAATAGCGGGATAGCGTGCTCTTCCCCCAAACACTTAAAACAGAATCTTTACTGGTGAGTAGTGTAATGCTTTCTATTTTAGTTTTATAAAGTGCTTGCACACATTCACACACACAATGCGGTCCTTGAAGACAAAAAGACCTGAGGATGTTTCCAGTTCAGTCCTATTTATAACCTAAAGGTGCACCTCATCAGATGACATCACCTGACCGAGGTTATATATGCCAAAAGTTTGGCGTGTTTGACACACACGTGCTCCACAACCGGTGAACAAAGGGACTTTCCCATAGCGTTTTCATGCAGCATCGAGTGTAGCTTTTGAAAGGGAACTGCAACTTGTTGCATGTTTAGTTAGACTAATGATCTGATGCTTATTTAAAGTAATGTGATTGTTACATTAGTTGGAGAAAAAGAAGATTGGTCTCTTTAAAAGATTAGGAATGGAATGACGGGGAGACAAAGTGAGTGTTGAGGTTTTGAGGTGGATAATAAAAGTTAAAAGAAGTTTAAGTACAAGTCGTTTTTACAGACATAACACAACTAACACATTCACCTTCAAAGTATCAGTCAAAGGCAAACCATTAATACGCTGTGATGTCCTATCCATAATCACTCTTTGAGCTTTGTGGCTTCCTGTCACCATATTGACAAGGTTTCTACACTGAAGGCTATCTATTGAAGGAACAGACTGGGATGCACAAGAGAAATGTGGTGAGTGGGAAGAGTGGAGATATCGGTTAAAAGACTTAGAACACCTTCACATTTCACATTCTTCTCTATTCCAAAAGCAAATCACAAAGAAATATGTCTTTTCTCACTATAGTTGTGGTAGTTGTCTCAGGACAGTAGATGGAGATGGTCAGATCATCATTGGCTTCATCTTGGGAAAAACAAAACTGACACTAAGGTTGAGAGAGTGGGCAGCTATAGTAGGAGCCACACGAAATAGCCGCGGCCATGTGAATGCCATGCGGATCCCGTGCGGCTTCCCTTTGGACCCCGTGGTCCCCCCTCCCTCTCCTGCCAGGAAGGTGTGTCAAGATTTCACAGTAAACACACCCATTCAAGCTCTATTTATTCATTTACATGGTGCCACCACTAGATGGTGCTTTGTTCTCAAGAACACGTTAACACAAGCCAACAATTTAGTTGCGCTGAGTCGCAATCACATGATTTTAACAAATATGAACACGAAGTGCTGTTTGTGTCCAGCATTGAATAATTGTTTCATCTATTATTTGACCACAGCTGGAAATCATAGCTGGAACGTGATTGTGAATTTATGACATACTCCCCCAGAAAGTCATCGCCTCTTGTAATAATGCAGATCAAACATACGACACCTGAATATAAATAAAAAGGAATATTTAACCATATACGCAAAATGTATTTCACTTAAACATTACAGATTAAAACAAGGAAAGTAGATGTGCTGAGCTTCAGTTCATTGTGATGCGGATAAATGGTCCAGAAAGGAAACTGGTTTTGTTATTTTACAAAATCTGAAAATATTCAGTAAATTTATTAATTACACTCAAAGTATCAACTCCAACTATGAAGTCTGATTTAAATGATACCATTAAACGTTTCATTTGTTTCTAATTATGTTTATGTTTTGCTGGCGAAATACATTTTAGGCAGAGATGTCTGCTCGGTCTTGTTAATTTATTTTAAACCCCTCAATTCTGCCAATTCCCCCATCACCGGTTTGATAAGGTCACACCTATCATGAATGAAAGGTGAGAAGAGGGCTTACAGTAACTGGGGGTTCTGTGGATGTTCACCTCGGAGCGCGTTGTATTCAACAAATAGACTAAATCAAAATCATGTTTGCTTCAGCATTGGAAACAATATTGTTTTAGGCTAACTTTATTAAACATTATACACTTTCATATTCAGATTTGAGGGGTTTAATACGAATTAACAAGACCGAGTAGACGTCTCTGCTTAAAATGTATTTCACCAGCAAAAAAAATAGAATAAATACAAACAAAATGTTTAATGGTACCAATTAAATCAGACTTCATAGTACACCATAATCATCTCAATTATGACAAATCACGGCTTGAACAATCTTGCTTTGCATGTAATGAGTCTATCTCATATATTAGTTTCACCTTTTAAGTTGCATTACTGAAATAAATGAACTTTTGCATGACTTTCTAATTTTTCGAGTTTCACCTATATGCATATACAGTATGGCACAAAAGTGAGTACACCCCTCACATCTCCGCAAATATTTAGTTATATCTTTTCATAGGACAACGTTGCATAAATGACTCTTTGACACAATGAAAAGTAGCCAGTGTAAAGTTTGTATAGCAGTGTAAATTTATTGTCCCCTCAAAATAACTAAAAATACAGCTAATAATAGGTGAACCCCTGGCAACAAAAGTGAGTAAACCCCTAAGTGAAAATGTGAAAGGTCAATATTTTTGTGTGGCCACCATCATTTTCCAGCATGGCTTGAATTCTCTTGGCCATGGAGTTCACTACAGCTTCACAGGTTGCCACTGGAATCGTCTTCCACTCCTCCATCACGGAGGTGGTGGACATTTGACACCACCTTCCTTTTCAGGATGCCCCAGAGGTGTTCTATGGGGTTTAGCTCTAGAGACATGCTTGGCCAGTCCATCACCTTTACCCTCAGCCTCTTTAGCAAGCCAGTGGTCATCTTGGAGGTGTGTTTGGGGTCATTATGTTGGAACACTGCTCTGCGGCCCAGTATCCAGAGGGAGGGGATCATGCTCCGCTTCAATATGTCACAGTACATGTTAGAATTCATGTTTCCCTCAATGAACTGCAGCTCCCCAATGCCAGCAGCACTCATGCAGCCCCAGATCATGACACTCCCACCACCATGTTTGACGGTAGGCAAGACACACTTTGTACTCCTCACCTGGTTGCCGCCACACACGCTTGACACCATCTGAACCAAATAGGTTTATTTTGGTCTCATCAGACCACAGGACATGTTCCAGTAATCCTGGTCCTTAGTTTGCATGTCTTCAGCAAATTGTTTGTGAGCTTTCTTGTGCATCATCTTTAGAAGAGGCTTCCTTCTAGGACGACAACCATGCAGAGCAATTTGATGCAGTGTGCGGCGTACAGTCTGAGCACTGACAGGCTGACCTCCCATTCCTTCAATCTCTGCAGCAATGCTAGATGCACTCATCCGTCTGTTTTCCAAAGCCAACCTTTGGATCTGACGCTGAGAATGTGCACTCAGCTTCTTTGGCCGACCATGACGAGGCCTGTAACTCATCTTCTATCTGGTGACACCTGAGACAGTGTAACACTAATGAGTCACATGACAAAGGGGAAAGAAAATGACTAATTGTGCTCAATTTGTACATTTCACTTAGGGGTGTACTCACTTTTGTTGCCTGGGGTTCAGCTATTGTTGGCTGTATTTTTAGTTATTATGAGGGGACAATAAATTTACACTGCTATACAAACTTTACACTGACTACTTTTCATTGTGTCAATGAAAAGAGTCATTTATGCAGTGTTGTCCTATGAAAAGATATAACTAAATATTTGCAGAGATGTGAGGGGTGTACTCACCTTTGTGACATACTGTATATAAAGAGAGAGAGAGAGAGAGAGCTGTATGGTGTTTAGGTAAATATAAAATGTTTTGAACACATTTTTGTTGTTCCTTTAGATCCTAAGCAACTCTAGGAGCTGCAGACTTTGGGCAAACTTGTTGGACATCTACCACAAGAGAAGACTGAGGTAGCTGGTGAGAAAGAACTTTTCCCAGCAAGCAGCTAGAAAAGATTAGCTTCAAAATGTTTAATCTCCTTTTTGATAAATTGTTTTCACTGGGCTATTGTCACAATACACAATGGCCTTTCTATAATTCCTGCATAACTCATACTTTGGGTTGAGCAGTATGACACTTAATAACTTTTTCAGGTTGTGTGACATTGTGTAGCAGTATCATTTAGTGTCTTTATTTGCCAGATTTTGCTGGTATCTGTTATATTGCATGAATTGTAAATTTATTACACAACATAATTTTATATTGTATTTTGTACATTTCAATTTTTATTTGTTTTTATTTTTACGTATGTGTTACATCTACAAATTAGGGGTAATAGTAAAATGTAATATTTTTTTATATTGTTAACCTGCTTTTAATGTTTTAATGTTGTATTTCATGCTTCTCATTTATGTCTGACTTTAATCTCATCATGGCCTTATATATGGTTCCTTTGCTTCTCTACCAAATGAAGTTCTGTTCCTCATGTTTATCTCAGATTTCTCAAATGTTTCTTAAGTAAGTATCATATTGTATTTCTGTTATGTCTCTTTGTTTCTCCTAAGTCACCTTTAGGAGAAAAAAAAAAGACAAAGTCGAGCTTATAAAGAAAAAGCTCACTTCAGTCTCATGAGACTAGAAAAACATCATTCTGAGCAACAAGATTTTGCTATGGGTAAAGTGATCAAAGAAGGGTCCAGCAGAATTTTCCTAAGGCCTGTATCTGAAACCATTTTCTTGCTTAGAGAATATGAAAAATGCCTTTGATCAGTTTGTTACGTACAGATGACATCTTTATAGATGTCAGGTGGGAGGTGTTCTACCTATCCGGTTAGGTATTATGAGGTGTTTGCTTGAGACTCTTATTTTAAAAAATAACCTGAATGATCAAGACAGCAGCCATCTTAGTTCAGTTTGCTCAGGTCTCTCAAGGATTACACTCCATGTGACTTCTGCTACAGGTTTCTGTAATGTTCATTCCTTTGATAGCATTGTCAATAAGTGTTTTTTTTTTTTTTTTTGTAAAATGTGTAAATTGAGACCATTTTCTTTATTTCCTATGCTGTATTTGTAATTTCTAAGCATTGATTTATATTCTAATTTATATGCTATTGCATTCTGTTTACCAATCACACTTTATTCCAGTATTGTTGTTGATAGTTTCACTCTCATTCAATGCACACTGAATGGATCAGGAGTTACAATAACTGTACCCTGGCTCCAGTCTTTTTTTGAATGCAGTGTGGCTTGCATCTGTACTGTGTTCATGCATACAGAAACACTCAAGGAGAGATGTACAATCAGAAATAAAAAAGGACTCTGCTGCAAGAGATTGACTGACACCTTTAAACACCACTGTTCATCAAGAGGCACCAGCCACTCCTGAGCTCTCTCTCTTTCCATTTCTCGCTCTCTCTCTCGGGCAGTAAATACTCTTTGCCCATTGATAACATGCTTTGCACTCAAGGGCCAGATGAAGTCATCAAGGTGCTGTCCTACTGAGGAATTGGGTTGTGTAACTTTCCCCAGAGCAATTAAAAGGACAGACACTACATCTTTTGTGACCTTTCCAATCTTTGTTATAATAAGTCATTTACCAGGAGTCTTTTAGAATAATTAAAAAATCAGGAAAACATTTTTCAGAGTGAGGTTATACTGCTAAAACAATTTTCACAGTGAGTGATACTGCTTGTCCCGCATAGTTGCAGGGTTCTACACTCCAGTCAATTTAGAAATACTAATGAGCCTACATGTATTTGGAATGTGATTATACCCACAAAGCCACCTCTGACTACTGACTACTACTTCTACTAATGATGATAATACTGCAGTTGTAATTGTGTTTTTCAAAATGTCTATTTTATTCTGGTCAATGTCTTTACACAGATAAGGCAGAGACATAGAGAAGATGTGGTATATCAGCACAGTGCGAGACCACAATGTGAAATGAGCTTGAAGGAAAGCGAGCAATATGAACACGCATTCATATGCTCACCCACATCTAGCTAAAATTTAGCATACTGTTGGTTGTCTAGAAAA
This sequence comes from Clarias fuscus, assembly GCA_030347435.1. NCBI lineage: Eukaryota > Metazoa > Chordata > Actinopteri > Siluriformes > Clariidae > Clarias > Clarias fuscus. The sequence goes on along the minus strand of CM059210.1, from coordinate 27,410,579 downwards.
CCCAGAGCAAGGTTTTCAGATAGATCATAAATAGAAACTCCACACACAGTAATTCAAGCATAGGATCACAATACTGGTACCTCATAATAATAATAATAATAATAATAATAATAATAATAATAAATGTTAGTAAATGCTTTTATTTTATTCTCTTCAGTGTCCTTAAAGGATTACTGGCCTCAATATAGGAATACTCCCTCCATGGGTTCCCATCACAGATGGGAACACACACATTCACATTCTCATCCAAATTTAGCATAGGTAGTCTAGAAAACCCAGAGGAAGGTTTTCTCACACAGTACCCCAATCTCATGACCACAGTGCTACCTGCTATGCCACCTCATAATAATAATAATAATAATAATACATTTTTAGTATTTTTTAAATTATTATTCTGATTCCTGTCTTTTAAAATCTACATCTTTTTGATAATCGAGCTGTGTGTGTGTGTGCGTGCGTGCATGTGTGTGTGTGTGTGTGTGAGAGAGAGAGGGGTTGAGTTACAGATCTTGGTCGCCCACTACAGGACAACAGGAAAAGATCTGCTGAAGAGAGATCAGTGTAGAGACAGAGATCCTTTCATGAGCTCAGCCTGCTGCATAAAGATCGAAACCAGACAGAGAGAGAGAGAGATCGTACACAGCTGTGTACCCTTACAGAATAGAAATAGAATGGAGCCATTCTGAATAAATACAATGAGAATACAATTTAACTAAACACATTAGATATACAGATAAAGCAGAAACCAATTTCCCTCTAGTATAAAATCACACAAGTACAATTGCCTTGGGATACGATTCCCTGATCAACACCAAACATATAACCATAGAGAGAGAGAGAGAGAGAGAGAGGCTGATGCACACCCTCCTCCTCCTCCTCCTTCCTTCAATCTCTCGTCCTCCCTCTTGCTCGCTTTCCTTCAAGCTCATTTCACATTGAGGTCTCGCACTGTGCTGATATACCACGTCTCCTCTATATGAATGAACACAGCTGCTGCTGCTGCACTATACATGAATTAAGCTGTATCTCATTCATTTCTTCATCTGATTTGCAACCATAAACCAACCTAACAGAGGAGAGAGAGGGAAAAAAGGACATCGATTTCCAATTACGTCTTCATCTTATTTGCTTGGGATGAGCAAGGAGAGACAGACAGACTCCAATACAGGAGATGGTGTTTAAGATGGAAAGATCCAACAAGCTTTAAACTCTTGGATGGCTCCTTTTTGTGGAAGCTACTGATGTCTGTTAGAAAAAGAGGTGAGTGTTGCCATGAATCTTCGGACGTGGGAGGACAAACGCATCTCGGTCTCTATTTTTAATCCAAACCTGCTCTCTGCTCATTAATTTCTACTACAAGATGGATCTCTCTATATGTTTTGTGTAAATCTCAGCAGGAAAAAGACTATGCTGCTTTGTTTTTGGCAAAGCTAAAATCTTTACCACCATCAGAATTTTGTAAAGATCTGATTTTATAGTCTTTATTGGAGTGTGTTATGGGGTTATAATGTCAGTGTAATTGTATATGGAGATGTATTGCAGTTGGTGGAGTTAATTGAAAATTTTCATTTATTTATTTAGTTTTTTTTTTTTTTCAGTGCATGCTTTTCTTCAACCTAACACATCTGGACCTGTCTCTACATCCATTCTGGCATAGGAGATGTAAAGTTGGAATCCACTGAAAAAACAGAGTAGGTACCTCCAGCATTTAGAATTGAAGTGATGCTGCATTATAAGGTGATTATTTAAAATTTGGAACTGGGAATGCATACATACGCACACAAATGCCGAGGCATAGGCTTTGGCTGGCACAAAGTGTGCTATTCATCTAAGATGGCAACTACCATTTTCCCCCTATTTTGCATAAATGCTTAATGGAAGTCTTTCATCTATTCTGACAACACATTTCCAATCAAAAACAACATTTGAGACCATAGCACAGGGTTTAGTTCTGGAACTGTAACACATTTAGCAGTATTCATTTATCAGTGTCTCTACCAATGTGCTGATTTAAGTGTCTTTGGCCTGAAAAAAACAAAATGACTTAGATATGCATTGGCAATCTGCTAGGAGAGCATTTGGGGGAAGCAATAGTGTCTCTCTTTCTCTATCTATTTTTTCTATATCTATCCATATGTCCAAGGATCTGAGCATTGTAAGATAAATAAAACTCTTCTTTCAGCTCTTAAAAATAGAAGAAGAAAGAATAGAATGCATGGTGCAGCAACCTGCCTGGGGTGTTAAGTTGTTAAATGTCCACTCTGTCCTACTAGCTGTGTGTGTGTGTGTGTGTGTGTGTGTGTGTGTGTGTGTGTGTGTGTGTGTGTGTGTGTGTGTGTGTGTGTGTGTGTGATGGTGGGTGGATGAGAGAGAACGAGTGATAGAGTGAAAGAAGATGAGAGCTCCTGTCTAGTCTGATGTATGTGAAGACCAACATGATTAATTGGAGGAACAGTTGTGCTATGAAAATTTGCATTGACACTCAAAATCATGCATGATGTGATTTAGCTGTAAACATGGGTGTGTACTTTGTCCTGACAGAACTAGAACATCACGTCATCATGATGCTCATCCTGGTGATTGTACTGGAATTAATTATATTAGTGTATTACTGTTTTAAATGCATTCACTTTCATACTGGGGGAGTTTTATGTGTACATTTTATATTTTCCTGATGATATTGTGAGGGAATGATCGAATGTGTTGTTGTTGAATATAAATCCCACTAACATTTTCACAAATTTGATGCAAGAATTGCAGCCACTTCCCAAATATTTGTGTCTTATTTTTTTCTGTTTGTCTCAGTGCAGTGAAGTGGCACTCAGCCGCGACTTCATCAGGTTTTGGAGGAAGGATGCTGTGGGTAACCCTGCTAAGCACAATAGCTTTAGGGTGGACTACGCCGATCCCCTTGCTGGATGAGTCTGAAGAAATAGACGAGCCTTGCTTTGACCCTTGCTACTGTGAAGTCAAGGAGGGCATTTTTCATGTGCACTGTGACAGCAAAGGATTTACAAATGTCAGTCAGATTTCCCAGTCATGGGCAAGGCCATTTAAGCTCAATTTGCAGAGGAACTCATTGCGCAAGCTATATTTTAACAGCTTTTTGCACCTCAACAATGCTGTGTCACTCAATTTGGGGAACAATGCACTGCAGGACATTCATGCTGGTGCATTTAATGGATTGAGCATTTTAAAAAAGCTCTTTTTACATGAGAACAAGCTGGAGGTGTTCAGAAATGATACTTTTCTTGGACTTGAGAGCCTGGAATACCTTCAGGCAGATTACAACGTCATAAAGAAAATAGAAAGTGGTGCTTTTCGAAATCTGTACAAACTCAGAGTGCTAATTTTGAATGACAATTTGATACCCATGCTCCCCAATTTCTTATTCAGGTCTGTATCATTAACACACCTAGATTTGCGTGGCAATCGATTAAAGACACTCCCTTATAAGGGGACATTAGAGTATGTAGGCCGTAGTCTAATGGAGATTCAGCTTGAAGAAAATCCATGGAACTGCGTGTGTGAGATTGTTCAGCTCAAGACATGGTTGGAGAGAATACCATACACAGCTTTGGTAGGTGATATCACTTGCGAATATCCATTTCACTTTCATGGAAAGGATCTCCGTGAGATCAAAAGGAGTGAGCTATGCCCCCTGCTTTCTGAAGCTGAGATAGAAGTAAAACTCAGCATCCCAAGGCTACCTTTTAGTAATGAAAATATGTGGCCCACCAAACCATCATCCATGTTGTCATCTTTCCATAACACTGCCTCCTCTGTGGAGTACAGAGAAAGGTATGCCAAGCCAACAAAACGTCCTAAGCCCACAAAAGCACCACCAACTCCACGAAGCCTTTATCCAGGTCCAAACCAACCTCCTGTACAAGGCTACCAAACAAGACCACCTATTCCAATCATCTGCCCGACAGGATGCATGTGTAATCTACACATCAATGACTTGGGACTTACTGTAAATTGCAAAGAGAAAGGCTTTCACAACATATCTGAGCTCTTGCCACGGCCACTAAATGCCAAAAAACTCTATTTGAGTGATAACTTGATTCAGAAAATATACAGATCAGATTTTTGGAATTTCTCCAGTTTGGATTTACTTCATTTGGGTAACAATCGGATATCATATGTTCAAGAAGGTGCCTTCGTCAACTTGCCCAATTTGAAAAGTTTATATCTGAATGGTAATGATATTGAAAGGTTGACTCCAGGCATGTTTCGTGGTTTGCAGATGCTAACCTACCTTTATTTAGAGTACAATGTTATACGAGAGATTCAACCAGCTGCTTTCAGTCTGATGGCAAACCTGCAGCTGGTTTTTTTGAATGACAATCTGCTGCGCACACTTCCTGTCAATGCTTTTGCTGGCACTTCCCTGTCTAGGCTGAATTTACGCAACAACTATTTCCTGTATCTCCCTGTTAGTGGAGTGTTGGAGCACCTTGATTCCATTGTACAGATTGACCTACACCAGAACCCATGGGAATGCTCATGTGACATTGTTCCACTCAAGCAGTGGATTGAGAAACTGAGCTCTGTCATTGTGGTTGGAGAAGTAATTTGCAAGACTCCAGAGTCTGCTTTTGGCAAGGACCTTCGCAACCTCGAACTTGAGCTCATCTGCCCAGAATTGAAATTTTCAGCTGCTTCTCCTGGACTTGCTATTGATGTTACTTCCACCAGTGACAATGGATTAGGATATGCCCCTTCCACAGGAACCATACCACTTTCTGTTCTCATCCTCAGTCTTTTGGTCTTATTTATCTCTGCTGTGTTTGTTGCTGCTGGCCTATTTGCTTTTGTACTTAGGAGAAGGAAGAAACTACCATTCAAAAAACGTCAGGAAGTGGTAGATCTGACTGGAATCCAGATTCAATGCCGGATATTTGAGGAACAACAAACCTCACCTGCGAAACCTGCTTCTGGCCATGTTTATGATTACATTCCCCACCCTGTTACTCAAATGTGCAACAATCCCATTTACAAGCCACGTGAGGGTGAAATAGATGGTGAACAATTTTTAGAGACAAAGGAAACAAGCAGTAATTATCGAACTCTTTTGGAGAAAGAGAAAGAGTGGACTATGGCTGTGTCTAATTCTCAACTTAACACTATTGTGACAGTAAATCAGGCTGGCAAAGGGGCTGGATTTCATGAAAATGGAGTGCTTTGCCCCACAGTGATTGAAAACAAGAGACCAACTCCGACCGTGGGGTTTGTAGACTGCCTTTATGGTACTGTTCCAAAATTAAAGGACATGCACGTTGCACATGCACATCCTCCAGGAATGCAATACCCAGATTTGCAGCAAGATGCCAGATTAAAAGAAACTTTACTTTTCACTGGGGGTAAGGGATTTCCAGAGCAAAATGAATACCTCGAGTTAAGGGCCAAACTCCAAACTAAGCCAGATTACCTCGAAGTTCTGGAGAAATCATATAGATTCTGATGACAAGGAGAGCTCACTTCCATATATAGCAACCCCAACCACTACAAATGTATTAAGAAAGGCATGGAACATTATATATATATATATATATATATATAATGTGTATATATATATATATATATATATATATATATATATATATATATATATATATATATATATATATATAAACACACATATTCCCCCAAATTACTTTGGAGGAAAGGCCATACTCAGATATTCAATAAAGTGCCTTTTTTCAGAGTAGCCAGCAATGTTATGACCCTTATTTTTATACAAAACAGATTTGTTTGTGCCATGGGTGGTATGGGAGAGCGTGACACATCATTACAGCCGCATGACTGCTGGAGAAACGTCACATATTTACCTTTTGTCCTCTCTCACACATACGGATATTTGCCCAAAGACCTGCCACAGTTTGGAGAATATTGCAGCTTGCTGCATGCGTTCAACTGCGGAGGTGGATACCGCTGCAAATAAGATACTTCATCTTCAATGAAAATACTGTGCAATGCAGTACTCTTTGATGGTCTATTTATTTTCTATATTCTAAAAAAAATAGACATGAGAAGTCCTCCTGCAAAGATGCACCCAAGGATCAATGTTTGTGAATACATAACAATCAAGATTTTATGGAATTTAATGCACTTTCGTAAGACAACCATGCTTCTGGATATTACCACTAACGGCTTTGTAGGAAACACTTTTAATGTTTTCTCTCACACACAAAGATTTAAAAATAAATTGTGCATATATTTATTCTGTAATTTCAGTGAGAATTTAATTGTAAAGGTAATGTTAAATCTATGTATAGTGATTATGCGTCTGAAATAGCCTTCTTAATAAAAACCAAGAGGGTCCCTCTTAAATCAAATAAAAATGGTATTGATCAATACCGTTTGAAAGAAATGCAATTCATGTAGTGCTATGGTGATGGCATATGATGGTTTTTTTTTCTTCTTCATTTTTTTTAAGTCAAGTTAGAATACGCCTACAAACATCAAATAAATTTACTAATATTTAGGGCTAATATTCCCTAAATATTAATACATTTACCACACACACACACACACACACACACACACACACACAAATAAAACTCGCACACAATGCAGTAGCAATGGTAACAAAATCTCTATTTTGAAGTCTAAACACTAGGCTAAACATGGGCTGTCAGTTAATCACAATCTGCAATGTTAAACATTTCACTAAATGTGGGTTGTCTAACCTGTGAGATTTTCAGTCAATGAAGGTTGTCAGTGCTGATTCTGTCCACAGGAGGGCAGCAGCAAGACAAGTTAGAAACCAAGGCCAAAAATAGATGGTTGACCATTTGCGAGACAAATCCGTCTTTCTTTCTTTCTTTCTTTCTTTCTTTGTATTTATTTAAAGCCTTTGGAAACAACAAATACTCAAACATTGCACACTGCACAATTATAAGTAGCAAACTGATCCAGTAAAAGAGCTTGGTGATTTTTATGTGAGTCTTTTTGGTCCACAAGATGAAGCAGTAAAGTATTGTAATATTTAACAGGTCTGTGTTGTAACTGATCTTTTAGTGTTGTAAATACCAAAAGTCATGCAAATATCTTAGTAGGGCATATTATTAGATGGTGTTTAGACTCCATTCTGAGACTTTTCCAGAAACTGACATAGATAGTCTCATGTTTCAAACCAGTTGTCTTTTTTTGACTATAGATACTGTTATCTTCAAAAGGAATATTTTTAATTTTCACCCTTAAGCACTGATTGATTGATTGTTTTCTTATTGTAGGTCTGTGCATTTCTCATGACATTAGACATGCTTTGTGCTATGTTGGCTTGATTGTTTTGAATGAAATTTCTGTTTAAGGGCATCATATGATCCACAAATCATTTGAAGATTACCATACACATTTATTTATCTTGACCAGAATGAATGAAAACCTTTACAAGTAAGCTTTCACATCACATCAGTCCAAAGTTTAAAATTAGATAATATTACCACTGTTGGTAAACATTATGTTTGATTATATTGTTTATATCCTATTTTAAGTTAAATATTAATGCAATTTGGCAATCAGTACTCTGACATTCAACTCACAGCCAAAAACATGCATTCTTTTTTTCTTTTGTTTATGTTGGCAGTCTGCTTTGCCGGTGATTGTGGAGACTGCAGTGCTTTTCGGATGGTTATAATAAAGCACGCTTGCGCTCCTAGCTAGTGTGTGGTTTTATGTGTAGGAACTGCAAATCACCAGGACCCTCAACTGCAATAAAAAATTTGAATGGTATAAACATTTGACAGAAGGCCAAATGTCTGCAAATGCTGATCCTGACCAAGGTGGCTCATAGCCCACTGCAGTTGTTTCCTTGAACATTTAGTGAGTGGAATGTCTGTTCCATGAAAATCAGCTGATAAGTTGTCACCAACTTTGTGAAGAGACTCTATATGTGTGAACACACTAATTCATAAACGCCATTTGGACATTAAAGGAACTTGGCTGAAAGTTATTGCTACATCCTATATATTCCTGACCTCGAGCTGAATACCATATCTTTAAGCAATTAATGTATATCCTGGCATGCCAATGTTTGGTCATGGTATTACCATATTGAGAATAATCTCTACCTTGATGGTATCCAAGAAATAAAGAAATGCTGGAATGCATGCACTAGCGTAGCAGGGGACTATATAGAGAAAAAAGGGAGTTTTTAACAGTGTTCTGTTGTGTCCTGGTTTGACTAGAACTCCCTCTGTGTGTGTGTGTGCACGCATGCGTGTGTGCAGTACTCTGCAAAAATATTGACCTGTTGCTACAGAAATAAAAATATGCAAGCACATTAACATAAACCTAGTTAGTAGTGCAAGTAGTAGTAATAACACATCACAACCAATGCACATATATCAAAATAATGCAACCCTCAAACCTCCAGATGATGTGCAGGGATGTGCAGCTTAATGTGAAAAAAATGTTCTATAGTAACAGATTAGTAAAAGACTACTGTCTGAGCTGTGCTCTCATACAGTTGTGGTTAGTAATTTACACATAGTTTGTGTGTGTGTGTGTGTGTGTGCGTGTGATTGTCCAACATATATCTTTTCTCAGGAAAGAAATCCCAAGATGATGATGATTTTTATTATTGCTAATTTTGTTGTTGTTAATAATCAGAATTATATATTTGATGTCAAACATAGGTATAGACCACACTTGCATCAAATTCTTACAGAATTCTGGTTGGATATTTGACCACTCTTATGAGCAGAATTTCCTGGGACAGACCTGACTTTTCCATAAATGTTTGTTTATGTTGAGGCTTCAAAAGCTTTAGATTAGCCTGGTTTGTCTTTTCCACAACCCACTGTGATGTGTGTTTGAAGTCATCATTCTGTCGGGACACTGAATTACGTCCAAGTTTCATCTGTCTAGCTGATGATACTGTATGAGGTTATGCTAAAGAATTCCTATGTAGTCATTGTTCTTAAATATTCCTCTATAATTAACCACTATGTGCAGTGCACCAGTTCTACCATGCTGTTCTCCTTGGACTTTCACATTGCACTATGTGTTGGTCCTACTTTGACTGCTGTGAAACAAAGTGTTTTTTTTTTTTTTTTTTTGGAAAAGAGAAACTACCAACTACAGTGAACTCTGATCACTAGCAAAACATTTAGAGATTTTGGGCATTGCAGATTAAAAATAAATTTCTGAACTTTGAACACCACTGAATTAATATTCACATGACTGCATGTAAGTTTCTTTCTATTAAAATGTGTTTTGTACCATCATTTTATCCATGAAAAGTTCTAAAAATACCCAAAGGGAAAAAAAATATATTATTAATTATTCTTAGAAAACCTAATTTGCACCTAAGAGCCTCTTAAGCATCTTTTGAAAAGTAATCAAAAATAGCAGATTTGGGAATTTATTCACTGTAGTATAACTACAAGTTAATATTGACTATTTAGAAAATTGTAATCTTTTTTAGGTCTACTTTATGTTTACTTAGATTGTTACTTTATAATAATAAAATTATTATTATTATTATTATCACAAGGGTAAAAGAAATACTATGGGATTGCATTTTGGGATTATTTTGTTATGCACTTGACAACTCTGAATAAAACAGTATTAATAATACTGCAAATAAATACTGTAGAGCAATGATGTCTTCCAAAAAAAAAACAAAAAAACATAATGCCCAGTAAATAGTAATTAATTAAACTAAATCAGTATTTAGTGTGACAGCGCTGTCTCAGGAACAATGTATGCAGTTTTATAAGAATATTAACTGAGCACTAGTTTTACTGAGCATCCTGCAGAACCACCAAGAGTTTTTTTTCTGAGGACTGATTGTGATTTTATTTTTGTATTTTATTTTATTTTTTTTACTAAAATTTTAAGAAATCTTTTTGTACCAACTCACTAATAAGTTAAAACACAAGGTGCCTTAGACTTTTCAACAGTACGGGATATGGTTAGTAGGCTGCACATTCACTTATTTATGGATAATATAGTCTGAGGCTGTAGTGTGATCTGTTCCTGGCATAACTCCTTGTCTGTTTTTTTTTTCTTTTTGCAGTTTCTTTTGGGTTTTTCCTCTGGAGGCTGATTTTGGCTTGTTAGAGCTCTGCTGGGCAATCGCTGCTTGGCTGCTTTGTTTTTATGTAATCTATACTTGGCTGATATGCCATATCTAATGGCTTTTCTAGGTTGTTGTGTGTTGCTGTCCCCAGATGGACATTGTGATATTGCCCTTCTTTGTAGTTTGCTTGTTACTATGTTGTCCATCACTCTTGGTGTTTCTTTTTACTTTGTTGTCTTTGTTTGCCAGCTCTCTAATACTGCCAACTTTACCCCTCACTCTTCCTCTCTTTTCCCCATTCTCTGCAACAATACATGCTATTAGTGCTTTTCCTTAATAAGAAAAGTAGCAAGGTAAAATAGAACAGAGTAACATACAAAAGGAATAAACAGTTTTTGCAGTGGCTAAACTGAACTGACACACTTTTCCAGTTGCCTTAAAAAAAAAAAAAAACAAGCACAAAAAAACTAGGGTCATAAAGTAACTCACCCAACAGTAATGTTTTGGACTAAACAAAGTTTTGTTGACTCTATATAGGAATATTTATTGAAACTTTAAAATCAGATTATTTATTCTATTCATTAGAAATAAGAAATTGATGCAACTTTATATTATTGCAAAATTGAAAAGTTTTTCTTTTCTTTTTTTTCTTAAAAAAATGTATGCATATAAAGGCACATGAAGGTGATGATGCAAAATTTTAACTCGGTGCCATATGACAAAATAGCACTTTTTCTGAACAGTTCTAGTAATTTAAATTGAACTCAGATGAGTAAACTACACACAAGCATACTGCATAATCAGTAATGCACATGGTGTAACCCATATCTAAATACAAGCAATTTCCCCTGCTTAATTATTGACACAAATATTGACATTTAACTGCTTGTGTTTGATAAAACATAAATAAATAAAGATTAAAGATATAGATGTGTAAAGATAGTGTGTAAATATGATAATTAAAAAAAAATGTTTTTATGCCCACCTCAATCTGGAAGATGAGGGGATTTAAAATGGAGTAAAAATGCATGGAAGTGCTTTTGCCATTTAATTTTGTTGTTGTTGTTGTTGTTCTGCATCCTTTATTCCACATAATAGTGAGCTTCCTGATGCTTCCTGCTGTTTCCCACCTACAGTGTAACAAACACGCAGCTGGGAGTATTGATCAGCTTCAAATTGCCTGTCTGTGTACTGAGAAAATTCTACAGAAGTACATAATTTTGTGTGTGTGTGTGTGTGTGTGTGTGTGTGTGTGAGAGAGAGAGAGAGAGAGAGAGAGAGAGAGAGAGAGAGTCCTGTGTCTATGCTTATTAATACATGTTTAGATAGAAACAAGAATGAGCTGTAATGGTATATAATAGGATAAAAAAGAAAAACAATGAGGTTGTTGACAACATGAACATCATTCTCTATAGTTCAGAGGATTACCTTATTGTATCTTTTATCTTTTTATTGTATCTTATTAGAGATGAAAAAAGAGTGACAGTATTATTTGTACTATTCTTTTTTTCCAACACAACAGTTTTTTTTTAAACAATACATAAAAGTTTTCATCTCTCCCCTTTGATATTTTAGCCATTGCAGTGGCATGTGGTTAACAAATACACATAAGGATGTTTCTTACTGTTTGATTTTTACTTATGCTTTTTCACCACTAATCTTGTCACCACTTCATGAGGTGCCAAATGGTTTGCCAGTACATCTGTGGAGCAATCCAAAAGTCTTTTTCCATGGTGTTTCCAAACTCCATGTGGGTGTTACACTGTGTTATAGCTTTCACAGAGAAATCTGACTACTCAAATGCAGTACTCCAAAAGGATACAGTCTTCCAAAAAAAAAAAAAAAAGATATTCTCATGAATTGTTGTAGAGTGCTGTGAGCAAAAGTTAACAAATTCATATGATGGAGGAGGAGCTAAGCCATTTCGAATTTGTATATACATTTTATTAAACAATATACATTTCTTACCTTTTCAGCTCAGGTATTTTAGCATTCACATACACAACAGTATCATCTGCATACCTCTAAAAATCTGTGCTTTAACATTGTTGTGGAAGATTAATATATAAACTAAACAGCAAAGGGCCATAGTGTACACTGATCCTTGAGGAACACTTATAAAGTATGTGTTGCTAGACAGTACAACATAAACTTTGACACACTGTGTATTTGATTAATATGAAGACGTCCAAGCCAGGACAGTGGGTGAAAATTTTAATTTAGAAATGTTTGGAATAAGAATGTCATGGTTAACTGTATCAAATGTTTTTATGCAAATCTAAGAATACAACACTACTCCTCCTTTGTCAAGCTTAGATTATTAGCTCAATTAGATCTATGGTTACTGGTCTGGTCTAAGGTTTTTACTGTGGAATGCCTTTTTCTAAAGAGAGACAATAATGATGTAAATCAAAAGTGCCTGTATTAAGAAAAGTTTAAAGCTGTTCAACCTTGGACAGTATAGGCAGTATGCTTCTGGGTATACAGTTACTGACTTCATTGCAAAAGTAGGAGTGACAATGGCATGTTTCCAGTCCTTGGGAAATACAGGTCTATCTCAATAAATTATAATATCATTTAAACGTTTATTTTTTCCATAATAAAAAAAAAAAGTGAAACTCATATATTATACAGATTCATTACACACAGACTGATATATTTCAAGTGTTTATTTCCTTTAATTTTGAAAACCCAAAATTCAGTATCTCAGAAAATTTGGATATTATTTAAGATGAATTAAAATAAATAAATAAATAAATAACACAGAACTGTTTCACTACTGAAAAGTATCAACATGTACAGCTCGCAATACTTGGTCGGGGCTCACTTTGCATGAATTACTGCAGCTACAGTATGTGGCGTGGCATGGAGGCAATCAGTCTGTGGCCCTGCTAACATGTTATGGAAGCCTAGGTTGCTTGATAGCAGCCTTCAGCTCTTCGGGTCTGGTGTCTCGCATCTTCCTTATCACAGTACCCCATAGATTCTCTAGAGGATTTAGGTTGGATGAGTTTGCTGGTCCATCAAGCACAGGCATACCATGGTACTTAAACCAGGTATTAGTACTTTTGGCAGTGCTGGCAGGTGCCAAGTCCTGCTGGAAAATGAAAGTAGAATCTCCATAAAGCTGGTCAGCAGAGGGAAGCATGAAGTGCTCTAAAACGTCCTCGTAGATGGCTGCGCTGACCTTGCACTTGATAAAACGCAGTGGACCAACACCATCAGATGACCAACACCAGCACCACAGGGCTCCTCAAACCACCACTAACTGCAAACTTTACATTGGACTTGGATTCTATGCCTTTCCTCTCTTCTCCCAGACATAGGGACCTTGATTTCCAAAAGGAAACAAGAGGGAAATTATTATTTTCCCCCATTGCTCCCTTGTACCCTTTAATTCCTACTGTGGTTAAGTTTTAATTGTTGATATTATTATTATTGCTATTGTTATAATTATTATTATATTATCATCAGCAGTTGTAATAGAACTGATGTGATATTATTTTCATACCAGTTAAACATTTTAAATGGCTTTCATTCACTCACATACTTCCACCTGTAAAGTCATATACACATGCGTGCGCGCACACACCCACACACATGCAGAGTACTTATAAGAATTAATTTATCATTGCTTCTTTTTTTGCCACCCCTCTTCTTTTCCTTCTTTTCCTCTGTCATTTTACCTTTGTTGGCATCTGTTTGTTCTGTTATTCCCATATACTGTAATGTTAGTCTGTTTGCATAAAAAAAAGAAAAAAAAACTTTAATCTTAAAAGAGTGCTTTGACCCATGAGCAACAGTCCAATCCTTTTTGTCCTTATCCCAGGTAAGACTCTGGTTCTCTGGTTCAAGAGTAGCTTGACATAAGGAATGTCACAGTTGTAGCTGGATACATCCTGGATACGTCTGTGTTGGGTGGCTTTTGAAGTACTGACTGCTGTCCACTCTTTGTGGCCCACTGAACCAGACTGAGAGACCATTTAAAGACTCAGGAAAGTGTGACACTCAGAGTGTGACACCATGTGTCTCCAATATTGAACTTTTTCACAAAAAAGAAAGTATTCAAATTTTCTGCGATACTGAATTTTGCGTTTTCATTAGCTGTAAGCCATAATCATCAAAATTAAAACAAACACTTGAAATATATTAGTCTGTGTGTAGTGAATCTATATAATATGAGTTTCACTTTTTTAATTGAATTATGGAAATAAATCAACTTTTCAATGATATTAAAATTTATTGAGTTGCACATGTATTTAAAGGACAATTAAATTATATTTATGTATCATGATGTTTTTAACAAGCAAAGTATCAGATCTTATCTAATAGTATAGGAAAACAACTTCTTAAAGAACTAATGACCTGAGCCAAATCAAAAGCCTAGCCAGCAGCATCTTTGATATTGATAAATATCAATATCAAACGGTAAGAACCCCATGAAAAATAAATAATAAATAGCAATTGTGCCAATCTCAGCATTATCTTCAGTTCATTCATTTTAAGCAGAAGATTTTCAACAATAATTGAGTCTTAGATTACTAATAACGATAATTAATATTTAATAATAATTATTAAAATATTAATACTATAATATTTTTAAAAATTAATCTAGTATTGCCTCTGGCCTCACCCATTATATGCAGAAGAAAATGCTACTTGTTTTTTGTGAATCAAACTTTATAAAACGTTTATAAAACAAACATGTCTGTGTCCCTTTACATTTCTAGTGTTCCTTAAAGCTGAATGTCTTTTCTTCATTGGTATCTACATATTTCTATTAAACCGTAGTAGATTAACTTTATTTCAAGTTTCTGAACCATACTCCAAGTCACCAGATGATTAAAATATCATTCCAAACCACTTATTTAATTTTCAAAAGCAGCTGGCTTATCTTTATACTACAATTAGAAAAAAAATATATAAAAAATTAATTATGATCAAATAAGCAAGTAGTCAAATCACATCGTTCCATTGTTCTTTCTGGTTTATAATTAAATATAAGTTCTTATAATGTGCTTAAAAATTTTGGGGCTTGTATTAACTGATTTAAATGACATTTAAATCTGTAATTGTTTTTTCCCCCTTTTAACTTATCCTTCCAATTCAGGTTGAAATCAGGATTATTTATTATTTATTGTTGCATTGTGTCAGAAATGCTATTACTTGACAATTTTCTGAGAGAGTCTATATACACACAAATAACAGTAAATGACATCTGCTTAGACAACATCTGACATCTGCTTAGAGTTTGAATCCAAGATGCATGCAGTAGCATGCAGCGGCCGCTCCGGAGCCAAAATGGTGCTACTTTGTTTACTTCATGCTGTAACGGATTTATTTTACGCAGTTTATGGACATCAAACTTTTGCAACTCAATAAACCGGCATATGTCATTCAAGATGAGCTGCGTGAGAAGCTACACAACCTCGGCTTGGTTCGGGAACCAGTCCTCCGCGTTGCCTGATGCAGGAGGGAACATCGTAAGCGGTGCACGAGGAAGCGGAAGCACGGCAAGCGGGTGGGCGTCTGTGCTAGGCTAAAAACAAACCCAAGCCAGCTGGCTCTTCCGTCCATCATCTTATCTAATGTCTGCTCCCTGGAAAATAAACTGGACTACATCGGACTGAATCAGACTACACAGCGTGAGGTTAGAGACTGCTGCGTCTTTGTTTTCACGGAGACATGGCTCAACGACAGAGTTCCAGACGCCGCCATTCAACTAGACGGGCTAGCCTCGTTTCGCGCTGACAGAAACACAGCTCTGTGCGGTAAGACTCGCGGTGGTGGCTTGTGTGTTTACATCAACACGGAATGGTGTAAGAACGCAGTGCTAGTTTCTAGCTTTTGCTCGTTGTTGCTGGAGACTGTTAGATGCAGACCTTTTTATTTAAAGCGGGAATTCAGAATTGTTTTTATTATCGGAGTGTACATCCCTCCTAGTGCTAATGCTAAGGAGGCGCTCTGTGAATTGTATGTATGGATCAGTAATCTGCAGAACACACACCTGGATGGACTGTTTATTGTTGCTGGAGATTTCAACCATGCAAATCTCAAGTCAGTGCTTCCTAAATTCCATATCAGTATGTGGACTTTGCAACGAGATGGGAAAACATGCTGGATGTTGTTTACACAAACATCCCAGGCGCATATCGGGCAGAGCCCCGCCCCCACCTCGGCTACTCAGACCACATCTCTATTATGCTAATTCCAGCATACAGACCACTCGTCAGGAGTTCAAAACCGGTTCTGAAGCAGGTGAAAACCTGGCCAGCAGGAGCCATCTCTGCTCTTCAGGACTGTTTCGAGAACACTGACTGGAACATGTTTAGAGAGGCTGCGACTTACGGCAAATTCACTGACTTGGAGGAGTACACGTCATCAGTGACCAGCTACATCAACAAGTGCACAGATGACGTCATTGTCTCCAAGAACATCATCTCATGACCCAACCAGAAACTGTGGATTAATGTGGAGGTGCGTACACTTCTGAGGACCCGAGACTCTGCCTTCAGGACAAGGTGGTCCTAAGAACAGCAAGGGCCAAACTGTCTCAGGCCATCAGAGAGGTGAAGCGCGCACATGCCCAGAGAATCCACAATCACTTCAGGAATAGCGGCGACACACGGCGCATGTGGCCATCACCAACTACAGGTCTTCATCACCTGCCTGTGACAGTGACGGCTCCCTTCCGAATGTGCTGAACAGCTTCTACGCACGGTTCGACATGCCGAATGGCTGGCAGATGTTCTCACCGACATCTTCAACATCTCTCTGAGCAGCGCCGTTGTCCCCACATGCTTCAAGTCTTCCACCATTGTCCCCGTGCCAAAGAAGGCTTCTGTGTCCTGTCTCAATGACTACCGCCCTGTTGCACTCACACCCATCATCATGAAGTGCTTCGAGCGGCTCGTCATGAGACACATCAAGACACTGCTGCCCCCGTCACTGGACCCCCTGCAGTTTGCGTATCGTCCAAACCGTTCGACGGACGACGCCATCTCCACCACACTCCACCTGGCACTGACACATCTCAAAAAGAAGGACACCTACATCAGAATGCTGTACATAGATTTCAGTTCAGCATTCAATACAATCATTCCTCAAAACCTGATCGGGAAGCTGAGATTGTTGGGCCTAAACACCTCCATCTATAACTTGATTCTGGACTTTCTGACCGAAAGACCTCAGGCAGTGCGGATCGTGAACTACACCTCCAGCACCACCACACTGAGCACTGAGGCCCCCCAGGGCTGCGTGCTTAGTCCCTTGCTGTTCACGCTGCGGACTCATGATTGTGTAGTGACACACAGCTCCAATCATATCATCAAGTTTGCCGATGACACAACCATGGTGGGTCTCATCATCAAGAACGACGAGACAGCGTACAGAGAGGAAGTGCAGAGGCTAACTGACTGGTGTAAAGACAACAACCTGTCTCTGAACATTGATAAGACCAAAGAGATGGTTGTTGACTTAAGCAGGACACGGAGCGATCACTCTCCACTTAGCATCGACGGCTCTTCTGTGGAGATCGTCAAGAGTACAAAATTCCTGGGTGTCCACCTGGAGGAGAACCTCACCTGGTCCCTCAACACTGGCTCTCTGCACAAGAAAGCTCAACAACGTCTTTTCTGCTTGAGAAGACTGAGAAACGCACAGCTTCCACCACCAATCCTCACCACCTTCTATAGAGGAACTATTGAGAGCATCCTGAGCAGCTGCATCACTGTCTGGTTTGGAAATTTTACCATATCAGACCGCAAGACCTTACAGCGGATAGTGAGGACAGCTGAGAAGATCATCGGGGTCTCTTTTCCCTTTATCGAGGACATATACATCACACGCTCCATCCGCAAAGCCGCCAGCATTGCGACTGACCGGACACACTCCTCACACTCGCTCTTCGCTTTTCTGCCATCTGGAAAAAGGTACCGAAGCATTCGGGCACACACATCCAGACTGTGTAACAGTTTTTACCCACAAGCCATCTGTCTCCTCAACACAAAGGGATGGGACTGATAAATACACACACACACACACACACACACACACACACACACAAATCATTCAGACGAACTAAATAACATCTGGACTGAACTGATAAACACACATGCACAATCACACTGATATACATCCATCTCAATTTGTTCATACCTACCTACCTGTGCTGCTCTTTGCAACTTTTGGACAATATTTATTTCACTTACTATTTGCACAATATATTCTTGTCACAATGTCAATTGTTTACTGCTGCTCTTCTCACTACCTCAACTCATACTTCATCAAACAAACAAAAAAAAAGTACTGTTATGTGTTACATTGTTGTGTTTGTCATGTACCTCTTTGTTTGCACATTTGTACATGCACTTTATTTTTTGTATAGAATTTGATAATTTTTTTTAGGTTAATTTAAAAATTTTAAAATTTGTGTTGTTAATTTACGTTGTTGTATGTATGTAGCACCTTGGTCCTGGATGAACGTTGTTTCGTTTCACTGTGTACTAACTGTACACACGTGGACAAAATTGTTGGTACCCTTCGCTCAATGAAAGAAAAACTCACAATGGTCAAAGAAATAACTTTAATCTGACAAAAGTAATAATAAATAAGAATTCGATGAATGTTAACCAATGAAAGTCAGACATTGCTTTTCAGCCATGCTTCAACGGAATTATAAAAAAAAATTAACAAAAATGATGGTACCCCTAACTTAATAGTTTGTTGCACAATCACTGCAATCAAACGATTCCTGTAACTGTCAATGAGACTTCTGTACCTCTCTGCAGGTATTTTGGCCCAATCCTCATGAGCAAGCTGCTCCAGTTGTTTCCGGTTTGAAGGCTGCCTTTTCCAGACAGCATGTTTCAGCTCCTTCCAAAGAAACTCAATAGGATTGAGGTCAGGGCTCATAGAAGGCCACTTTAGAATAGTCCAATGTATTCCTCTTAGCCATTCTTGGGTGTTTCTAGCTGTGTGTTTTGGGTCATTGTCCTGTTGCAAGACCCATGACCTGCGACTGAGACACAGCTTTCCGACACTGGCCGGCACATTTCTCTCTAGAATCCCTTGATAGTCTTGAGATTTAATTGTACCCTGCACAGATTCAAGACACCCTGTGCCAGATGCAGCAAAGCAGCCCCAGAACATAACAGAGCCTCCTCCATGTTTCACAGTAGGGACAGTGTTCTTTTCTTCATATGCTTCATTTTTCCGTCTGTGAACATAGAGCTGATGTCTTTTGATCTTTTTGATGGCTTTTTTATGATTTGTTTTCAACAATGGTGTCCTCCTTGGTCGTCTCCCATGTAGTCCACTTTGGCTCAAACAACGACGGATGGTGCGATCTGACACTGATGTTCCTTGAGCATGAAGTTCACCTTGGATCTCTTTAGAAGTCTTTCTGGGGTCTTTTGTTACCATTCGGATTATCCGTCTCTTTGATTTGTCATCAATTTTCCTTTCAACCGTCCAGGGAGGTTGGCTACAGTCCCATGGATCTTACATTTCTGAATAATATGTGCAACTGTAGTCACAGGAACATCTAGCTGCTTGGAAATGGTCTTATAGCCTTTACCTTTAACCCTTAGGAGTCTAAGGGTGTTTTGGGGCCCTGAAGTTCTGACATTTGTATATTTTTCAGTTACTTATAAACATATAAATGTCTAAAGGCTACACTGTATTCAGTACAAACTGGGCTACAGTAATATGTGAGCAGAATGTATGTACAAGTTTGTATTTTGGAGAACATAACAGTTATGCGTGATTATTGGAAACAACAAAAAAAGTATCACTGAAATAAGTTCACAAAACCCATTCATAACATTTATTTACAAGACTTTTGTTACCTGGATCTTGTAGTCTAGAGTTTTTACATTCATTACATTTTATCTTGATCACTCATTCACATTTTCTAAGACACTTTTTGTTTAGAAAGGCCGTATGCGAGGAGGCGTGAATGATCATGAATAATGCTCTACTTCACACCAGAGAAGACAAAGACCCAAATAATGAGCTGCATAAATACCCCTTTCAGTCAGGTATGTGACAGAGGGAAGTGCTACAAGAAAATAATTTGAGGACAAAAAACATATATTTCTTTGTTTGTAGTTTATTTAGAACAGTTCGAGATAAATAAAATGTGTAAAAACATACATTCAGGGTAAAACTGCAACGAGAACAGAAATAAACTGAAAAAATACATTCGGTGAAAAAAGTGCTCCAAGATAAAAAATTTAAAAAAACTAAACAACTGAAACAAACATTCAAAGAAAAATGGTGCAAACAGGAACAGTGCAAGATGAAATGGGTGTATGGTGTCTACAGTCACACATCCCTGTGCCACTCTTGAAAGCAGTTCCTGTTCAACTGAAGACACAGGGGAACGTTGCAGCCCTGGCATCTCCAAAGTGTTTTCTGCCGCTTGCCATGGACTGCTTTGCAATGCACACACAACTTGCGACCTGCAGTGGCAGCATCTCTGGCGTCTGAGGTCAGCACAGCTACTGGAACATGGTCAGTAAAAAAAAGCATTGGTGGCAGCAATGTCCAAGAAGTGTAAAAAAAATCTTCCTGTACCACTTCATTGTTTTGTGCTGTGCGGTGTAGTACTGTAACAGCTGATCAGACAGGTCAACGCCCCCCATGTGCTGGTTGTACGCAGTCACAGGTGCAGGACATGGAAATGTCTTTGTAGTCCATGTACCTTGTAATTTCACCCTCCTCTGCACAGTGCCTCAGGTATAAGCAGAATGGATGGTAGAACACACAGATACTTCTCGGGTGTCCATCCACTTAACAAATACAAGAGGTCCATCTTGAATCCACCCGCGGATCCCCTGGCAGACTTTTTAGACAGTGAATTATCTGCATTCCGAGGGCAGTCCTTCCTGTTGTCTCTGTAAGTCCCACATGCACCAAACTTCATGGTAAGCAAGTCTTTTAGGAGCTTTGGACTTGTGTAGAAATTGTCCATGTACACATGGTACCCTGAACCTAAAACTTTACAGTCCAAGAGAGACGTCACAGCATCATATGATAGTCCATGGCCTGTGGGAAAGTTGTTCTTTCCTGTGTACAGTTTGAAGAGACTCATGGGAGAATAGGAGTTAGCACACGGCAGGTGAGGTCCAGGTTCCCGTGCGGGCAGGAATAGCAGAATCTGTGGAACTGTGTCGTCATCAGTATGTGTTTTCCATGATTTTGTCTGCATCTTGCCTGCTTGTTTGCCTCTGCTTTTTTGGGGGACAGGTGGCTGATCATTTTCACTGGTCACAACTATTTTGAAAAAAAAAAAAAAAAAAAAAAAAAAAACACATGAGCATGCTGGTAACACAATAAAAGAAACTAATGTACATCATCATCATCATATACACACATACATACACACACATATATGTGCACTTACTCAGTATGATTCTCGATTGCCTTCAAAACTGAACGTCGCTTATGTGTCCCAGTGCGAGGTGCTGGTGAAGGCAAGGGTGATGCAGACACATTCCTAAAAAAAAAAAAGTTGTTAGCCTGTATTGTTCCAAGTAAACGAACAAAATTATACAGAGAGGCCCCAATAATGCATCCTGATATCTTTGGAGGAAACATAAGACTACTCTGCTGACATAATTCAATCAAGTTTTAAAAAGAGCATAGATAACAACCGTCAGTGTGTATACACTTTTGTGCCCCTCTGTATGTGTAGATGGGCAATAGGCTGGACAAATATCAGTTGATGGGCCACAGACCATGTAGTGCATCTCAAACATTTACACCCGAGACATTAGCATGATGCCATGCACCTGGCATGTTTTTCATGTAAATATCTGCTAAACTAAAGCTATTGTGAAGATTTACACCACAGAAAATATTCATAAACATCTCTTAGCTCCATAAGGCATATTTTAGCCAGCTGTAACTAACATGCTTGTGCTAAATAACATTACCGATAGCAGTGTCATAAACTAACCAAAACTGAGCCAAATATATATTAGCAACCATAATCTAAAGCTATCCAAAACGAGGTGTATTACATTGGAACATTTACAAACATCTGTAAACTCCATAAGGCATTCGCTTAGCCACCTGAACTAACATGTTTGTGCTAAGCTACATAAAGCAGCATGTTAGCATGATTACCATGCTGACCTAAACCATGTACGTGACATTGAAAGACAAAGTTTCACATAAGCTAACCGAAGTGAGGAAAAATATATTAGCTTTATATTATCAGAAAAGAGTTATATAAGATTTAATAACTTACCCATTGTCATAACAGCTTGTTTGAAAATCCTCTGCTGGATCTATTCTCTCTTCAAAATGCTCCCGTTCGTCGTCGGAGTTGTAATCTTCTTCTGAGGAAAAGGTAAATTCTTACTCACTGTCCAAAATCATCTGAAGAGCTTCGTCGGCTGTGTAGCGTGCCATCTTCCAAACGCGCAGAAAACTCACTGAACCTGTAGAAACTGTGTGTGTGTTCAAACCGGGCTGTGCTTTTTCAAGCCGGTGTCCGGGGGCGTGGCCTCGCCTGTAGATTACCCGGACTGTTTTCCCTGTGAATAGCGTGTGGGCGTGTCCTGGCTCAGGTCATTATCGGATAATGAAGTGTGAGAAATTCTGTGCCCCTCCTTGGTTTCACACGGATTACATAAAATGAGAATGTTTGTTGAGAATGTAACTTGCATCATTTAAAACTAGACCCTTTAAGCTTTCTATAGATACATTTCTCATGTCTGTGTGTGCAGTATTCGCGGAGTTTCAGTTCATTTTAACGACGTGTTAATTTTTATTTTTTTTTGCAGAGACTGAGACGGCTGAAAGAGCACCCTGTTTATTTTCTTTATTTTACAAAAGCACAACGTTTTGTGGATATTGAGAGTGTTCAATAAAAGTAGACCCTTTACAGATTCAAAGGATGTAATACACTTGTGTTGGATAAAAATGACAGAGCATTTTAAATTCTTTTCACGGTTACACAGTAAAAAAAAAAAAAAAAAAAGCAGTGTTAGCATAACACTTCTTTGGAGCACATATGGTCCCACTCTATCGAGAGTAAAAATAACACTGACTGTAGTGTAGAACTTAGTGTAAATAAAGCACCATAAAGTGTTAAATAAATACTCTGTGTTGCTTTTTACACTTGTTATTGTCATTTAACTAACACTGGGACATAACAAATCTGGTGTTATTTTATTTAGATTACTCTGTTAAGTGTCAGTGTTCTTATTTGGTGCAAAATATGTATTTTAAAAATCCAATAAATATAAAGCAATCTTTACACAGATGTAAACTTTTAAATGTTTATTTATATAATGGGCAAAGTGGCTACTTAGACATGTACAGTTTGACTTTTCATATTTTATGAAATCTTTTCTGACAAATTTTTAAATAAAATCTGCATTGACAGCTGTGTTAACAAGACTGCAGTAAGGTACGACAAACCAAAAGAAATCAGCCCCATAGGACATTTGCATATCAAAAGGTTTGTAATAAATTAGTTCAGTGACATTGAACACTTTCAAGGATTCACAGTGCCTTGGTTCAATTCTGTAGGCATAACGATCAAAGCAAACAGTTTTGAGTGGTGATGCCATCAGTACCACAAATTCATTTCCAACAATATCTTTGATTTTATAAAAACACTGGCAAATCAATGTCTACTTCACCACAAATAATTAAACCAGATCGGTATTCAGTTCCATTATACTTCACCCATTTAACTGAGAACATCTGTGAGGAGGAATATTCAACTTGGATGCAATTTGTACATTTTCACTTAAGTCACAAAGAGAAACAGTTTTTCCTGGTCCAAGCACTATTCTGTCATGATTGAAGGTTTCCCATGTATATGCCATGCTATTCTGGTGTTTTTTTGCAAGTGTCAGAGTAATGTTTTTGAAACACTTTTGCTGTGTCTTGAAAAAATTATGCTTTGACTCAAAGCGCATCGACCACATGTGAACAATGGGCCCAATATTTCGTATACACTGGGGGTAATGCAACATTAGGTGATGCTTAGGCAGGAGGTTTCTGTCTGGAAACAAGCATGTGAAAAACCTGTGATGATCAGCAATTAAGTGTTTCAAATACACAGTAAGGCCCTCAGTTAAAACAGGAGAAAATACAATGTTTACAATTTGTAGTAACTAATAGTAGCTGCCAGTGTTAATCATCTTGGGGCACAATGTCACCAAAAATGAGTGGCATATTACGGAGTAGACAAACACTGTATTGCGTTTATGCCCAAATCATTGCTCTCATCATCAAGTTTTACAGCAGGAGGCCGATTTCTTCTCTCCATGTACCCATAATTAAATGAATGCAATCTTCCATCCAACTCTTTTTCTGTCAAAAAATGAGCTTGTACATAACGCAATACAAGTTTTAATTCAAACTGTGCAATGCCTTCTAAAACATCATGCATTACGTCTACAGAAAAATTGCCTGATGTACTGCAGAGAGTTCAGTAAACATGTGCGCTTTACACCATAAACATGAGGTAGTGTTGGGTTTGCTTGTATAGCTTCAGTGTCGCAAGTGTGTCTCTTTAGTGCGAAAAATAACATTTGACTCATCTTCACAGAACACAGTTTGATAATCTTCCCTTTCAGTTAAGCAAAACCTGCAACTATTCCAAGCTCGAAAAGATTCAACAAATCCAAAAAGACAGTGCAAACCAAAATTATCTCCTGTTATTTGGACAATACTGCCACGCACAAAACCAGACGGGCCTTCTATTCCTGTGGACTCAAGAACTTTTGTGTCATTGACAATAGGTTCTAAAATTGAATCAAATCCATACGTTTTTATGTCTTGGGAATGAAAAAGTGTATGTTGGCTAAAGACAAATTAAATTGTGGTGGGAAATTTCTTAAAGTAAAATATATACCTCCTAATTTGTGTATACCTTTTTTTTTTACCCTAATGGATTGGCACATTCAAAATCATCGTAAAACATTTGAATCTGAAGTGCATTTTTTTCAGTGGAAAACAGGGGGTGGCTCTTTATGTACAGTCCATCTTCAATATCACAGTAGAAACCATCTTTATTAGGTACGCCTGACTTAAACCTGAATGAGGCCTTTGGGTGCATTAAAATGCTCTGTAAGGATGTTGAAGAATTGGGACATAGGCAAATTTGTCAGTCACTGCAACTTGCTCATATAATCCAGTGGACTTGTTTTTTCTATTGTCAAATCGGACACAGTACTTTCTGAACGGGTTGGACAATTCCCCATTTTTTTAAAAAAAATACGAGTTTCGTTTAGACATGGAATTAAGTGAGGTAAAAGGGTTTTCAATTTTCTGAAATGACTGTGCAACTTCACTTTTAATGTCTGTTCTGTGAGGATAAGCAACCAAGAGCTGTCTCTTTTACTTGGTCCTGATGTCCTGAACTACTTCTTCCATAGACATAACAAACGTATTAATAGTAGTCTGACTTACATCTGCAGCTTGCAGTTGTGCTATTGCTGATGCACACATATCCGTGGTGTTTTTACTGGATATTGGCAGGGAACTAACATTTGAACATTTAGCCACATCAATACTACTAGATTGCCCAACAACTGCTTCATGAACAGCACTAACTTCATTACTTGCATCATGAACTATTTAAATTTTTGCGGAACCCGGAATATGTTCCAAATTCTAAACAACATCCTGCCTGTCCACATTTTAGACGAAGTGATTTGCCAGAAAACAAACCATGAATTAGTTTTAGATGCCGAACAAGCAAATTTGTGTTCTCCAGGTAGCAAGAGCAAACAAAACAAATCATTTTAGCTGACGATCACCTCTAATGCATGAATCTGGCTCGGAGCTCAGCAACCCTTGGACTCTCTTACTTTGCCAATGTCAATCTCAAAAACAGTTGTTTGTATGAAGGTGTACATGTTGTGAAGTGCCTTGTTGTACGAGGCAGCAAACACAAAGTGGGCTTTGAACAGTTCATCGAAAGCAGCAAGGCCACTCACTGACTTGCATGGTATGGCTTTTTTGTCGAGGATGTAGTATCCGTGAATGCTGCTTTTCTTTGTCCCGACAGCAAGCAGGTAGGGCTGGGTGCTCTCTTTGATTGAATCAAGATGTTCCTGTATGTTAGTCCCTGCCTAAAAATAAAACAAAGACAATCCTTAACACTATTTGCTTGTTTCTACATTAGTTTTGCAATGAACACAACTGGGTTGAAGTTGAAGCAAACAGGTCATACAAAAAAAAAAAAAAATGCCAAATTTACCTTTTTGAAGATCACAATGTGTTTCTCGGCTTGAGATGCCGACATTTTCCCAGGTCTTTTGCGACCTTGTGCTGATGGTGGAATTAGGTGAAGTAAAAGAAGAATCAAAGCAAGACCGCTACTCCATCCTAAGAGACATGGTGATCATGGTTATTTTAGGGGAGGGGGGAAAAAAAAAATCAGTAAGGTACATAATTGTTATTAACTTGTTAAAATCCAGCTTACCGTCTTCAGCTGATTCAGTGTCCACAGCTGATTCCGCACAGTGAATCAGGTCCTGAAGTTCTTGGGAGGAGTTAAGCCCCTTGCTCTGCTGAATGACTTTCTGCATAAATGTAGTTGGCCACCTCTCTAAAAACTTAGCTGCTGTCTTTCCACCAAAAACACAAGCAAAATCCAGCTCAATCTGTAAAACCCACCAAAGCAGAAAAAAAATGCAAGTAAGTGCAAATTTATTATCTTTACAGTGAATAATCAATATAACTTTAAATCACCACAAATTCTTTATTGTCATTATTTCACAGAAAAATAATCTAAATCACATTAATAACTGTTAATGTTATTACCAGGCCTTTGATATCCAAATAATGTGGAAATTCAGTTAGCACATCAGTGCATCTGCTTGAGTCATGAATCATCTTGCGACGATACTGAAATGTCTCCCTCATCTTGACCTTTACTGTCGCCTCCTCTGAAGTATGCTTCCTAAGAGAAACAGCTTCTCTATACTGTTCTTTGGTCAGGATAACTTCTGTGCTGGATGAAGCTTCTCTCTGCGCAGATGGGCCACCATTAAAAGACTGGGGAACACATCTACGGGTCTCTGATGGTGCACTGTTCCTCTGAATGTTCTTAATTTTCCATGACAAGTACCCTTGTCCACTTTGAGGGTCATAAATGTTCCTTTAAAAAATGTTTAAAGTAAAATAAGACATCCACCTACCACATAATTATTTAACTAATTTAATTAATTAACTTACATATCCAAGCTTTGCATAGGGATCCCTAAGATATGGAAACTGGGCAATGATTCCTTGAGCATACAGTTCTCTTACTTGTTTGGGTGAGATGAGCTGTATTATAGAGAAACAATCAAATATGAATTGAAGCGTATATTCTTTGTCAAACAGTGGTCCCATATATTTTGACTAAGGATTTCATGTGACTTTTTGTTATCTGAAATTATTAAATTACCACGAATTTAAAAAACAATGTAGTCAATCAACATATTGTGAAGCAACACATTGTGTGAAATTCAAATAATTAAATATGAGTAATTTTTAAAATTCACTTTTACCAGCAGTTAACACGTTACACGTTAAAATTGCATCAGCAAGATGATAATTTGAGTATCACTGGCGTTTGCTACAGAAGAACAAATGTCACATTAAATTGTCCTGACGCCTTTGTAAAAGTGCTTGTTCACCAAAAATTTCCACACCTGGAAGATCTTTAGATATTTATTACATCCAAGAGCTTTCTAAACCTCCATAAACAGAAACACAACAACTTTCAAGACCCATGTCTTGCATGACCCATGTTATGTAGTATAACCACTGTGATATTCCATGTGGCTATTGTGTAAAAACAGACTATCAATATTGTTATTTTTTTGCATACAAACTACTTTTCTTGCTCTATAAGAACTACTATAGTCACAAGGACTATTTTAACTTAAATGTTCATTTGTTTTCTGAACATGAGAAAGATCTTACTCTGTGGAATGACACAGGGTTAAGTAATTAATGAAATACTTGATAATAAATAATCTAATAATAATCCAAATAAATATCCAAATAATCATGTCCTTTAACAAATTTTGCTTTGGGCTTGGCAATCATGACCAATGGAATAAAGAATACTTAAAATACAAGTTACCTGTGCTTTTCAGTCATATCTGCAGTAAGAATATTGACCATCTTTCTCCTGTTGCTGTCAGATAAGCATTTGGTTTTGTTGTACTCTCTGATGATTCCATCCGCACCAGGTTTAGTCTGCAGAACTCTTTTGACCATCTGCAACGTTACAAAGCACAACAAATATCCCAAACAACTCAGGAAACATTCTGTGAACATGATTGTGTAGTCACACTGTGATGCTGCACCTGGATCAAATCTCCAACAAATAAATTTGGTCAACTCAACTTAACTTTTGCACTTTAGTTTCATGCATTAGCACAAAATACAGTGTGATATTGTCAGAAAACAAGGCACTTTCTTCAAAATGTTTAGAATATAATAAAAAAGTGACAAAATTCTTACTAAATAACATCCAAGGCACAGACACACTCACAATTCCTGCTTCATCTTCAGCTCTCCTCTTTCTTGTAGGGCTGTCATCACTTAGAAGAATGGTGTCATTAGATTCATTGCTTGAAATCTCAATTGAGCTTTCTTCACTTGGCAAAAGCACAAACAACCACATGTCACTTGCCGATGACAATATACATTACCGTTTGTAGAATCTGCCAATAGTATCTGGAAAACACCCAAATTCGGTTCCTTCAGAACATGTTCAAAAACGTCCTCGTCTATTTCAGTGCCAGACTCGTCGTAAAGCCTGGCCTCGGGCCTACTAGAAACACTGATGCCGAACTTCACGAAGGCTGTAAACGAATCGAAATAAGATTTAATTTAGTGGCTATGCAAATGCATTTGTCATTTTAATACTTATTTATTATATAATTACAAATACCATTACCTTCATCCAGAAAATCGGAAAGTTTCAAGTCGCTGTGAGAAACTTTCACATACTTCTGTTCATTATCTGAACTTAACTTTGACAAGCATCTTCACTCCTAACAAAGTAATTAGTGAGTACTTAAAAATATTGTTAAATTTAAGTATAGAGAGAGAAAGACCTCACCTTGTAGCTGGCATGTGGATAAAATGGCGTTTTGGTCTTCAAATTGGGGGAAAGGGGAGGGGCAAAAGATAATTTGGCAGGGTTTTTGCACTTCAGGTGTAAAAATATTACACCACGTAGCACCCCTGCAACTACACTACAAAAGAGCATTAATTAACACTGTTGGTTATTAATTTAACTCTTAGAATTAATAACATTTAACAATGCATTTTTTACACTGCTTGTTTTACTGTGTACCAGAAAAAAATGCAAGTGGACCCACCAGCGGGTCCGCCGACTCCTAAGAGTTTTAACATGCTTGTCTATAATTTTCTTTCGAATCTCCTGAGACAACTCTTTCCTTCGCTTCCTCTGGTCCATGCTGAGTGTGGTACATACCATGTCACCAAACAACACAGTGACTACCTGGAGCCCTATATATAGGCCCACTGACTGATTACAAGATTGTAGACACCTGTGATGCTAATTAGTGGACACACCTTGAATTAACATGTCCCTTTGGTCACGTTATTTTCAGTATTTTCTAGGGGTACCATCATTTTTGTCCAGACCTGTTCCATGAGTTTATATTTTTTTATAATTCCGTTGAAGCATGGTTAAAAAGCAATGTCTGACTTTTATTGGTTAACATTCATAGACTTTTTTAAAATTATTACTTTTGTCAGATTAAAGTTATTTATGTGACCATTGTGAGTTTTTCTTTCATTGACCGAAGGGTACCAACAATTTTGTCCACATGTGTATATGGTTGGAATGATAATAAAAGCCTACTTGGGGCCAACATATTCTATTTTATTTTAAAACTTAAAAAAAAAGTTCTATCACTTATAAACCACTGATATCCAGAAACTATAACTATATTAACAAAGGTTGACAGTTATGGCTGACCGTGTTTCATAAATACACTCTGAAACAATACAGTATAACCTTGTGGTATAATACAGTGGAACCTTGGATTACGAGCATAATTTTTTTCCAGAAGTGGGCTCGTATTCCAAAACACTTGTAATTTTCCCATAAGAAATAATGAAAACTCAAATGAAATACAATATATAAAGTAAAAATAAAACAAATTAACATGCACTTTACCTTTATGAAAAGTAAAAATAAAATCCTGACAGATAAGTGTTTCCGTTTGTGCGCGCAGGCGCCGTGTATTTGTGTGCGTGTGTGTGTGTGCGTGTGTGTGTGCGTGGAATTAGCCCCTTCCCTCTACTCGTCTTACGCAGTAAAACTCCTCCTCCCTCCCCCCACCATGAGTGTGTCAGAAAAGGTCAAAACTATGACAGCCAATACCCTCTCCACAAAAAGCCTCACCTTCTCAGTAAGTGTACAGCCTTTCATCAGAAGCCATGTGTAGAACAAAAAGCATTCTTAAAGGAGAAAGGCATTTGTTTAAATTGTTGTACACCTACACAGCTACCTGCTATGGATAGCAAGTTCTTAACAGTTTATTCTTAGTGTGGAATTAAAAAGCACATTTCTGTACTTAACCTAGGCCCTGTATCTTGGACAAGGAGCATTCAGAGCATGATGATGAGAAAGTGAATTTACTATGTTTAGGAGGTGACAACTTGATGCATACAAGTCTGTGGTTGAAAACTTAACTGCAGTCTCATAGTCTTTCTCACAGATTGTTGTGACAGAGCACTGAAAGTCTATTCAATGAGCATTACAACCCCTCTTTCAGGGCTTGTTCAGAGGTTGTTGATACCTTCAACATCCAAAGCCCTGTGTCATATACTCTAAGGACCTGTACTGGAATTATAAAAACTGTGAGTGGGAGAGCTTCTGGCTTTCGTACAAAGATTTTATATGGAAGCTAGAAGCTCACAGAGGCCACGGTTTGCATAACTTCAGATCCTCTAGCTTCCATATGAAGTTTTTATATAGGAAACTGTCTTTCAACAACCTTTCCATCAAACAACATATTGCAACATCCAATTATGTTCTCTTATATACTTACTTGCAGATGATAGCTCACCTGATCCCAGATGTTGAACTAAAGGCTTCTATCCCGCTTCTCCTTATTTTATCTAACTTCTAATATCTAACAATGCGCACATGAAATCGGTTGGTCAAAACAATACACCGTATGCCCTGAAACATTGACTTGAGCTGGGTGATATTCAGATCCTCCATTAACAAATGTTGAACTTTATGTTTTTGGCCCTTCCCATTGGACACAAGGTGGTTTCACTCACAGTGAACAATGGACAATTATATTTACCTGCATGAGTGCACAAGCAATTCACATTGAGGTAATTGAATCATGTGATACATTAAACTTCCTTAATGCCCTGAGGTCTTTACTTGCCATGTGGGACCCAGTAAATCTAATTCATTCTAACCAAGGAACAATAATTGTCAGCACTTGCAAGGAAATAAAGATTCCTACTAATACTGACGGCAGTTGAGAAGTTCTTTTTAAATCAAGAGCGTACTTTTTACATTTTAAATAAAGCGAAAATTAAATCCCTTACATTTTCATCACATGGAGCCTCCTGGGATCACTGCGAGACCCTTCATTCTGGTGTCAAGTCAAGTCAATTTTATTTACATAGCGCTTTTAACAATTGAGAGCATAAGAGGAGAGATGGCAGTTAGGTATGGTCACAGTCAACATGTATAAAGTGAATGTATATTTAGTGCAAAGTACAAGCAGGGACTCCGGCAGGACTAACTATAACAGCATAACTGAAAAAGAGAGCCAGAAGGAAACACAGACATGAGGGCTCCCTGAGATGTAAAGCAACCAATCACCTCACCATCAACAAACCTGAGTGATCAATGAGAGTGGGGAAGACAGAATCTAAACATACCAGTTCACCAGAATACTCTACGTCCATGAGTCCCCCAGATCAGCTCCTTTACCTAAGGCTAATCTATTTACAAAAATGCTTGGCTAAATAAATAGGTTTTTAGCCTAGACTTAAACACTGAGACTGTGTCTGAGTCCCGAACATTAATAGGAAGACTATTCCTATTTTTGTAAGAAAAAGCTCGGCCCCCTGCTTTTTCTTACGTGGTACTGACAGGCAGCCTGCATTCTTTGATTGAAGTAGGCGTGGTGGATCGTAAGACACTAGCAGTTGACTCAAATACTGTGGCGCGAGATCATTTAGTGCTTTAAATGTTAAAAGTAGTATCAGAAAATTGATGCGAAATTTCACAGGGAGCCAATGCAGTGTAGATAAGATAGGGGTGATGTGCTCGTATCTTCTGGTTTTAGTGAGGACTCTTGCTGCTGCATTCTGTACTAACTGAAGCTTGTTTATACACCTAGAACAACCAGACAGTAAGTGTTACAATAGTCCAGCCTAGAGGTAATAAAAGCATGAACTAGTTTTTCTGCATCATTTAGTGACAATATGTTTCTTATCTTGGCAATATTTCTAAGGTGAAAGAAAGCTATCCTGGTAATATTATCTACATGTGCTTGAAACGAAAGGCTGGAATCTATAATCACACCAAGGTCATTTACTGTTGCATTTGATGGAACAGAAAGGCCATCTAAAGTTACGGTGTGATCAAAACCTTACTTCTAGCTACTTGTGGTCCTATGACTAGAACTTCTGTCTTATCAGGATTAAGCATAAGAAAATTAATTAACATCCAATCTCTTATGTCCTGCACACACTGCTCAATTTTAGCAAACTGGTTTTTCTCATCTGGTTTTGCTGAGACGTATAATTGTGTGTCATCAGCATAACAATGAAAACTAATACCATGTTTACGAATTATGTTTGACAGAGGAAGCATGTAAAGGGAAAAAAGCAGTGGGCCTAAAACTGAACCCTGTGGAACACCCAACTCCGCTTGAAAACATGAGGAATGGTCACCATCTAAATCTACAAACTGATAACGATCAGTCAAATAGGATCTGAGCCACAAGAGAGCAGTTCCCTTAATTCTTACTACCTTTTCTAATCTGTGAAGGAGAATACTATGATCAATGGTGTTAAAAGCTGCACTAAGGTCCAGTAACACAAGTATAGTGACGCAACCTTGATCAGAGGCTCTGTGCTGTGATGAGGCCTAAATCCTGACTGATACAGTTCATTTATGCTATTTCTGTGTAGATGTGAACATAGCTGCTGTGACACTACATTTTCCAGAATCTTGGAGATAAAGGGAAGGTTTGATATCGGCCTGTAATTAGAAAGCTGACAGGGGTCAAGGTCAGGTTTCTTGATTAGCGGTTTAATAACGGCTAATTTAAAGGATTTGGGAACATACCCACTACTGAGTGAACAGTTAATTACTTTCAACAGGGGTTCTATTATTGGTGGTACTATCTGTTTGAGAAAATGTGTCGGTATAGGACCTAATATACAGGTTGACGATTTTGAAGAAGAGATGAGTGAAATTAGTTCCCTCGCTTCAAGGGGAGTAAAGTATTCTAAGTTCTGATGTGATGTGGTTAGTTCATCTGTATTACTTAAATTGTCTGGTTTCAAAGCCTGAATTTTTTGCCTAATATTTATGATTTTGTTATTTTAAGAATTTCATGAAATCCTCACTACTGCATGATGTTGTTGTGGAGATTTCTGCAGTGGTCTTGTTTTTAGTTAATTTAGCTACGGTATTAAATAAAAATCTCAGGTTGTTTTTGTTATTTTCTATAAGAGTGGAGAGATACATTGATCTAGCATCACTGAGAGCTTTTTTATAGTTCAGGATGTTCTCCTTCCAAGCTATTTGGAATACTAACAATTTAGTTTGGCGCCATTTACGGTCAAATTTTCGAGCAGTTTGTTTTAAAGCGCGTGTGTGGTCATTATACCAAGGAGCGAGTTTCTTATCTCTAATCATTTTCCTTTTATCTGGAGCTACATTATCTAAGCTATAACGAAGTGTTGACTCTAGATATTCATTCGCCTGTTCGAGTTCTGTGAAGTCAGATGGCAATCCAATCAAAGTTGATAACTCTGGAAGATTATTGATAAAGCTCTGTGTGGTATTTGATGTAAATGTACGTTTAAGGCAGTAGCGCGGTGCTGTGCATACATTATTACTATGACACGCTTTAATCGAGACGAGATAGTGATCTGAGATAACTTCAGACTGTGGAATTGTGGTTATATTTACTATACTTAATCCGAAGAATAATATTAAATCTAAAGTGGGACCTGCTTTATGAGTGGGTCCTACTACACACTGATTTACTCCTACTGAGTCCAGTATGGACAAGAATGCTGTTCTCAGAGGGTCTTCTGGATTCTCAAAATGAATATTAAAGTCTCCAGCAATTAACGTTTTGTCTACAGAAACAACAAGGTTTGAGAGGAAATCTGCAAATTCACAGAGAAACTCCGAGTACGGCCCTGGGGGTCTGTAAATGATGATTAGCGGGATCGACTGAGCTGACTTTATGTTACTATAGAGAGCTTCAAATGCATTAAATTTAAATCTGTGTTTTTGTACGATAGATAGATTATCGTTATAAAACGACTCCTCTTCCTCTACCAGTTAGCCGAGGCTGGTGTATGTAGCTGTATCCAGGAGGACTAGCTTCATTTAGAGCTACATACTCATCCTGTTTAATCCAGGTTTCTGTTAAACATAATATATCAAACTCCTGATCTGTGATAATTTCATTAACAATAACTGCTTTAGATGCGAGAGATCTAATATTTAACAGTCCTAGCATCAGATCAGAAGTGCCGGCTGCACATTCAGTTTGATCTGAGTTTGTGGTATCTATGTTAATTAAATTACTAAAACAGACTTTCTGAGTCTTTCTAAATTAATTTTTATGTTTAGCTTGGGGAACAGACAGTCTCAATATGATGAACCCTGAGTGACGACTCTATGCAGCTAGCAGACGGTTGGTTTAGCGTGTCTGTCTGCTCCCTGGCCTGGGCTCTGGATTGTCACCGATTAACTAGGCCTCTTCTGAGACTATGTGCTATACTACAAAAAATGAGAGCAGCACCTTCCCGAGTGGGATGGATACGATCCTGCCCTAACAGGCCAGCTTTGCCCTCAAAGGTCTTCCAGTTATCTATAAAACCCACGTTGTTTTCCGAGCACCACCTGGACATCCAGCGGTTCAGCGACCATAACCTGTTGTAAGCTATGTCGACACGTCTCGTTGGGATGGGACCAGAGCAAACTACTTCATCGGACATCGCCTTCACTATTTTAAACACCTCTGTAAATTTATGCTTGCTAACCTCTGACTGATGAAGGCGTATATCATTAGCTCCAGCATGTACCACTATCTTAGAGAACCTATGCTGTCCTAGAGCCCTAAGATTACCTGCTATGTTCGGTGCTCTGGCTCCCGGGATACACCTGACCACTGCCGCTGGCGCCCCTAAAGGTCTAGCTAATTTCACGTGCCTCAGTATAGAGTCTCCTATAACCAGAGCTCTTTCAGGTTTCTCAGCGGGTGGTGTCTATTGGCAACACTTCCCATCCAGAAGATAAAGATCTTTCTTGCCCCAGCTAGTGTCTGGATTAAACAATGTCCACCAATGCCAGTGATGCCAAGTTCAGCACCTGGCTCAAATATTCTGGTACAGATGAAAGAAGCAATACCTCTCTTCATAAAAAATAAAAAAAAACCCACAAGATCTGGCAATGCACTCCACCCAGGAAGCACTGTGATCCTCATGATCAAACAAGTCAGAAGGCATGAATGGCCTGGTGACACAAGTTGTCTCTACCAGAGATCCACACAATAGACATAAAAATTTTAAAGGGGGATGGAACAAAGATGGCCATATATCCTAAAGTCAAGACAGTTGACTCCTCACACCAGAAAAGAAGACACAACACTGTTACAAACTGTAAGTTGGGGCATATCACGCCAGGTTGTGATTCTTCTGTTGAGTAGTTTTATTCATGTTTAGTTTTTTTAATAACTTGCGGTAGTAAAAAAAAAAAGGTTATTTACAAATGACCTGTCATGTGACAAGAGAGATAATAGTAATAATAAACTGCATTTTAGCCACATGCAGCCAGGTTTTGAATCTGACTTTTCCTGTTAGCATCCTACATCCTTTGGTAGCATGGTAGAAATTTAGATTCATATGACATTAAGAAATAATGTGATGTTTAACAAATGCTATGTCATATAAATGTAAACTCACTGGGATGGACTTCTGTTTTTCATTTTCACCCTTTCTGTGCTAATGCATTTGTTTATAAAACAAGTAAGTAACTAAATAATAAAAATACTATAATTATATATATATATATATATATATATATATATATATATATATATATATATATATATATATATATATATTTTTTTTTTTTTTTTTTTTTTTTTTTTTTTTTTTACTAACGAGGCAGTAGCAGTTCATTGACTCAGGGCTGGTACTGAATGCAGGTAGGACAGAACATAGGTGACTACTTGGAGCATAAGCAGACAAACAGAAGCCAAATCCACGTAAACAATGGTCAAACAATGGTCAAATATCAGGTAACTATATTTCAGAAACCACGTCATAAATATGACCAGACAGAGGGCGAGTCAATACTTAACAGGAATTGTACTAAGAGGATCAGAAAATCATATCTTGCAGAGTTACTAAAGTGGGTTATAAGGCAAGCACATCTCTTGTATATGTGTATATATTCCTGGGGTTGGTTGGCGGTTATTGGATGTTTGTCCCAAATATTTTGGATGTCAGAGCATATGCAGTGAAGTGGGTGAAGACAGGAATTCTCTAAAATATGTACCACTGAATCACTGGATGGAGAGCTCAAGGCAGACTTAAAATCTTCTGATACTTTATGGATCTTTAGGTAATAAATACTTGGACACACATTTGGTGATTATAGTATGTTTTATAAGTACTTGTTTTGAAACAAATGGGGCTTTTTAGTACTCAAATCCGCCGAACCCCCACTGCACCCCCCCCCCCCCCCCCCACACACACACACACACCCACACTTGCTTTCTTCTTAGTGTGTACTCTCTGAGTGTGTACTCAGGTGCAATGCTACTGGGGTTTGAGGCAGGTTTTGAACAGTCTAGGGAGACTTGGGAAACTGGGAGACTTGGGAAACTGGGAAGTGACCTGTCCTGTGAGTAAATGTGTGGAATAAAAAGGTATGGACTATATGAAAGTATGAAATATACCTGGTCTTACATTCACTCACAGTAAGGGCTCCAGTAAAAAAAAAAACAGGTTAGGTCTCTCTCCTATTGTAGTTCTTATAGGGCAATGTGGGAAAAAAATTACGCCACTCTGGGGAAAACTTATGCCACTGTGGGGGACACACAGTGTTACAGCTCTTCCTGACCTTCAATAGCATTTAAGTCTAAAAAAAAAAAAACGAAAAATGAAAAATAACTTGAGTTAAGTAAAGTTAAGTAAATTGAGTTAAGTAAAGATGGCGCCGGTGAGGTCGGCTGCCGTCGCGACTGCTCCGACCTACTTTAACTTGTTTTTGCTTTTTAAGTTAATTTTTCGATAGCATTAAATCGGGTAATTCATCACAATTGAGTGCATTAGGTATGATAGAGATACTCTTATTTCTACTGGTTTACAATGTACTCACAATTCGACGTTTTTAACTCCAGATCCGAGCTGGCCGAGTGAGATCCTGAGGGAAAACAAAGGACGCGACGCGAAGCGGCGGCCCCGAGGGAAACGAGCCGGCGTCAGGAACAGGCTGAGAGCCCGTGCACACCGCACACCTCTGCCTAGCATCCTGCTCGCCAATGTCCAGTCTCTGGAGAACAAGCTCGATGACCTCAGGGCCAGGATAAAGTTCCAGAGAGACATTCGGGACTGCAATCTTCTCTGCTTCACCGAGACATGGCTGAACCCAGCGGTGCCGGACCACGCCATTCAGCCGGCCGAGTTCTTCTCGGTTCACCGCATGGACAGGACACGGGACTCGGGGAAGACAAGGGGAGGCGGCGTGTGTTTAATAGTGAACAGCAGCTGGTGCAGCAGCGCGAGCGTTGTTCCTCTCGCACGCTCCTGCACACCCAACCTGGAACTATTGACTATCAAGTGTCGTCCTTTTTATCTTCCTCGGGAGTTTACATCGGTCATAATCAGCGCCGTTTATATTCCACCACAAGTGGACATGGACACTGCCTTATGCGAGCTGCATGAGGCTCTCACACAGCACCAGACACAACACCGGGACGCTGCGCTTATTGTGGCGGGAGACTTTAACAGTGCCAACCTCAAATGCGCAGCGCCAAACTTCTATCAGCACATCACCTGCCCGACCAGGGGCGAAAGGACACTGGAACACTGTTAGACATCAGTTAAAGACGGCTACAAGGCACAATCTCGTCCACCGTTTGGTAAATCTGACCACGCCGCCATCTTCCTCATGCCAAAATATAAACAAAGGCTTAAACAGGAACTTCCGGTTCAGAGGGAGGTCGCGCGCTGGACGGACCAATCGGTGGCCGCGCTACAGGACGCACTCAATGACGCAGACTGGGACATGTTCCGGAACAGCTCCGATGACGTCAGCATGTTTACGGAAGCGGTTGTGAGATTCGTCGGGAAACTAGCGGATGATACCGTACAGAAAACGACCATCAGAGCGTTTCCCAATCAGAAGCCGTGGGTGGATAAAACCATCCGCGACGCTCTGAGATCTCGCACCACTGCCTACAATGCGGGACTTGCGTCGGGGGACATGGACATTTACAAGACTGCGGCATATAACGTCCGGAAAGCGGTGAAAGAGGCGAAGCAGCGCTACGGGAGGAAACTAGAGTCACAAAAGCTAAAAAGACGCTAAAGACGCTAGCGTTGCTAATGCTAGCGGTGCTAACGGCTGCAGACAGGAAGTCATTGCCAGCACCGGAAACGCGTTCATCATCTCCGAGCATGACGTGAGGAGAGCCTTCAGGAGAGTGAACACCAGGAAAGCAGCAGGACCAGACGGCATCTCAGGTCGAGTCCTCAGAGCCTGCACAGACCAGCTAGCACCTGTGTTCACAGAGATATTCAACCTCTCTTTATCTCAGTCGGTGATCCCCACATGCTTCAAAGAGTCCATTATTGTTCCTGTTCCGAAGAAACCACATCCTGCTTCCCTCAATGATTATCGCCCGGTGGCCTTCACATCAGTGGTGATGAAGTGCTTCGAACGGCTTGTCAGAGACTTCATCATCTCTTCACTACCAGACACACTGGATCCTCTACAGTTCGCGTACCGTTCAAACCGCTCCACAGATGATGCTATCGCTCATCTTCTTCATACATCTCTCACACACCTGGACAATAGAAGGGGGAATTATGTTAAAATGCTCTTCATCGACTACAGCTCAGCATTTAATACCATAATTCCCTCCACACTCACCACCAAGCTGGAGCACCTGGGACTCAGCTCATCCTTGTGTCAGTGGATCTCCAACTTCCTAACTGACAGACCACAGGCTGTAAGGATGGGCGGCCATGTCTCAGCCTCCATCACTCTCAGCACTGGAGCCCCACAGGGTTGTGTTCTGAGCCCTCTACTGTACTCTCTGTACACACACGACTGCGTAGCCTCTACTAACTCCACCACCATCATCAAGTTCGCTGATGACACCGTCGTGGTGGGCCTGATCACTGACAATGATGAGACGGCCTACCTGGAGGAGATTGGGAATCTGGAGCACTGGTGCCAGAGGAACAATCTCCTTCTAAACGTCAGCAAGACGAAGGAGTTGGTAGTAGACTTTAGCACAAAGCAGGAGAGGAACTACCAGACCCCTGTCATCAACAACAGCCCAGTGGAGAGAGTAGACAGTTTCAGATACCTCGGTGTCCACATCAAGCAGGACCTGTCATGGTCCTGTCACATCAACACCGTGGTGAAGAAGGCCCGACAGCGTCTCTACCACCTCAGGCCCTTGAGAGACTTTAGACTGCCCTCCAGGAACTTTTACTCCTGCACCATAGAGAGCATCCTGACGGGAAACATCTCGACCTGGTTCGGGAACAGCACCATACAGGACAGACGAGCTCTACAGAGGGTTGTGCGATCAGCTGAGCGCATCATCCACACCGAGCTCCCTGACCTGCACTCAATCTACAACAAGCGGTGCTGGAACAAGGCCAGGAAGATTGTGAAGGACCTCAGCCACCCCAGTAATGGACTGTTCTCTCTGTTGAGGTCAGGAAAGCGATTCCGCTCCCTGAAGACCAATACAGAGAGACTGAAGAGGAGCTTCTACCCGCAGGCGATACGGTCTCTCAACCAGGACACCAAACAGTACTGACTATACACACCCACACTCATGGTTCTTGCACTCTCGGGACAAAAATTGCACACCCTTCACACTACACTACATTACACTACTCTCTGGACTCTTGGAACAATAACTGCACACCCTTCACACTACATTACTATTTATTCTATAGCACAAGCCACTTTAAGTACAAAACACTTTATAGCATACTTGCACACCCCCTGGACATCTCTATTTATATTCCATATTCCTCCATACTGTACACCTAGGTACACCTAGGCTTTCTTATATTTCTTATATCAGATATATATTTTTCTACATTTGCACCCAGGTTTCTCTTATTCTCTTATATTTTTTCTTATATTTTTATTTTCTTATATTTTTCTTATTGTATATTTTTACTGTACATATATTTTATTATTTTATTCTTAGTTAAATCTATTGCTACGTTCTTTGTTATATTCTTTACGTGTAAATAGTCTTAAATATTCTTTTATTCTAAGGTCACGGGCAGTCGCCTAAGCATTTCACTGCATATCGTACTGTGTATGACTGTGTATGTGACAAATAAAATTTGAATTTGATTTAAAATGCTTTGATAAAACCTGGAAGGATAATGGTTAACCATCATCTTTGAGAAAGAAATAACAAATAAATAATTGTAAAAACATCCTGAAAAAAAGCATGATGGGATATACAGTTGAAACTCGACAAATTAGAATATCGTGCAAAAGTTCATTTATTTTAGTAATGCAACTTAAAAGGTGAAACTAATATATGAGATTACATGACTCATCACATGCAAAGCAAGATAGTTCAAGTCATGATTTGTCATAATTGAGATGATTATGTCGTACAGCTCATGAAAACCCCAAATCCACAATTAGAATATTTTGAAATGGGTCAATATTCTAGGCTCAAAGTGTCCTACTCATCAGCTCATTTAGCCACAACACCTGCAAAGTGTTCCTGAGCCTTTAAATGGTCTCTCAGTCTGGTTGAGTAGGAAGCACAATCATGGGAAAAACTGCTGACCTGACAGTTGCCAGAAAACCATCATTGACACCCTCCATAAGGAGGGAAAGCCACAAAGAAGTTGGATGTTCCCAAAGTGCTGTATCAATGCACTTTAATAGAAAGTTATGTGGAAGGGAAAAGTGTGGAAGAAAAAGGTGCACAAGCAGCAGGGATGACCAGAGCCTGGAGAGGATTGTCAGGAAAAGGCCATTCAAAAATGTTGGGGACTTTCAGAAGGAGTGGACAGAGGCTGGAGTCAGTGCATCAAGTGCCACCACACACAGATGGATCCTGAACATGGGCTTCAAATGTCGTATTCCTATTGTCAAGCCGCTCCTGAACAACAAACAACGTCAGAAGCGTCTTACCTGGGCTAAAGAAAAAAAAAACTGGCCTGTTGCTCAGTGGTCCATAACACCTCAGCAGTGCCACAGGCTGATAGCTTGCATGCCACGCCGCATTGAGGCAGTAATTTGCTGCTAAAGGAGTCCCAAACCAAGTACTATACATATGCCTACTTATACTTTTTAGAGGTCAGATATTGTTGTATGTACAATTCTTGTTTTATTGATTGCATGTAATATTGTAATTTTCTGAGATTGTGTATTTGGGGTTTTCATCTGCTGTAAGCCATAATCATCTCAATTATGACAAATCACGGCTTGAACTATCTTGCTTTGCATGTAATGAGCCTATCTCATATATTAGTTTCACCTTTTAAGTTGCATTACTGAAATAAATGAACTTTTGCACAATATTCTAATTTTTCGAGTTTCACCTCTTTCTTTGTCTCTTAGCTGTTCCCTTTCAGAGGTCACCACAGCAAATCATCTGCCTCAATTTGCCCCTATCCTCTGGATCCTATTCTCTCACACCAACTAACTTTGTCCTCTCTCACTACCTCCATAAATCTCCTCTTTGGTCTTCCTCTAGACTTCCTTCATGGCATTTCTAACCCCACGTCAATCTACTGATATATTCACCACCTCTCTCCTGAACATGTACAAACCACCTCAACCTGGCCTCTCTGGAGATAAATCTGACTTTATCCCCAAAACATCTAACATGGGTTGTCCTGCACTACTGTAACATACTTCTCCGGCACTCCAGACTTTCTCATACAATACCACAGCTCCTCTCAGTACCCTGTCAAGACACAATGCAACTTCCTATTACCTTCTCTGTACTTCTCCATCAGCATGCTCAAAGCAAATACTGCATCTATTGTATGTTTTCTAGGCATGACACATATTGAGTTGTGGAGCTAGGATCCGAAGGGCCCTGGACAAGGTGGGATCTCCCCTACAGAAATGTAACATACTATGGGGGCTCGCGCCATACCGGATCTGATTCTTCTCCAGAGTGTTATGGTTAGGGGTCGAAACACTTTGGGATTGTTGGTAACCATCTGATGACACAACCTCCTGACTAAAGGCTCCAGTCATTGCAAGATGACTGAAGGAGAAGCATCCAAGGATGTATGCCATTACTGCTGCTCATAAATGCTCACCTCTGCCCTTAACCTAGCTTCCACTACCCTTTCCTACAGCTTCATTGTATGGCTCATTAGGTTTATTCCTCAACAGCTAAACACATTTCCCTTTTTCTTAAAAATTGGCACCAATACACTTCTCCCCCATATCTTTGGGATCCTCTCAATGTCCAAGATCTTTTTAAAGAGACTAGTCAAAAACTCTACTGCCACCTCTCCTAAGCACTTCCATACCCCCACAGGTATGTAATCAGGACTAACTGCCTTTTTACTCTTCATGCTCTTCAATACCCTTATCACTTCGCTCTTACTAATTTTTACTTCATCTTACATCTTACAAATTTACTTCATCCTCTTTCATTTTCATAATTTATCAACTCTTCAAAGTACTCCTTCCATCTTCCCATCACCTTCCTGGCACTCATCAGTACATTTCATTATCATTAATAACTCTAACCTGCTGCACATGTTTTCCATCTCTATCTCTCTGACTTGTCAACCCAAACAAATCCACCTCTCCCTCCTTACTGTACAACCTATATGCTCTTTGTTTGGCCTTTGCCTCTCTACCTTCACCTTATGTTGCATCTCCCTATACTATTGTGTACTCTCTTCTTCTTAGATAACATCTTTCTCTACATACAGTCGTGGCCAAAACTTTTGAGAATTACACAAATATTAGTTTTCACAAAGTTTAGATCTTTGTTTCAGTTGTTTCTGTGATGTACTGAAATATAATTACAAGCACTTCATACATTTCAAAGGCTTTTGTCGACAATTACATGACATTTATGCAAAAAGTCAGTATTTGCAGTATTGGCTCTTCTTTTTCAGGTCCTCTGCAATTCGACTGGGCATGCCCTCAATCAACTTCTGGGCCAAATCCTGGCTGATAGCAACCCATTCTTTCATAATCACTTCTTGGGGTTTGTCAGAATTAGTGGGTTTTTGTTTGTCTACCCGCCTATTGATGATTGACCACACATCCTCAATAGGATTAAGATCTGGGGA
Organism: Clarias fuscus; assembly: GCA_030347435.1. Classification (NCBI taxonomy): domain Eukaryota; kingdom Metazoa; phylum Chordata; class Actinopteri; order Siluriformes; family Clariidae; genus Clarias; species Clarias fuscus. The sequence goes on along the minus strand of CM059210.1, from coordinate 27,366,757 downwards.
GTTTCCAGGCCATGGACCCATAATTTCAACGTTTTGGTCCCCGAGCCACTTAGTTATCACTTTTGCCTTATGGCACGGTGCTCTATCGTGCTGGAAAATGCATTGTTCTTCACCAAACCGTTGTTGGATTGTTGGAAGAAGCTGCTGTTGGAGGGTGTTTTGGTACCATTCATTATTCATGGGTTTTTGGGTAAAATTTTGTATGAGCCCACTCCCTTGGATGAGAAGCAATCCCACACATGAATGGTCTCAGGATGCTCTACTGTTGGCATGACACAGGACTGATGGTAGCGCTCACCTTTTCTTCTCTGGACAAGCCTTTTTCCAGATGCCACAAACAATCGGAAAGCGGCTTCATTCGAGAATATGACTTTGCCCCAGTCCTCAGCAGTCCATTCGCCATACTTTTTGCAGAACATCAATCTGTCCCTGATGGGTTTTTTTTGGAGAGAAGTGGCTTTTTTGCAGCCCTTCTTGTCACCAGGCCATCTTCCAAAAGTCTTCGCCTCACTGTGCAGGCAGATGCGCTCACACCTGGCTGCTGCCATTCCTAAGCAAGCTCTGCACTGGTGGCACTCCTATCCCGCAGCTGAATCCTCTTTAGGAGAGGATCGTGGCGCTTGCTGGACTTTCTTGGACGCCCTGAAGCCTTCTTAACAAGAATTGAACCTCTTTCCTTGAAGTTCTTGATGATCCTATAAATTGTTGATTTAGGTGGAATCTTAGTAGTCACAATATCCTTGCCTGTGAAGCCATTTTTATGCAACGCAATGATGGCTGCACGCGTTTCTTTACAGGTCGCAATGGTTAACAATGAAAGTACAATGATTTCAAGCATCACCCTCCTTTTAACATGTCAGGTCTGCCATTCTAACCCAATCAGCCTGACATAATGATCTCCAGCCTTGTGCTCATCAACATTCTCACCTAGGTTAACAAAACAATTACTGAAATGATATCAGCAGGTCCTTTAATGACAGCAATGAACTGCAATGGAAAGTTTTTTTCGGGATTAAGTGAATTTTCATGGCAAAGAAGGACTATGCAATTCAAAAACTTGAGCAGCAACTTATCCAATTTCAAATATTTATGTAATTCTCAAAAATTTTGGCCACGACTGTACACACCATACATTCCTGGACTTCCTTGTTCCACCACCAAGTCTCCTTGTCCACTTTCTTTTTTTCGATGATACACCAAATATCCTCCTACATGGCTGCTTGATCACATAAGATGTAGTTGTCCATCATGCAAAATGATGTATCAAGCAGCTGGAACTGGAGACATGAAAGGGAACAAGGCAAGGCTGACTACGCTGACCCCTCAGACAGGCTGCAGTATGCAGAACAGCTACTAGAAAAGACCAAGGTTGACTCCAGGGAGAAAAACAGCAGAATTAAAGCCCTTGAAACTCATCTGGACCAGGCAAGGAATGAGATCAGCCGCCTCTTCCGACATCTGGACCATATTAAAAAAGAGTCCTATAGCATCACAGAGGAACACAAGCCCATCTGTGAATCGTCCCACGATCCTTCAAGGAAATGACAGGCACCCATCTCACCCCTGCTGAGCAGGACCAGGTCCCCAGTTCGTGGACCGACACGTAGTGGACGAAGTGACGGAGCAGGGCCGAAGCATCCCCCAGCTCCCACCAAAGAACCCTACTACACGGCAAAACACCGGAATCCTGCGCCATCCTTCCACTGTCACATCTGTGCCACCACAGCCCCGGGGGTTCGCGTTCCCCAGAGTACTGAGCCGCCTCCCTGTCTCCCCCTGGTGTGTCTGTGTGTGTATGTCTCTCACCATTAGCACTAAATGAAGTTCACCTGTGTCTTCCTTGTGTGTCTATCTATTTAAGCCAGCCGCTCCCATAGTTCCTTGTCTGTTCTCCGTTTGTCTGAGTTCGAAGAGCTGCCCGTGTGTGTCTATGTTTTGCCATGTTACGATAATTCCAATCTTTGAATCTGCCCTCTCAGGACTGAGCCACAAGCAGAGAGCGGGACGCGCCGACCAAAGAGACTCCCTGAAACGTTAGACGTCAAAGTCAAGTTCACGACTCTCACGCTCACGCCTGAAGCCTTCCTGTTTTCGCCGAATCGGCCTTCTTCTGTTTGTATGAACTGTGAAAGGACTCGCGCCCGCTCTCGGCTCCAGTATCTGGGTTGATTTGTTCCTTTTTTTTTGGTTTGGTTAGTTTTGTTTTGTGAGAGAAGGAAATAAACAAGTAAAGAATATCCCTGCATCTGCGTCCGTATTTATTCGAACAAGATGACATCCACAGAGCATCACATGGCATAGACCTAAAAGACCTCGACAAGCGTGCCAGAAACACTGACAAATTCATGCCGCATATGCCAGGTAGAAAAGATGTCCACGCTTATCTACGAGACATTGGTTTCCATCTTGAAATGAGAGATATAGTTTTATCTATTTCATTTTGGAAACATAACACCTAATGATCCTCCTCTGCTGATCTGTTAGGCCCCACTTCTAGTAGAGAGGAGGTGGTCCACACATGTGACACTGGTTTTACTGTTTTAACCTCTGTGTCCTTGTGGCACTTTTCCTTTGTTTTCTTCTCTCTCTGGCTTTTCTTTCTTCTCTATCATAAGGGAACTACCTTAACTGAACTTTGAGTCCAGGTCTCAACCTAGGTACCGCCATAATCAGTGCATCCCTAGCCTTAAGTGTCTCTGATGCGACTTTGCCAAAATTAATTAAATCTTGCACCATGAGTTGGAGATGGAGTTGTTGTTTGTGTTTTGCATGTGCCTGTTCTCTCTCTGCCTTTTTGTTCCAGTATCTGCTAATGTTCGCAACGAGCAAAAGGCGGATATGTAGGGACTAGCAGGTCACCTCAAAGGGAGCCGTTGAACGAGGAAGAGACAGTTCACGACATCAGCAACTAAGGGAAGAAACGGTTACACATCTTCATTTCAGATGGTGCAAATCTGCAAAGCAACTTCCTGGCACAAGAGAGAAGCAATTGCACATCTTCACTCAAACGGTGTAGATCAGCACAAATCCCTTGAATAGGGAAGTTTCACAACCCCCTGGCAGTTGCTGACTCCCCGGAATGCGTTTCCTCTGGGCCCCAGAACAGAGAACATACAAAGCTTTAGGACCACGTACTATGTTAATCATTTATAAGTATGCCAGTAGGGCAAATACAAAATCATATGTGTGTGCATATAGAATGTATGATGTCTTTGTGTTGTGTTCAACATGTTTATCATGAACTTAAGGAGTGTAATAAACAGGTATAACACTTGCTATAGATAAGGGTATGAATGGGTATGCAAGACATGGGCTGTTTGGTATCAAATGAAAGCTCTGTATATGCAAGGAATGTTGATGTGTGTCAGGCACGCAGAGTAATGAAGAGAAAAAAGAGGAGCTAGTTAAATCAGTCAGTGATGCGTGAGACAAAAAGGGAGCGAGCAGAGACGTTGTCGTGAGCCAGAGCGAGAGTTCAAAGCCAGCGAGTCAGTCAGTGATGCGAATAATCCAAAGGGGGAGCGAGCAGAGACGTAAACGTGAAACGAAGCGAGAGGTCAAAACCAGCGGGGAAACAAACAGCAAACAAGATCCAAAAACGAGAGGCTAGAAGCGAATACCGAGAACAAGCGAGGTCGAGAACGGAAACAACTAACACAGAAAGGAAACGCAAGAAAACGTCAGGAAAACAACCATAAGGGGTTGGTAACCAGGCGCTTGATTTGGGAGACATGAAAGGTGGGATTTATCCGGTGCATAGTCGAAGGCAGGCGTAACCTGACAGAGCAAGGGTTGATAATCTTGGTAACAGTGAATGGGCCAATGAACTTAGGGGATACTTTGTGTGAGATGGTCTTGATGGGAATGTCTCGTGTGGCGAGCATTACTCTATCGCCGACCTTGTATCTTGGGGCAGCCGAGCGTCGTCGATCTGCTTGTAGCTTGAAGGCTTGTACTGACTTTAAGAGTTGGGACCAAGCTTTCTGCCAGGTTCTCTTGCAGCTGCGCACGAAACTTTGTGCTGAAGGGACTGCTACCTCTTCTTCCTGAGAAGGAAACAAGGGTGGTTGATACCCCAAACAGCACAGAGCTAACTAAAGACACATAGGGGAACTAGAGACAAGGCGGGACAGGACGTGGCGGGAACAGGACTGGAGAGACAGGACGTGGCGGGAACAGGACTGGAGAGACAAGACTAGGGGCACAGAGACGAGAGACAGGACTAGGGGCATAGAGACTGGAGAGACAGGACTAGGGGCATAGAGACTGGAGAGACAGGACTAGGGGCACAGAGACGAGAGACAGGACTAGGGGCATAGAGACTGGAGAGACAGGACTAGGGGCATAGAGACTGGAGAGACAGGACTAGGGGCATAGAGACTGGAGAGACAGGACTAGGGGCACAGAGACCGGAGAGACAGGACTAGGGGCACAGAGACCGGAGAGACAGGACTAGGGGCACAGAGACCGGAGAGACAGGACTAGGGGCACAGAGACTGGAGAGACAGGACTAGGGGCACAGAGACTGGAGAGACAGGACTAGGGGCACAGAGACTGGATGGGTTAGTGAGATTAGTAGCTACATGGAGTATTAGGACGCTGGATGCTGACCTAACCAGGTTAGTATCTAATGGAGTTAGTGGCTAACCGGGTTAGTACTGACCTAATAGGGAAACAGAACACAAGAACAGGGTCCAGAAACGAGAGGCTAGAAGCGAATACCGAGAACAAGCGAGGTCGAGAATGGAAACAACTAACACGGAAAAGAAACGCGAGAAAACTGGGCTCTGAAGGCACGCAATAATCTGGCAGCGAGACAGCGTTCTGCGCTTCCTTAAATGCCGGGAGAAATTAGTTGTGAATGGGATGCCGCTGTGTAAAGGGGCGGGGTGTGTGTGAGAAAGCATGACAGCCAGGAGGAAAACATAAGCATGTGAGCGCAAAGGCATGATAGCGTGGGAAAAAAGAGACGTGAATGACAGTGGTACGTGACAGGAACGTAACAGATGTGCATGAAATCTTAGTCATATTAACCAAACTCATGTTAATACACTTTACCTAAATTACTAAAACTCCACTGAGATGGCATCCCATGTGACAGACCAAACCACAGGTTAAATGTATGCATGAAAAAGAGGAACCATTTGGGCGTGGCTACGCCCACAACCACCTCCAATTGGGACAAGCGGCTGTGGGACAGATCCGTGCTGTGAAATTAAAAACTCATAGTCCAAGCATTCAGAATGAGATTCATCAGAAAGAGATTCGTCATGGACATCTGAAAGTAACCAGCAAGCTTGACCTTCCACCGTTGCAAGCGTCATACGCTCTTCAAGAACTCTCACCGACACTTCGTGCCAGAACTCCAAAGTCCGGCAATGAAGAAACATTCAGAAGAAGTTCCAGAGCACCGCCATCGGTAACCAGACAAACAATGCCTCACCGAAGGGCTTTCCCGAAAGACGTCATCTCAACAACTGCACACCAACCAATCAGCAACGCCGTCATTCCCTTTGCTGGAGGCGAACCACTGGATGAGAATAAAACGTGATGCAAGTAAACAAACAAAGCTTCATACCTTGCTGAAAGATGGTCCTCGATTCATAACTAAACAGTAAGATTAAACCCAAGGCTCCGCTCTTGTGACTTTCTCAGGTCTAGTAAACATTACCGTAGAACTCCATTAGCTTTCACCCTCTGAACTGTGTGTGTGTGTGTGTGTGTGTGTGTGTGTGATCTTGATTAAGTAGCGTAGTTTCATGTATCATAGATTAGTTAAATAAATTTGTTTCTTTATAAAGAACTGTTGTCTTGGTAATGCATTTTAAAGTTTAAACATTTGCCCAGATCTTACGTTACCTTGCTCATGAAATGTTAAATACCTGACTTTGTATTATCATCGTCTGCAGGATAAACAGAAATGGTGAGATACACAAAATCATGCAAAATCCTATAAGGATAGATGATTAAGTGTATGAATTTATAACTGTATAAATTTTGTTCAGTTTAATCAAATTAACCCGAATCATTAAAGATTCGATTCACCTCTGACACAGAGTTGAAACCCTACATATATTGGTGGAGAGTAACAGTGGGCATTGTTTCGCTTGAAAGTTCATAAAACCAAGAAGGTTTACTCTCTCTCTTCTTTTGTCCGGAAATAGATTAGAAACAGCGAAACAGAGTTTTGCGATACTATACGGTACTTGTATTACGGCACACCACCGTATGAATGAATGAAATGCAACACGAGTTGTTTAAAGATTAAATTGTAAAAGTAAAGATTTAAGTCGCTACAAAAGTGCATCGAGAGAAGAGTAAGCTGTTCCTTGTTCTTTCTCTTATAAGCCCTTCATAGCGAGTGGGAAATGAGTGTTCCATTTTCAAGCTCAGCTATAAAATTTACCTGTTGTCTGCGGAGACAGACCAAGTCGATTTAGAAAAGCGCACCAAGAGAGGAGTAAGTGTCTTCATTACACTTTCTCTTAAAGAGGCCTCCATAGTGAATCTGTCCATGCGTGTTCCACTGGCATGTTCCATTCTGCTCCAGTAGAGAGGAGCTAACTCTCGATACCATTTGATTTGCTGAAACTAGTGAACTCGATGTGGTGCTCAGAGAGAGTGGCCAAATGCGTTGTATGGGAGAAGTGCTAAACTTGATCAAGCAAAATGTGAGGTTAAAAGCCCCGTGTGTTTTTGTGTCTTATGTCTTTGTATGTCTTGTCTGACAAAGGGCTGAGAGCCACGTTTTTGTGTTAAATGCAGGAACAACTAATTTGTGTGCCCCACGCTAATGAGTGGAGTCGGGCTCGTTCAGCTATAAAGAGCTAACTAGTGTTTTTTGGGTTGTTCAGTGTTAAAGGTGCTGCCGTTTTACAGACTACTCATAACTGTGTTGAACTAGCACGCTCATTTAAACGGTGTATGTAACCATAGCAACAACCGTGACCAAGAAACCCTAAATGACTCCTTCCGGAGTACGCATGAACTCCTTTCAGTGCGCATGCACGGTCAGCCAGCGCCGTCTGAATAGGTTGTAAACGAAACCTAGCACAAGCTATGCTAGTTAGCAAAACTAGCGCCTTTACATGTTTTCCTATGTGCATGTAGCATCTATGTATCGAAGGCTAGTGGTTAGCACGTAGCATCTTTCAGTTGTGAATGCACTGTTCGAAAGTTGTTAAAGTGACCTAACCTCTTTACATCTAACTTTAGATTACATCAGTGGGTCCTTTCCCCTTTTCTCTTCTGATCCACTCCTTATTACTTTACGGATACTCATTGGGTTAATTAAAACTACTTTTAGAAAATTTTATGACATCCTGACTGTTGATCATTTTCTAACAATTTTTATCTAAAACTTTAATTCAATTTCATTCATTGTTACAGTTTCGGACGTTCATCGTAGAGACACTGGTGGATTAACTTAACTGTAACTACTTGTATGATTTTGATGATAAACATCACTCAAGCTTGATTGTCAACCATCATTATTACTTTGAAATTTTTAAAATTATTAAGTAATCAATTGGAGTTGGGTCCTTAATTGAATGATGGATGAACGATCAAGTTAATTATAAATTGCTCCTACAATTTTAGTGCTAATTAAAGCTCAATAATTAGCTACACTCATAATTTGAAATTCAATTCAAATTAAAGCATTTCTCTTCGCTTACACCTGGTAGTTGATAGCTCTTTCCCTAGTGGTTGATGTGTGGAGTGATGGTTGTCCTCACAGTGAGTTACAGCATGTGAATTTTCTTTTTAAAAAATGTTTTTTTTTTTTCATTCTTGTTAAGCTGCTTTGAGACAATGAACATTGTTAAAAGCGCTATATAAATAAAATTGAATTGAATTGAATTGAATTGAATGTGAGTCATCCATTTTGACATAACCTGGTGCTGGGGGGGGGGGGGGGGTGAAACCAATATCTCGGTCCCAGTATTGCACGGTGAGCACGCAGCAGGCATCAGCAATCGTGCAGCGAAGAAGGAGTCAACAAAAACTAACTGGGCCAAGGCTTGGGCACACCACCTGGTGGCTATTGATGTGTAGCCCCAGGGTTTAGCCCATTCGCTCGTCAGGCGAGTTTGTTGTTGACACGCCTTCCCTGAAATCTGCACGGTTGTGCTAAAAGCCGCAGGCTGTTTGAGAGATTCACAGGAATGCGGTGGGGATGGAGTGTTTGGTAAGACCTTACAGGAGGTCACCTGGTGAGTCAACCGAGTTCATCACTGAGCCTAGTGAATAAGTAAGTAACCCCAAAGGGAACTTAAAGTCTTCTCAATCATAGGTCAGTTGTTTTTCCCTTAAAACAACAAACTCAAGCACTCTAGATGTATTGAACCAGTAGTACAACCACTCTGTTACCTCTGTTTACGTTACCTTGCTCATGAATTGGTAAATAGCTGATTTTGTATTATCGTCGGCCGCAGAATAAACAGAATTGGTAAGATACACTAAATCGTGCTAAACGCTCAACAGATAGATTATTAAGTGTATGAATTTATAACATAAATTTTGTTCAGTTTAATCAAATTAACCAATTAATAAAAGATTCGATTCACTCCTGACCCAGAGTTGAAACCCTACATAAGTTATAATCTTAATGGTTGGGAGAGCATTTTTTATATATAATATTTATTATGGGAATAGGAGAAGGAGGGGCTCATGTGGTAGGTTCACGCCATTCAGCTGGGAACTGGCTGGCTTTCAGCTGGGAGAGGCAGTTTTAAGTGGCTTCTACTGTATACACACACACACACACACACACACACACACACGCATATTATATATGTGTGTGTGTGTGTGTGTGTGTGTGTGTGTATACAGTTGAAGCCACTTATATTATATAGAAAGATATATATATATATATATATATATATATATATATATATATATCTTTCTATATCTATATATTGTGTGTTTGTGTGTGTGTGTAGATATTTATCCCTGCCTTACAAACATTTAAGTTACAAATTTACAAACAAATCACGAAAGTAGCTGATGTTTGCTGACAAGCTGCTTTGCGACAATGTCAGTTTTTAAAAGTGCTGTACAAATAAAATAAAATTAAATGTGTACAAAAAAACAGACAATGCAGTGCACCGGATACCAATATTTATAATTACAGTGCAACCTTGAATTGCTCGTTACCTGGTTTGCGAGTGTTTTGCAAGATGAGCAAAGATTTTTAATAAATTTTGACTTGGTTTTACGAGTACCGAGTACCATGTATCACGCATGCGCTTCATGTTTTGATGTCGAGCGCCACGTGATCACAACTGAGCCCATGGTTTTTCTCTCTCTTGCACTGCAGAATTGTATGTAATCATATCCCATGCTCGGTCTTAGTGCGCATTTGGTCGGTTTTATAGTACTGTTTACTATAACAATGTGACCATGTGTGTGAGTGCAGGTTAATTTGGTTTATTTTTACTTTATATTTTGTATTAATTATTTTTATGTTTTTTTTTTTTTGGGGGGGCGGGGGGGGTGAATAATATGAGATTATAATATATAATAATATGAAATTTGCATTGGTTTATGAGTGTTTTGAAATATGAACACTCTTCTTGAACAAATTATGCTCGCAATCCAAGGTTCCATTGTATATACAATATTTTCAGTGTAGAAGTATGTAGCGCAGCCACATAAAGAGCACTTTTATATAGGTGACTATAAGCAGGCTTAAGATTTAAAAAGCTGCGGTACCTTATAAATCATGTCTAGGGGAGGTTTTAATTGCCTGTGAACATTTGGTTTATTGGTCCCCTCTTGAGCTGCGGATATAAAGCGTACCCGGGAAGAAGCTCGAGGAGGGAGAAAGTTAGGCGATGCAGCGCGCTGACTTTGTGATCACAATCCTACGAAGTAGCAGAGAGTATTGTGGAGACTCGACCATTGAGGATTTTCCCTTATTTCTGGATTATTGCCAACCTTACTGCTTAACTGGATTACTCTTACTTCAATATTGAGCTACTGGTTTATTTCCATCATTCTGGTAAGTCTGATTCATCTCTCCGCACACACACACACACACACACACACACACACACACACACACACACACACACACACTTTTGCAATAACCTGGACTTTGGACATTCATATCCACTTACACCCATCGTTAATTGTATATATTTTATAAATATTGTTTTCTTTGTTTGTTTGTTTCGGTGCACCTTTTTATTTAGTTTTTTGAATAATATACTTTTGGTTTTGTTAATTGGTCGTTGTGGTGTCTTTCTTGCCCACTGTTTTTTCTCAGTTCATTTAAATATTCTGCTCATTACAAATAAATGTATAAAATGTGTAAAGTTAGGTATATTGTATATAGTACAGGACTGTTTAATGACAATGCATTGTCACATTTCTGCAAAATCCTCAAAAGGAGGCAAAAACAAGTGTCATTAGATAGTTTCCTTGTTAAAATCAGACAAAACGGAAGATTCCTGTTTAGCCAACAGCGGTAATTCCATTAGTGTGTGTGTGTGTGCGTGTGTGTGTGTGTGTGGGCGTGCGTGAAAGTTGTCCTACACAATAAACCCTCTCCTCCACATCATGACATGACATTTGACATGTGAGATTAAGTACTACTTTGATATGGTTGTGGTTTTTGGCCACATGATTGGGAAAGGGGACTAAAGAGATTTAGTCAAATGGATGTGCTTTACATTGTATATTTGTATCAAAGGCGTATAAGACTGAATTTGTCGGACTTAAGAATGAATCTAACTTACAAATGTGGTCCTGATTATTTGAAGTACAAATGTTATTATATACACACGTGGACAAAATTGTTGGTACCTTTCGGTCAATGAAAGAAAAACTCACAATGGTCACATAAATAACTTTAATCTGACAAAAGTAATAATTAAAAAAAATTCTATGAATGTTAACCAATGAAAGTCAGACATTGCTTTTCAACCATGCTTCAACAGAATTATTTAAAAAAATAAAGTCATGGAACAGGCCTGGACAAAAATGATGGTACCCCTAGAAAATACTGAAAATAATGTGACCAAAAGGACATGTTAAGTCAAGGTGTGTCCACTAATTAGTATCACAGGTGTCTACAATCCTGTAACCAGTCAGTGGGCCTATATATAGGGCTCCAGGTAGTCACTGTGTTGTTTGGTGACATGGTATGTACCACACTCAACATGGACCAGAGGAAGCGAAGGAAAGAGTTGTCTCAGGAGATTCGAAAGAAAATTATAGACAAGCATGTTAAAGGTAAAGGCTATAAGACCATTTCCAAGCAGCTAGATGTTCCTGTGACTACAGCTGCACATATTATTCTGAAATTTAAGATCCATGGGACTGTAGCCAACCTCCCTGGATGTGGCCGCAGGAGGAAAATTGATGACAGATCAAAGAGACGGATAATCCGAATGGTAACAAAAGAGCCGAGAAAGACTTCTAAAAAGATCCAAGGTGAACTTCATGCTCAAGGAACATCAGTGTCAGATCGCACCATCCGTCGTTGTTTGAGCCAAAGTGGACTACATGGGAGACGACCAAGGAGGACACCATTGTTGAAAACAAATCATAAAAAAGCCACAAAGCTTCTGGGAGACAGATGAGACAAAAATTGAACTTTTTGCCCAGGCACATCAGCTCTATGTTCACAGAGAAAAATGAAGCATATCAAGAAAAGAACACTGTCCCTACTGTGAAACATGGAGGAGGCTCTGTTATGTTCTGGGGCTGCTTTGCTGCATCTGGCACAGGGTGGTTTGAATCTGTGCAGGGTACAATGAAATCTCAAGACTATCAAGGGATTCTAGAGAGAAATGTGCTGGCCAGTGTCGGAAAGCTGGGTCTCAGTCGCAGGTCATGGGTCTTGCAACAGGACAATGACCCAAAACACACAGCTAAAAACACCCAAGAATGGCTAAGAGGAAAACATTGGACTATTCTAAAGTGGCCTTCTATGAGCCCTGACCTCAATCCTATTGAGCATCTTTGGAAGGAACTGAAACATGCTGTCTGGAAAAGGCACCCTTCAAACCGGAAACAACTGGAGCAGCTTGCTCATGAGGAGTGGGCCAAAATACCTGCAGAGAGGTGCAGAAGTCTCATTGACAGTTACAGGAATCATTTGATTGCAGTGATTGCCTCAAAAGGTTGTGCAACAAACTATTAAGTTAGGGGTACCATCATTTTTGTCCAGGCCTGTTCCATGAGTTAATTTTTTTAAATAATTCCGTTGAAGCATGGTTGAAAAGCAATGTTTGACTTTCATTGGTTAACATTCATAGAATTCTTATTTATTATTACTTTTGTCAGATTAAAGTTATTTCTGTGACCATTGTGAGTTTTTCTTTCATTGACCGAAGGGTACCAACAATTTTGTCCACGTGTGTAGGTTCATCATGTCAGCATTATTATGTACAAAACTATTCATAATTTTTAAACACACAACAAACAAACAAAAAACCTAGAGTAGGCATCTAGGTTTTTGCATGAAAGTAGGAAGGATCAAGTGTGACTAAGTTACCAGAAGAACTCTGGCATATTCTCCAGCATGACCATTAAAATATCCAACTATTTTACCTATAAAACTGTACAAATCTGTATCTAGCACTATTTTTTTTTTTTCAAGCAAGGAGTTTTCACAGCAAATATTGACTGTGTTTATTACTCTTTAGTACACTTTATAGAAGTTTCTTTTATGTAGAAATGTTTTAAGAAACATCTTGTGGGTTTTTGTTTTCAATGGAATTAAGGTCTGGGGATGTTCCTGGCCATGGACACAAAATTTATGCTTTTTGTTTCCTGAGCCACTTAGTTTTCTTCCACTTCCATTCACCAAAAAATAAAAGGACCTAGAAGTTAGTTTTTTTTTACTTTCAAAGAAGAGAAAGTGTAATGTTGACAGTTAAAGCAATAACGTGGCCAGCTCATGAGCCTTTATAGCAGTCCATCACCGGTTGCTAGGCAATGCCCCAAGGCTGCTAATCACTGCCAATGATCAATACAAATGTCACAATGCAATGTCACAGTCATGAGCCCTCCAAATGCCAAACACTGTGTGCAAGGATAATTTCCATGTCACTTGGCAAAGAAACATCACTATACAACATATATAGAAATTTGTAGTGTTACAAATGTAGCCACTCAAAACTACCTGGGTCGGGCAACTGGCGTGTGAATGGCATATGGCTGGCGTATGCCTGGTGTATGTCTGCTGTGATCCCCCCCCCCCCCCGCCCCTGCCAGAAAGGCATGTTAAGATTTCACAGTAAACACGGCCATTTAAGCACTATTTATTCATTTACTAGCTGCCGCCACTAGATGGTGCTTTGTACTCAAGAAAATGTTAACAGAAGCCAGCAATTACAGCAACTACTGAGTAGCAATCACGTGATTGTAACCCTCCTCACCCCTGCCGGACTTACGTTAGCAAACAGCAGTATGGAGATGAAGATGACAGTTTATTTATTTATTTTTTTATCGTCCGTTTTGAAAATCACTGGCAGTGCCAGCAGCATCAGATGTGAGTTTAGGTTTATTTTAGGACATCTGTTTACCAAGTCCGGAGTTAACATTACAGCTTACTGTCAGTCTCACAAACTCACAATATCACTCTTTCCCTCAAAAAGATGCTAAAGCTTCGGAAATACTATTAACTTTGCTATTACAGAGGCTGCACTACCCGAGAAACTGATTAATATTGTAGGAATGAACAGAACGCAGAGTGGGCTATCACTCTATTGCACCCCAGGGGTCCCCTTTTAGTAAACTACATGACTCCAGCTCCTCCTTTTATCTGTCTTCTGAGACAGTAAAGTCCCTCTCTTATCTGGAAGCAGGACTCGTAACAGGCCCTGGAGAAGAGTGCCTGCCACACCTGGAAGCTGTAAAAGCCCAAAGACCTCGACCTCCAACCGTGTAAATTGGCCATCTCGTAAACAAGGGAGACATCTTTACACCTCTGAGTGGGGGAAACACCCTCCCTAACCTAAGTTCACTGATACCCCCTTTGACCTCCAGAGAGGCCTTTCCGCGAACAAAGGGACACATGGCCGAGACACGGCTGCCGATCAGCTCTAAAGTATACCAATGGGACAAACTGACACCTATATATATATATATATATATATATATATATATATATGTATCATATTATATCATATCACCTGTATTATCATGTTAATATCTATATGCATCTCTGTTTACTCTATCTGTCATAGAACGTGTAACCAGCAGTTATAAAGTCTTTTTAACTAGATGAAGGCATGAATGAATGTGTGAGACATGCGATGTGTGGTAACTACAGAAAGCTTATCCTATTCAAGGAATGCTTATGTACATGAATTACTAGTAACATGAACAGAGCATGTGTAAAGTTAATTCATAAAGGTATTAAAAGTTTCCAACCGGATAAGTACCACGTGATGGCCATATAACCTGGCCTAATGTATGCACAAGGGGAGGAAACACGTGAGGCGGGGATAATCCCGCAACCCCCTCTGATTGGAGCAATCACTCGTGGTATGGACCGATAACAAAGGGTTAAAACGCCACGGTCCGAGCACATCACGTCTTCCAACGTCTTCCAACATCATCCAACGACTGACCATCTGAAGGAAGCAAGCTCGCCGCTCGGGCTTTGGCCCTTGCGAGTGCTACGACGTCTTCCAACGTCACGTCATCCAACGACGGACCATCTGCACATCTGAAGCAAGCTCTCTCTCTCGTCGCTCGTCCACCGTCGACTCTCGCCCTGCGTCTGACCGACAAGCTAACAGCTCATCTGCTCTCCACGTCGTCACGAAACTTCGTGCCAGAACTTCAAATACTCCACAAAGGCTCCGCTAGAAGAAGCGTCAGAGCTCCGCCGTCAGTAACCGAGCAACCAGCGCATCAGCGAAGGGCTTCCCAGAGAGACGTCATCACAGCGCCAGAGCACCAATCAGCAACGCCGTGATTCCCTAACACCGAACACGAATCACAGAGGAAGACCGCAGCGCAACGCAAGTAAACAAACAAAAGCTTCATACCTTGCTGAATTTGGTGCTCACGTCATAACAAACCGTAAGATTAAACCCAAGGCTCTGCTCTTGTGACTTTCAGGTCTAGTGAACATTACTAGAAAATTACGTTAACTTCATCCTTTGAACTGCATTGTGTGTGTGTGTGTGTGTGTGTGTGCGCGTGTGTGTGTTTAATAGCTTAGTTTCATGTATCATAGTATAGTCAAATAAATTCTTGTTTCTTGATAAAGATCTGTTGTCCTGGTCCAGTAATTTTAAGTTTAAACATTTGCCCAGATCCTAAGTTACCTTGCTCATAATTGTCAAATACTAGATTTTGTTATCATCTGTGGCCACGTGATAAGCAGAACTGGTAAAGTTACACTAAATGATACTAAACGCTGTTCGAGTAGTTGATAAATTGTACGCTATAAATTTAAATTCAGTTTTAATAAAATTGACCCGAATCCTTACAGATTCGATTCACCTCTGAACCAGAGCTGAAGTCCTACATAAATGGTGGAGAATGCGGGCATTGTTTGACTTAAAATTTCATAAAACCAAGGCATTGTTACTGTATTTTTGCTATTTGAGTGGAAATAGTTTAGAGACAGAGAAACGGAGTTGTTTAACTGTATACGGTATGGTTATCGCGGCACGTTGGCGTATGAATGAATGAATGAAATACGACGCGAGTTGTGTTGAAACAGAAACTACAGTAGAAGTGAATGTTTAAGTGGCTACAAAAAGCGAATTGAGAGAAGAGTAAGTTCTTTCTCTTATAAGGTCTTCATAGCGAATGAGAAGTGCATGTTCCACTTTCAAACTCAGCTATAAAGGTTAACTTTTGTCTGCTGAGACAGACCAAGTCGCTATAGAAAAGCGCACCAAGAGAGGAGTAAGCGTGTTCCTTGCTCTTTCTCTTTAAAGAGGCCTCCCATAGTGAATATGTCTGTGCGTGTTCCACTTTCAAATTCATCTATGTCCCGGTACCGAGCTTAGAGTAGCTAACTAAAGTCTCGATACCTCTTGATTCACTGATACTAGTGAATTCGACTCGGTGCTCAGAGAGAGCATCCACGCGCGTTCCAGGAAATTGTGTAGTTAAAACCTACGCGTGTTTTATGTATTTATATGTGTGTCTTGTCCAGCAACGACTGGGATCCACAGAGATCTCAACAACGTTGTTGTGTTAAGTATAGTAATAACTAAGTTGTTTGCCTCACTCTAACGAGTGAAGTCGAGGTCGTTCAGCTACAGAGTTACTAATGTTTTTTTCGGGTTCTTCAGTGTAAACGTGCTGCCGTTTTCACTGACCACCCATAACTGTTGAACCAGCACGCTCGTTTAAGCGGTGTACATAACCATAGCGACGACTGTGACCCAGAAACTCTAAACAACCTCTTCCGGGATAACTTTCAGACAGCGCCATCTAAAATCAGTTGTAAACAAAGCCTAGCATAAGCTACGCTAGTTAGCAAACCTAGTGCGTTTACACTATAGCCTATGTGCATGTAGCATCCATGCTAGTAGCATCAAAGGCTCGGGGTTAGCACGTAGCATCTTTCAGTTGTGAATGCACTGTATGAAAGTTGTTAAAGTGACCTAACCTCTTTACATTCAATTTTAACTCACCTCAGTGGGTCTTTTCCCTTTTTCTTTTCTGACCCACTCCTTATTACTTCACGGATACTTATTGGATTAATTAAAACTACTTTTAGAAATATTGATGACAAAATGTTGATAATTTTCTAATCGTTTTAATCAAAAGTTTCAGTTCAATTTTATACATTATTACAGTTTTAGCATTCATCGTACAGACACTGGTGGATTAACTTAACTGTAACTACTTATATGATTTTTATTTAAACATAATTCAGGCTTGATCGCCAACCAGCATTATTACTTTGAAATTATTATTTTTTTTATTAAGTAATCAATTAGAGTTGGATCCATAATTCAATGATGGATGATTGATCAAGTTAATTAAAATAACCTGCTCCCAATTTTAGTGCTAATTAAAGCTCCATAATTAGCTAGAATTCATGATTTGAAATTCAAATTTCAAAATGTTTTCTCCTTATCAACTAGGACTTACTTGTCCTCACTCAGTTCACTTAACTGAGCCCAAACTGCATAGGTTTAATTTCGCTTAAGTCTGGTGAATTGATAACGTTTTCCCTAGTGCTTGACTGGTGCAGTGACGGTTGTCCTCACAGTGAGTTACAGCGTGTGAGTCACCCGTTCTGGCGTAGACTGGTGCCGGCTGGGGGGAAACCGAATATCTTTGTCCTAGTATTGCATTGTGAGCACGCAGCAGGCATCAGCAATCGTGCAGTGGAGAAGGAGTCAACAAAACTAACTGGGTGAAGGCTTGGGTGCACGACCTGGTGGCTATTGATGGGTAGCCCCAAGGTTTAGCCCATTCGCTCGTCTGTCCAGTTAGTCATTGACATGCCTTCCCCAAAATCTGCACGGTTGTGCTAAAAGCCACAGGCTGTTTGAGCGGTTCACAGCAATACGGTGGGATGGAGTATTCAGTAAGACCTTACAGGAGCTCACCTGGTGCGATCAGACGGAGGACCCTACCACTGAGCTCCGACTGAATCAACCCAGCTCATCACTGAGCCTAGTGGATGAGCGTATCAGTCCATCCAGTTAGCGAAACCCCAAAGGGAACTTAGGGTCTTCTCGATACTTAGGTCAGTTGTTTTCCCCTAAAACAGCAAACCCAAAAACCTAGATGTATTGAACCAGTAGTACCACCACTTGGTCAACCCTGTTAAGTATCCTAACTCTGAGAAAAAACCCACACTATCTTCTTCTCTTTTTCTCAGTTTCCTCTTCTAGCTTGACTATTGCTGCTATTATAGGATTGTACCTGTGAAAGTCACAAAGCAAAGAACTCTAGAAACGTAACATATTTTGAAATGTGAATTCTTAGGTTCAAAGTCTTTGACTCTCACTGTACATTCCCTTGCCATGCCGAGATCCTTCCGATCCACGGCTAAAGCAGGTCAATTAGAAAACCGTTCATAAAATTGAAGACACATCTAGAAGCGTTTGTTTGTGTATGGTTGTCAACCCTACTGGCTGAGTAAACCAGTACTGTCATCGTTATTATCTTCTTTCACCTAGAGAAAATTTTAAATAGCAATCGCCGTAGTGGTACAGAGAAATCCCCATTTCAAAACCCCTTTATTCAGGAGCACTCCTTTAATAATAAATCAAAAGGGGGAATTAAATTTAAATTTGGTATTGAACAGCATCTGCTGTCAGAAATGCAGATTCGGTTTGTTTTTTTGTTTTCTCTGATTAACATCAGTTGTAACCTTTCCCTACAAAAAAAGAGAACCTCCTCTTATAGGAAAATGGAAGCTTATCGTTACCACTCTATCCCTTGCTCTGTGCGTTCTTCGTTTCTGCCTCTGTTCTCTAGCTGTGCTAACTGTGTTCTAGCTCTTCCCACAGAGACTCCCAGTTAATAGCACGCCCGCCAGAGGCCCACAGTCACAGAGAACCACACTTAGGCTCACTCACACATCTGTTCGCCCTATTTTGTTTTTGTTTTGTTTGTTTCTTATTCCTCAAATATAACATCTGTGTCAGTAGTGGTTCTAGAACCCCGTCAAAACATGTCTCACACCGCAGACCACGTCAGTCGCGGCGAAGATCTGAAGACATCGCTAAGTGTTGCAACCGACAGCCTCCTACCTAAGGCCGCCGAAACACTAAAGCACCAGACACAGGACCAGCAGGATGACAACTTAACAAGCTTTATAAGACAAGTCCCAAGTCAGTGCTACAAATCCCAATGAACTGTCCAAATTCACCAGCTCCTTACGTCACACACTCATCGTTCCTCAAGCTGAAAGGGGGTGACGAGGTAGAGCAAGACAAAGTGGAAATCACCAGGCTGCAAGAATCCCTGGCAACTACTATGCATGAAGGGGAACAAGGCAAGGCAGACTACGCTGATCTCTCCGAAAGGCTATGGTATGCAGAACGCTGCTAGAAATGCCAGGGCTGCCCCCAGGGAGAAAAACGGCAGAATTAAAGCCCTCAAAACTCACCTGGACAAGGCAAGTAACGAGATCAGCTACCTTCATCCGACAGCTGGACCATAGTAAAGAAGAGTCCTACAGCGTCACAGAGGAACTCAAGCCCGCCTGTGAATGGTGCCATGAGGAAACGATATGCACCCATCTCATCCCTGCTGAGCAAGACCAGGTCCCCTATTCTTGGACCGACACGTAGTGGAAGAAGTGACGGGGCGGGGTCAACGCATCCCCCAGCACCCTCCAAAGAACCCTACCTCACAGCCGAACACTGAGAACCTGCTCTCTCCAGCCACAGGACATCACACGGCGTAGACATATTCATGCCACATATGCCAGGCAGCCAAGACATCCACGTTTATCTATGAGACATCGATCTCTTTCTAGAACTGAGACTCCACATCACTGACTAAGGTAGATTCTATCTGTTCCGAACAACATCCAGCTCTGAAGTGCGCGGCTTCCTACACTGGCAGCTTGCTCACGCGAAGACTGACTACTATCTGCTCCGAGAAGCCCTCATCACAGAAGTTGCTGACTCCGAGTTAGAACAAAGACTAGTGGCTGCTCTGAAAATGAGAGAAGGTCGTCACGAACCTTCGCAAGCCCACTACAGCACACTTTGGCACCCGAAATTAACCTGACATGGAAGAAGACTTTAACTTTAAGACTCTCTTCTTAAGAAATCTCCATCCAGGAGTTAATCACCACCTCAGTGTTCTCGCCTGTCCACGAACAATGGACGTCCAGCAGCTGCGAGATCTGGCACAAAAGGCCGACAGCAAACAGAAGAACCAGCACTGGGAGGGGACTCAGGAACGACCGGCCTCACCTGCAGGCTACCTGGGAAAATCCTGGGAACAATCCAAATCCCAGGAAAACCAAGGGGAACAGTCATGGAACTCCTCCGGAAACCAAAAAGGAAAAGGCCCATGGGAGGCCAACGGGAACTCCCAAGGAAAGAGACAGAGGAACCGTTACAGATCCCAAGCCAACCGAGGGGAACGTGAACTACCACAAGAACAAAGAACATCATCACGCCCCAGTATTCGGGAACTGATGGAAATGATGATGAAATAATTTTTTCAACGAGAAAAGGAGGAGCGGAAGTGGGAAAAGAAAGACAAGCCAGAGTCGTCCTGACTAGCCGACAGAACGAAAGGCAACGACCACTGTACCCAAGGAAATACCCAGCAAATCACCGAAGACAGCGTTGTAGCACCACTCTCCCAGTGCACTGTAACCACAATAACCCCAAGCACAAAGGGAGCTCCACCTGAGCTACCCAAACAACCTACGACCGAGAAGGAGAGCGTCGCGATATCTGATGGGCCAGAGCGACACTGCACCGACCCCACAACTGTCAATGAGAATCCTCACGTCCCAGAAAGCGCAGTACTGCTCGTCTGCCATATTTCAGAAGAACCCAAGCCCAGCCGTGACACCTTACCTGTCTTGGCACAAACTACTGTCCCTCAACTCCTGGGCGATCTCGTGGAAAGAGTGGTAGCGAGGAAATTCTACCTTTCCATCATCCTTGAACGCCACATCCACGTCGAAGCCCTCCTAGACACCGGAGCTGACATTACCCTCATGTCCCCGGAATTCCTCAGCGAAATCACTGAATGGAAAAGTGGGACCCGAGGAGCTTTCCGACTGCAAAGGTGTGAGCTGAACCTTCAGGCATACTCCCATACCGGCCTACAACTAAAACACGTGGCTCCCATCCACATGACGGTGGGACCAATGGACCTTGTGCACCCGGTATACATTTTACCCCTCAACACGGACCCGCTCCTCATTGGCAAAGACCTGCTTAACTGTTTGGTACCACTCATAGACTTTAAGCAGCTGAAAATATGGACCCAAGTCCGCGAACCTTTGCCCCATCAAGCAGTAGGCTCCGGCGAGTCGCAGTGCCAAACCACTGACAACGCCACCGAGTCATGGGCAAACGACCAGACTTCCACACAGAGCTCCGAACCAGACGTATGTTCGAGCCACAGTGGCCCAGACCCCTTCCTCTGTTCACTACAGGTGGATGACCCGCACTCTGGTCCCCATCGAATCACGACCGAAATCAAGGTCCAAGATATACCTGTACCCGACATAGTACTAGCCCTGTGGGCAGAAAACTCGGCCATCAGTCAGAAACTCTTCTGGGCCTTGAAACGGAGACACCCCAGTTTGACACACGTCCCATGACACAGTCGCCTGTCCCTGAGCCCAGGGTCAAACACCATGGCTACGTCCAAAATCACCTGTGCTGTGGATATGACATGGAATAACAGACAACTGAGTCATTATTTCCTCGTCGTCCCGAACCTACCACACGATATCTATGTGGGAGCAGACGTCATGGTCAGACTCAACGCCTGCATGGATACACTGAACGACGTCATCTGGGCCCCCCCATCACTTCAACTGACAAGGTCCACCTCTCACAAGAATCTGCGTTCAGGCCAGACAATACCGGATGCGTGTGCAATGATCAGTGAACAACATGTCACAGTACCTGCATACAGCAAAAGTGTCAGCATCCGCCTCAATATGCGACCTGGCCAGACCCTCAACAACAAATTAGGCTTTTTCCAACCCTCCAGAACCTGCACGAAACCAGAACTAACCCTGGAAGCCACGCCTCTCGTCGAAGCATCGTCTCGTGCTGTATATGTGCTGTTCAACAACTGTACGGCCACAGACATCGATATTCCCAAAGCCAGTCACATGGGATGGCTCATCAGCCAAGCGTTCCACGATTTCGAGTTGACGGTCCCTGTCATAGGCCCCATACCGGCTGAACTCACGACAGACGATTACGACGACACCGTGTCCTTCACCAAACCAAACGAAATCATCGCCATCACCTCCGTCCTGCCAGTTCCAAGAGAAAGCGTCTGCCGATCGGAACTCGCCGATGACAAATTCCTCGCGATCTACGCCGTCTCAACGCAGCCAGAAAAGGGACTACCAGTAGAAGGGAATACTACAGCTGAGGAGCCTTCACGAGACACCGCAGCGGAAGAACCGTATGTCGGATTCAACGCACAGATACAACAAATCCTGAACGATGCGGACGCCCTCCACAGTGAAGCGGATCGCCAAGGACTCAAACAGGTGCTGTGCAAATATAAGAACTCCTTTGCAAAGGATACCCTGGATTGCAGTCTGACCAACATCCATACGGTGCGCATCCCAACCTATCCAAATGCGCCACCCACGTTTGTACGACAATACAAGATTCCCATAGCGTCATATGAGCCGGTGCAAGACATCATCGACTCAATGTTAGAAAAGGGGGTCATTCGCCCGTGCAACAGCACATACTCCACCCCGATATGGCCAGTCCTAAAGCCTAATGGCAAATGGCGCCCTACTGTCGATTACCGGAAATTAAATCAGCAGACACCTCTGTCACGTTGGCCCATGACTCAGCTGGACCTAGAGATCCCCAAAATCAAGGGCGCGACGATCCTCTCAACACTGGATGTCGCCTCTGGATTCTGGACAATTCCGGTCCACCCTGATGACCAACACAAGCTGGCATTTACCTTCGGCAGCCGACAGTATACCTTCACGCGGTGCCCCTTTGGCTACGCCAACTCACCGGCAGAGTTCAACATTTTCCTAAAATAAAGCATGCCCTGACGCCCGAGGTAACCTGATCTACGTGGATGACGTGCTGCTCGTACAATCACCAAGGCAACCTTAAAGCCGGAGCGGGCATGGTCTGGCTCAACGACGACCCCTGCCCACCCCAGTTCAAGTTAGGAGCTCACTCCTCACAATACGCCGAAATAGCAGCCATTCTCATTACCCCTCAACTGGCCGCGTCCCATGGCATCAAAGAACTCCTGATCTGTACAGACTCAAACTATGCCCGGCTGAGCTTCACATGCCACCTACCGGGATGGAAACTAAACGGGTTCAAGACAGCTAACAACAAGCCTGTCAAGCACCGGGAACTCTTCCAAGCATGCGACGCCATCGTCAACAAACATAATCTGATCATCTATTGGAAGAAGGTCCGGGCACACTCACGTCAGCCAGGGCAGGACAAGAATCTCAACGACCAAACCGACGTCCTCGCTAAAGCTGGTGCATTGCACGGAGAGCCCTGGACATTCGACAACCTCCCTGTTAACCCATCCGTGGCAGCTATAACCCGCCAACAGCACGCATCACTGGGGCCGACTTACTCACCTTACAGGCATCAGATCCTGTGCTCCGAACCGTGGCCGCCCACATCTCTGACCCGGTGGCCCATCCAGTCGCCGCGGCCGACCTGGCCAGGTTTCCCAACCTCCGCCAACATCTCGACATCAAGCACATGTTGCATCTCCGGGACGGCGTCCTCACATATGTCCCTGAGCCCCACACTTCGCCGAAGCTTGTGGTCCCTCAAGGCCAAAGGGGGGTAATGCTGACATACGCCCATGATGCACCATGCGCCGGCCATCACGGTGCCAAAGCCACCTACGAAGTGCTGAAACAGGTCGTATACTGGCCTGGTATGCAGCAAGACGTCGCAGAGTATGTAAAGGGTTGCTTGGTGTGCTGCCAAATCCAACCAGCAAGCTCCAATCACCGGGCACCACTGCAACGAAAGGGACTGAGCTTTCCATGGTCAGACCTACAAATTGATTGGGTGGGACCCCTACTGCGAACAACACGCGGCAACAAGTACTTCCTCACTGTGAGTTTGTGAGTTCACTAAGTGGGTAGAGTGCCTCCCAGCTCCCAACGACACAGCAGAGACCACTGTTTGCTTACTGATGAACCACATCTTCTCAAGATTCGGACTACCTTTAAAGGTGAATTCTGACCGAGGAACCCATTTCACTGCCGAGGTCATGCAGGAAGTGTGGAAACTCCTGGGCATACAAGCTAAGCTGCACATAAGTCATCATCCCATCTCGTCGGGACAAGTCGAACGGGTTAACCGAACAGTGACCAGCATGCTGAAAAAGTATGTGGCCGCCAATCAGAAGGATTGGGACATGAAGCTTCCCCTGGTATTGATGGCCATCAGGGCTACCCCTCACCGGTCTACCGGAGTATCCCCGTTTGAACTAATGACGGGACGGCAAATGACACTGCCACTGCACCTGCTCAACCAACCTGGCGACGCAAACCTCGTCACGGCCTATACCGTCCACCAGTACCTGGAAGAGTTGCATCGGCACTTGAGAACGACGTTCGCCTTTGCACAACAACAACTTCAGAAAAGTGCAGAGGGCCAACGAGCATACTACGACCAAAAGGCCTCTCTGATTGGAGCAATCACTCGTGGGATGGACCGATAACAAAGGGTTAAAACGCCACGGTCCGAGCACATCACGTCTTGTGACTTTCAGGTCTAGTGAACATTACTAGAAAATTACGTTAACTTCATCCTTTGAACTGCATTGTGTGTGTGTGTGTGTGTGTGTGTGTGTTTAATAGCTTAGTTTCATGTATCGTAGTATAGTCAAATAAATCCTTGTTTCTTGATAAAGATCTGTTGTCCTGGTCCAGTAATTTTAAGTTTAAACATTTGCCCAGATCCTAAGTTACCTTGCTCATAATTGTCAAATACTAGATTTTGTTATCATCGGTGGCCACGTGATAAGCAGAACTGGTAAAGTTACACTAAATCATACTAAACGCTGGTCGGGTAGTTGATAAAGTGTACGCTATAAATTTTAATTCAGTTTTAATAAAATCGACCCGAATCCTTAAAGATTCGATTCACCTCTGAACCAGAGCTGAAGTCCTACAATATACAGTTTTGTGAGCTTAGGGTATTTTTATAAGGAGAAAGTTTGTGCCCTCTGAAAATGACTGAGAATCTGACTGAGTGTTCTCTGAATTTAGATAAATTCAGCATTCAGTTATTTTTGGGTAAGTGTTAATCTGCAAGTTATTTTTGTGACTGGAATACAATGTCAGGCAGTCCACGAGGAACACAAGCTAGAGCTAGGTGTACTGGGGCTAGAGAGCTAAACACTCATAACCATGTCTGTCTTTTCCCCACTCTGGCCATGACATGTACACGGTAGTGCGAGCACTTAGTTAACCAAAGTTTGATAAAAACCCTGAAATATATAAGTTAGTAGGAGTCCCTGCTGAAAAAAAAAACCCAAATAAACCAGCATAGCTGGTTACCATTATACCAGCATATGTTGTGTTTTGGTGCTGGTATGCTGGGGAGTATTCCAGAAAGCAGGTTATGTGACATACCCGGGTAAGTTTAAGAGTAAGTTAGTGGATAACCTCAACTTTCGGTTCTAAAAACGGAGGTAACATTCTGGGTATGTATGTAACCATGGCAACTTACTCTCTGAAGATAACCTGCTCCGTAGCAGGTTATGTTCCAGGGTAAGTTTGTTTCAGAGCATGAACATGAAGTTTATTGACCATGACGTGCGCTTTTGATGATCATCCTGTGGATATGGCGGCACAAATTATACGCCGGGCGAGAGTTATAAGACCACGTATTGATTCTATTTATTTCCTAATGATTATTTGAAAGAGCGTTACCGTTTTTTAAGGGAATCATTAATTTACTTAACACATCTCTTGAAACGGCATATTGCAAAGGTCACAAATCGCAGTTCTGCGCTTAGAAAACATTCTGTGTAATAATAACTTCAGTTATTTGCATATTTAATATGTAGCCATACTAATATATATATATATATATATATATATATATATATATATATATATATATATATATATATGTAACCGGGTGGTAGTTAAAGGGGCATTGAATGTCTGTACTCCTGTATGTTGTGCTTTAGGTGAAAATGGGTACAGGGCCCTTTAAGAGACTGGATGACGTCATCACGCGCGTGTTACTCGGTGCACATGAGAATGTAAACCAGGAAGTTCATGTGGTGAGAGGTTTCACCTGTAGCGGTTTCCAGGTAAAAAATTAATCCAATATAATCCATTTTTAACATAAATCAAAATGTTTGGAAAGGATTGCGAGTCACTTGTAATTGGGTTTCTTGGTTATGCTGATGTATTTTTGCAGTAATTTGTGTGAGTAAAAGATTGATGTGTGCCACTGTTAGCATAGTGTGAGCTACATATTGGATCAGTGGTCTCGGATTCCTATTACTGTAAAATGCCTTAAATATGCCATTTGTGTTTGTTTCTCCAAAAATAGTTTAAAAGCATTCATTTTAAAGTTGTGTGTTGATTTTCATTTAGGACGTGAAAGCTATACCAGTTTCCCAGGTGTGTTTGGCCTATTGGGGTGTGTTAGGACTGAGGTTGGAAAGTAAGTGAACTGTACAATGTCATTTACTGTTTTTTTTTTTTTTTACCAATGATGTAGTTAATGCCAAGGGCATGTTGTATGTTCTTTTTCTTTTAGAACTGCCACTGCCGTATTTTCTTTACTGGCTGTTTGTTTATTTATTTATTTTTATTATACAGCACACCATAGTGATGTTAACGTATATCACGATAGCCTTGTGTTAATATTTGTCCATTTCGGGGAAAAGATTGGCTCTAAAAATTAGTTTGACTTATCCTTTTATTTATTCTTCTTCCACATAAAAATTAACAGTAAATATACATTGTTAATTGGAATAAAACAACCCCAGTTTAATTTGTTGGTCTTCTGCGCATTATTCCAGCGGCCACAAATTTTGGTACCAGGAGTGGGGTATTCCAAGTGGTTAGAGGATTAAGTCTTTGTTTTTTTGAGGTGTGCAATATAAAGTACAGTAAATAATACGGTAGTGGTGAAGGCTGTGTGTTCGGGGAAAGCTGAGAGAGACAGCTGGTGTTGCGAAGGGACATCGGTGGATCGTCAAGGACCAAAGCAGAGGCCCAGCAAGGGTTCACAGCAACCAGCCAAAGAGAGGCAGTGCAGGACTTGCTGCAGCTGGTCGGAAGACCATCAAGCCTTTATCCTTGTTCGAGTTTCTCTTTAAGTTTTTGTAAGGACTCACAATGTTAGAACCAGCCGATAATCATAGCCAAATTAATTTGCCAGAACAAATAAGGGAGTTACAGAGTGGGCACAATGAAGCCATGGCTGCCATTTCTGCACTGAATCAGAGGTCTTATGTTTATGTTCCCAGAGAAAGGCACATCTCGCCATTTTGTGGTGACATTGAGGAAGATGGCAGGCCAGTCGATGATTTTATAGAGGAGGTCGAGCGTGTTCTGCGTGCTCGGCATCAGTCTGACCATGACCAGTATGATTTTGTCATGTCTCTCTTAAGAGGGGCAGCCCTTGAAGAAGTACGTTTACGCAGTGTTGCTGATGACGGAGTTAGTGAACTGTTTGTATATCTCAGAGAAGCCTTTAGAGACAAGCGTAGTGCACCTCAGCTCCTACACAGTTTCTATAGTCGTAAGCAACTAGAGGGGGAAGGCATCAGAGAGTTCTCTCACGCACTGTCACAAGCACTCAATTTGGTTCTGAAATGTTCCTCGGATGCTGTTGCTGATGTAAAGGTGGCATTGAGGGATCAGTTCATAGAAGGGGTTTGGAATCCTTCTCTTAAGCGGGAACTTCGTAAATTTGTCCGAAATCACCCAGACTGTACTATGATTGATGTCCGAGATGAAGCACAACTGTGTTTTTTAGAGGATCCCTTGACTGGTACCAAAGCAAACAAGTCACGACATGATAGTAATTTAGCACATTGTTCAGCCCTTCAAGTGCACGAACATAGAGATATTACTTTAGAGGATGTACTGAAGGTTGTAGCCGAACAAGGCAAGGCAATTAGTGAGTTAACTCAAGCAGTTAAAGATCTCAGTGCACAAAATAGTAGCACATGGGTGAACACTAGCAGACCTAAGTATCAACGGAAATTTACTGAGGAGGGGCTACCAATATGCTTTAGGTGTCATGCAGCTGGACATGTGGCAAGAAATTGTACTCAGAAGCCAAGAACTCAGTCGTCTCAGCCTGCACCCACTGACTATCAAGGAAGTGAGACTTCCCCAGTTGTAACAAATCGGGCAATTCGGGGAGGTCAGGCTGGCTCAGAGGATGTTCCACCCTCCTGTGACCAGTTGATGCAACGCGCTGTAGGTACATGCCCTGTAGTTGAGCTTTTGGTTGGCGGTGTTGCCACCCAGTGTCTGTTGGACACTGGTAGTCAGGTGAGCACAATAACTGAGCAGTATTTTCGGAACTATCTGTGTGGGGATGATGGGGATATGCTCTCTACCACTGGCTGGCTAAAACTCACAGCTGCCAATGGGCTTGACATACCCTATCTTGGCTACCTGGAGTTAGAGGTTGAGGCCATGGGAGTCAAGATGCCACACTGTGGCTTCTTAGTTGTGAAAGACCTTGTTAGCCCTGACAAATCACTACCATGTATTATAGGCATGAATATAATCAGTCAGTGTAGGCAGTTAGTCAATGCAGAATTTGATACAACATTGGCGGCAAGAGTGGATTCTGAGTGGAGGGATGTTTTCCAGAAGGCACAGAAATGTACTGTTGAAAGGACATGTGTTGCGGGTTGCTGGGAAATGGGCGGAGCGAATACCTGCTGGGTCAGTAGTGACTATCTTGGCAAGGCCGTCTAGTAGAGGTTTTGGGACTGGGCAGCTTAGGATGTTAGAACCGTTAAGTACTTCATTGCCAGGAGGACTGGTAGTTATTCCCACACTTGTTGGTGCGAATGCTTCCTTTATACCTGCTAAAATTCTCAATTTTTCTCAGGAGGACGTGTTCTTGTCCCCTAGGACACGGCTGGGTATCCTGTCAAAGGTAGAGTGTGTGAACAGTTCACAGCATTGTGAAGTTAAATTTCAGCGGATCTCAGCTGACCTTGAACAAGTGACTGTAGCTGTAAAGGGTGAGATTAGTAGAAACCGTATACAGGAAATTTTGGATAAGATTGATGTAGCTGGTACTGAGGATGAGCAAGCTCAGTTCAGGTCATTATTAACCAAGTACATTGACATTTTTGCTGTAGAAGATGAGGACCTTGGGTACACTGATAAGGTTAAACACGAAATTTGTTTGACTGATGATGAACCTGTTACCCAGCCATATCGAAGGATTCCACCAAATCAGTACAGTGAAGTGAGAGAGCATATCTCTAACTTGCTACGGAAAGGAGTCATACAGGAGAGTAACAGTGCATATGCGTCACCTATAGTTTTGGTGCGAAAATCCGATGGGAACATCAGGCTATGTGTAGATTACCGGAAACTAAATCAGAAGACTAAAAGGGATGCATTTCCCTTACCCCGCATAGATGAGAGCTTTGATGCTCTGCGGGGAGCACAATATTTCTCTACAATTGATCTAGCAAGTGGCTATCATCAGGTGCCTGTGGAAGAGGGGGATCGACACAAAACAGCGTTCTCGACCCCTTTTGGGTTATACGAGTACTTACGAATGCCATTTGGGGTCTGCAATGGGCCTGCGACCTTCCAGAGGTTAATGCAAGCCATCATGAATGACCTGGTCTTTCAGATTTTGCTAGTCTACCTAGACGATATTTTAGTGTATTCTTCAACATTTCAAGAGCACTTGGCTAGACTGGACACTGTGCTGAAGCGGCTCCAAGACACTGGTCTGAAGGTAAAGCTGGAGAAGTGTCACTTTCTTCAGTCAGAGGTTGCGTTTTTAGGACACAAGATATCTGCAGATGGTATCAGCACAGATCCTCAGAAAGTAGCTGTTGTGAAGCAGTGGCCGATTCCAACTACATTGAGGAATTTAAGATCATTTCTTGGCTTCTGCAGCTACTATAGGCGATTCGTTCAGGGATTTTCTAAAATAGCTGGTCCCTTGCATGATGTTGTAAATTCATGTTTGAACAGCGGAAGTCCAAACAAAGCTAATCACTTGCTGCAGTGTCTGTGGACCGAAGAATGTCATGCTGCTTTTGACATTCTCAAAGATAAGCTTACGAGTGCACCTATTTTAGGTTTTGCAGACTTTACAAAGCCTTTTATTGTGGAGACAGATGCTAGCAGCCAAGGGCTCGGTGCTGTTCTGTACCAGCATCAGGGAGAGACTAAGCGTGTGACTGCCTTTGCCAGTAGACGACTAAGAGATGCTGAAAAGAATGATAGGAACTATAGCAGCATGAAACTTGAGCTTCTTGCTCTTAAGTGGGCAATTGCTGAAAAATTTCGAGGATATTTATTGGGTTCCAAGTTTACCGTGATCACAGACAACAACCCTTTGTGCCATCTGAAAACCGCCAAGCTGGGGGCGATTGAGCAGAGGTGGCTTTCACAACTGTCTGTTTTTGATTTTGATGTCCAGTACCGTCCAGGATATCGAAACGTGGTAGCCGATGCACTCTCTAGGCAGCCATTTGCAGAGGAGCCAGAGCCTGTCTCAGGTGATGCGGAGTATGATGGGTGTGTTGCAATTTGTAGTTTGATTAAACGTGGTACAGTCCTAGACCCAGCACTTGTTGTTGCTGGCTTACACAGTTGTAGACTAAGGCAAATACGGGCGGTGGAATCATATTCTGATGATCCTAATGGGCTGAGGCAGGGAAATACACCTACCTTTCCAGGTTATACTACTGATGAGTTACGTGCCTTCCAACAGCAGGATCCTGTGATTAGTGTATTTAAGAGGTTGTGGGAGCAGAAAAAGAGACCCTATGGTAAAGATCGCATAGCTCTGCCTAAACCTGTTCAATCCATGTTAAAGCATTGGGATAATATCAGGGAGCGTCAGGGTTTACTGTATCGAGTGATTAGGGACCTTACAGATGGGGAATGTTTTCAGCTCTTGTTGCCTTCTAACCTGAAGAGGCCAGTTCTTGAGTGTGTGCACAACTCTATGGGCCATCAAGGCATTGAACGTACTTTGCACTTGTTGAGAGGCAGATGCTTTTGGGTGGGTATGCACAATGATGTTGCTCAGTGGATTAAAGATTGCCAGCGTTGTGTGTTAACTAAAATGCCTCAACCACGGATTCATCCACCGATCAAGTCATTTTTGGCTTCGAGGCCGCTGGAGGTAATTGCAGTAGACTTCACAGTGCTGGAACCGGCGTCAGATGGTCGTGAGAATGTTCTTGTTGTCACGGATGTCTTCACGAAATTCACCCAGGCATTCCCCACTCGTGATCAAAAAGCAGACACTACAGCTAAGGTATTGCTCAGGGAATGATTCATGAAGTACGGGGTTCCAGAACGACTACATTCTGACCAGGGTCGTAACTTTGAAAGTGAAGTTGTAACAGAACTCTGTAAGCTTTATGGTGTGAAGAAGAGCCGCACCACACCTTATCATCCCACTGGTAACGCTCAATGTGAGCGGTTTAACCGGACGATGCATGACCTACTACGCACTTTGCCCCCGGAAAAGAAGCGCCGTTGGCCAGAATATTTGCCGGAATTGGTTTATGCCTACAATGCAACAACTCATGCAACGACAGGCTATTCCCCACATTATCTATTGTTTGGTGTCGACCCTCACTTGCCAGTGGATGCGTTGTTGGGGCGGGAGCAGGCTTTTGAGAAAAGGCATGACTGGTTAGCAGTCCACCAAAAACGTCTTAGTGATGCGCACGCCAGGGCAAGGGAATATTCTGAACAGAAAGCTGCTGAGTGTATTGAAATGCAGAGAGACAGAATTTATTGTCCCCAGATTGAACTAGGTTCTCTGGTATATTTGAGAAACAGGCCATTAGGTCGTAACAAAATTCAGGATGCTTGGGGGCCAACAGTCTTTCGGGTCTTAGACATCCTTGGCAATACCTATACAGTAGGGCCTTTGGAGGGGGGGCCGACAAAGAGGGTTCACAGGGTTGATGTAAGGCAGTGTGTAAATCTTCCGGTGCCTGCACCCAGGCAGAGGTCCAAAGCTCCAGAAGTCAAGTCTGACCCCTCCAGGGAAGTGGAGTCAGATGATTCAGATGAGGACATGGTTTTGATGAAGATGAGCGAGGGTAATGCGGTGCTTGGACTAGGTATCCAGTCTGTCTGCCCACAAGGAGTTGAGTCAGTGACTGATGCTGACCATGCCAGCATAAGTGTGCCTGATTGTGATAGAGCCTCGGAAACGGAGGAAATGTCTGACACCTCTCCTAAAACAAAGGGTTTTCCTGTGGCTGCACCACGTAGAAGCAAGAGATCAAATGCAGGACAGCACTCTAATTTGTATCATGAGCCGAAGTCTGTTTTGGACTCTGGAGGTGAGTCCACAGTTCTGCAAATTTTGGCTAGTCTGAGTTCTACTTTGTTTCGTGAAGCAGTAAAGGAAGTTAAGAGTAACCTGGTCTTGAAGGAGTAATCGAGGGCGTTTACTCTGATGCAGGGGAGAATGTAACCGGGTGGTAGTTAAAGGGGCATTGAATGTCTGTACTCCTGTATGTTGTGCTTTAGGTGAAAATGGGTACAGGGCCCTTTAAGAGACTGGATGACGTCATCACGCGCGCATTACTCGGTGCACATGAGAATGTAAACCAGGAAGTTCATGTGGTGAGAGGTTTCACCTGTAGCGGTTTCCAGGTAAAAAATTAATCCAATATAATCCATTTTTAACGTAAATCAAAATGTTTGGAAAGGATTGCGAGTCACTTGTAATTGGGTTTCTTGGTTATGCTGATGTATTTTTGCAGTAATTTGTGTGAGTAAAAGATTGATGTGTGCCACTGTTAGCATAGTGTGAGCTACATATTGGATCAGTGGTCTCGGATTCCTATTACTGTAAAATGCCTTAAATATGCCATTTGTGTTTGTTTCTCCAAAAATAGTTTAAAAGCATTCATTTTAAAGTTGTGTGTTGATTTTCATTTAGGACGTGAAAGCTATACCAGTTTCCCAGGTGTGTTTGGCCTATTGGGGTGTGTTAGGACTGAGGTTGGAAAGTAAGTGAACTGTACAATGTCATTTACTGTTTTTGTTTTTTTTTACCAATGATGTAGTTAATGCCAAGGGCATGTTGTATGTTCTTTTTCTTTTAGAACTGCCACTGCCGTATTTTCTTTACTGGCTGTTTGTTTATTTATTTATTTTTATTATACAGCACACCATAGTGATGTTAACGTATATCACGTTAATATGTTAATATGTTAATATTTGTCCATTTCGGGGAAAGGATTGGCTCTAAAAATTTGTTTGACTTATCCTTTTATTTATTCTTCTTCCACATAAAAATTAACAGTAAATATACATTGTTAATTGGAATAAAACAACCCCAGTTTAATTTGTTGGTCTTCTGCGCATTATTCCATATATATATATATATATATATATATACACAAGGTGGGCCAAAAGTAGGGTTAAAGTTAACATTTAAACATGTTTCCTTTATTAGAAATTTAGACTTTTATTTACATATATTATAATTACATATTAGACATTTTACATTGAACATTTAATCTCTCAAGTGCCCAAAGAGTCCACCTTCTTGATAATAATTTTTATATCTAAAACGTGATTGTGAAGGTCAAGCAGATAATGAAGTAACTGTAACCCTCCTTTTGGCCCACCCTGTGTATGCACACACACACACGCACACACACACACACACACACACACACACACACGGTACTTCCATATATGACTTTTAGTAATGTAATTGGGTGCACTGATGACACCCACATTCCTATTAAAGCTCCTTCAATAAATGAGGGAGACTATGTTGGAAATCGATTCATAGCATCAATGTACAGTTAACAATTTGATTTAGCATCCTTAATTTTTTGCCTTGTTAAAATCATTCGTTCATCAGTCCAGAGAGGGTGTGCGGCATCATAGTGGCATGTGTTGTGCTTCACAACATTGCCACTATAAAAAGAGAGAGCCACCATCCTTGTATTGAGGAAGATGGTCCAGAGGAACCCCTACAGATTTTTGCACACAACAGAGATAGAAGACTTTTGAGAGACAGGATTTGTCAAAAATACTTTTATTAAATTGTTTGCACTCGTTTGCTGTGCAGTTCATTTCTTTATTTCCTGAAAAACAATTAAATTAAAATGTGTTTTTTTTTTCACCTTGGTTTATATACACAACACTTTTAACATGCAACAGATTAATATTCAAACATTCATTAAAGTTCTCACCTTAAAGCGATGTAATTCAATTTCTAGTGTTGCTTTTTTAATGGATAGCCTTTTCTCTTCCATTTGAAGCTGTATAAGATCCATCTCCATGTCACATTTTCTTATTTTTTGAAGATGGACCTTACACAGCTCCTTTGAAGGCAAACATACTTAAATAAATAAGATTCTGTCAGACAATAAAATTTAAATATGGACAACTGCACACAAGCTCTTGCACTGCTTAGATCGTGCATTGAGGTTGAAGGACCTTCATCTGTGGGCAAATCCCCAGGTACAGTATGTACTGTGAAAGAACAATGACAGTTTTAACAGTCAAAAGGATGCGGAAAGGGTGTTTAATTATTGTGCATTACACTGTAAACCCAATTAAGTTGCCAATCTCAAAAAAGTAATGTACAAACTGTCACAGCACGCCAGGTCATGCCCATATCTCAGTCAAGATCATGATCACCTGCACACTCCTGCTCCACGATCCATCCCGTTCCTTGCTTTTCACCACCTCATTCACCGCTCCAAACACACCTGTTCTCAATTCCTGATCATCACAGCCCTCTATTTAACACACCTTCAGACACCAGCTCCCTGCCAGATTATTGTGTGCTATCCATGCCCAGTATTCCAGCGTTTCTCTCTGCTTTGAACTCCCGGATCTCGACCACGCTCTGTTTTCACGACCTCGTCTTTGTCTCACGCTACGGATCTTTCGTCTATACGGATTTACTGTTGCTGACCCTTGGATTTGTTTATCGACCACGAGCTCTGATCACGGACTTTCTCGGTTTCACGTTTCTGACCTCTGCCTGTTCATGGACCACGAGCTACTGTTTCGGATCTAGCAGCCTGCGCGAATTCGTCTGCCTCGCTTCGCGGGATTGTCATCACCTGCAAACAGCGTATGCACTTTCTATACGCGCCGGCTCGGCACTTCCGCATTCCTGCCACGGAGTCCATTCAGAAAAACAGTGAGCGCGCTCTCGGCACTTCCGCATTCCAGCCACTGAGCTCATTGACTCTAAGCGCTGCACTCGCTGTCTACATACACCGGCTCTACTCTGCATTCGCGCTGCAGAGCCCGTGCGGAGAAATAGTAAAAGCTCACTCTGCGCTTGGATCCTTCACCCCTACGCACGCCCGTGACAGTATAATCTGGCCATTAATGGATCCAGCAGAGGCTGTACAATTAAGAGGGGCACTAGAGAAACAGGGGGCGCTCTTGGACACTCACCAGCAGAATATCCAGCAGATAACTTGCTCCCTCCATAACGTTACAGAGGCTTTAGCTGCTCTCATCTTGCAAATAAAGCAAACACAAGCACATCCAGCTCCCATTCTCCAGCCTGCTCTTCCTGGGCACTCTATCAATCATGAACCATGCCTCCCTGCGCCGCCCACTTACGATGGAAACCCGTCCACCTGCCACTCATTTTTATCTCAGTGCTCCCTTGTGCTTGAGCTGCAGGCATCATCTTTTCCCACTGAACGCTCCAAGGTTGCCTACATAATCACTCTCCTTTCTGGTAAAGCGAGAGAATGGGGGACAGCCTTATGGGATGCCCAGGTGCCCTGCTGCTACACGTACAAGACTTTCACGGATGAAATGAGAGAGGTTTTCGATCGTTCATTCACGGGGCGTCAGGCAGCAGCTCAGTTACTTGAACTACGTCAGGGATCTCGATCTGTCTCTGATTATGCTATTGATTTTCAGACTCTTGCTCCCTCTTGTGGTTGGAAAAATCGGGCACTCTTCGACACATTCCTTCACGGACTCTCTGACCCAGTCAAGGATGAGTTAGCAGCCCGAGAGCTCCCTTCCAACCTTCAGGGGCTCATTGACCTGGCTACAAGTATTGACGCCCGCAAACGAACACGACAAAGGGAGTCTCGTCAGTTCCTCAACGTACCCGCTCCTAACACAGACAAACCTAAGCCCCCCCCCAGAACCTATGCAGGTCGACTGCGCGCACATCTCGTCCAAGGAACGTCAACGTCGGAAGGATGATGGTGCTTGCTTCTACTGTGGTCAGGTTGGCCACGTCGTACGAACCTGTCCATTAAAAGGCCGGGACACCCCGGTAGTTCTGGGGGTACGGGGGAGTTCTACACAACACCCATCTCCTAACCTTCGCTCTCGCTTCCCAGTGACCCTGATCTATGACAATCGGCCTCACACCACACACGCCCTAGTAGACTCTGGAGCTGACCAGAATTTAATCTCCTCAGCTACGGTTTCTCAACTCAAGATTCCACACACCCCACTTAACCAACCATTTAGCGTACAGGCCCTTGATGGCAGCAAGCTCTCCTCAATCACCCACCGCACTGCTCCAGTCACATTGCAGTTTTCTGGTAATCATGTTGAGACCACCACGTTCCTCATCATTAAGAGTGCTCATGCACCGATAGTTCTGGGACTTCCATGGTTAAAACTACATAACCCTCACACTGACTGGGCAAGGAGAAGCATCCTGGATTGGAGCCCTACTTGCCACTCCTCATGCCTCCGTTCTGCTGCCACCAGAAGCGTCTTGCCCACCTCTCTGGAGGAGATCCCAGACCTTTCTAAGGTCCCTGCTGAGTACCACGACCTTCGCCAGGTGTTCAGTAAGTCACGTGCCATCTCATTACCTCCTCACCGTCCTTATGACTGTGCCATCGACCTACTTCCAGGCACCACTCCACCTAAAGGGCGACTCTACTCTCTCTCACGTCCCGAGAGAGAAGCCATGGAACAATACATCTCTGAGTCACTTTCAGCTGGAATCATCCGCCCTTTCTCCTCCCCTGCAGGGGCGGGCTTTTTCTTTGTGGAAAAAAAGGACAAGTCCCTCAGACCCTGCATCGATTATAGAGGCCTTAATGAGATTACAGTCAAGAACCGCTACCCGCTTCCCCTCATGTCAACCGCGTTTGAATTACTCCAGGATGCCCGCCTGTTTTTCAAGTTAGACCTAAGAAACGCTTACCACCTGGTCAGGATAAGAGAGGGTGATGAGTGGAAGACTGCATTCAACACCCCTACGGGTCATTATGAGTACCTGGTTGTTCCATTTGGTCTGACCAATGCACCGGCAGTTTTTCAGGCACTCATTAATGATGTCGTTAGAGACTTCCTCAACGTTTTTGTGTTCGCTTACCTTGACGACATTCTAATCTTCTCTCATTCCTTAGAGGAACATAAGCTCCACGTGCGTCAGGTCCTTCAACGTCTGCTGGAAAATAAACTTTATGTCAAGGCTGAGAAGTGTGAGTTTCACCGTGAGTCCACCTCCTTCCTGGGGTATGCCATTTCACCATCAGGTATCCAGATGGACCCAGTCAACACCAACACCATCGTCAAGGCGGGAGCTTCAACGCTTTTTGGGCTTCGCCAATTTCTATCGGCATTTTATCCATGACTACAGCACAGTGGCAGCCCCACTCACATCTCTCACATCCACGAAGATCCCCTTTCGATGGAACCCCCTAGCAGAGAAGGCCTTCAATGAGCTCAAGCAGTGCTTTACCACAGCACCCATCCTCACCTTTCCTGATCCATCTCTCCAGTTCATTGTCGAAGTTGATGCTTCCGAGACAGGAGTGGGAGCCGTGCTTTCTCAGAGAACACCAAAGGACAACAAACTTCATCCATGCTCTTTCTTTTCCCGTCGGCTCACGCCCCCTGAACGGAACTATGACATTGGGGATCGTGAGTTGCTAGCAGTCAAGGTTGCCCTCGAAGAATGGAGACATTGGTTGGAAGAAGCTGAACACCCGTTTCTTGTTTGGACTGATCACAAGAACCTAGAGTACCTTAAGTCAGCCAAAAGACTCAATTCACGTCAGGCACGCTGGTCACTGTTCTTTTCACGGTTTAACTTCATGCTGTCATATCGCCCAGGAACCAAGAATACTAAGCCCACTCCCGACAGTTTCCCGCCCCCCAGGACATATCCAGAAGGGAAACCATTCTTCTCCCCCAGTGTCTTATAGCTGTAACCCGGTTAGATGTGGAAAACCTGGTCCTGCAATCTCTTGAACAGGAGCCAGGCCCCAGTAATGTCCCACCTGGGCTACTTTTCGTCCCGCTCTCTGTTCGCTCCCAAGTCTTAGAATGGGGCCACAGCTCCAGGCTAGCCTGTCACCCAGGGGCGAATCGCACCTTCTCAATGCTCAATCAACGCTTCTGGTGGCCGACCATCAAGGAGGATGTCAAAAGCTTTATGGCGTCTTGTGATATCTGCACCAGGAATAAGACAACAAATCGTCCACCTGAGGGACTCCTAAGACCCCTTCCCATTCCCCATCGCCCTTGGTCTCACATTTCAATGGACTTCATAACCGGATTGCCACCTTCCAACAATAATACCTGCATTTTAACAGTTGTTGACCGGTTTTCCAAGTCAGCCCACTTCATCCCTCTACCAAAGCTTCCATCTGCCAAGGACGCACGCCCGTGACACAAACAAGTAATGATGTTGTAATGATTTTAAGTAAACAGAACTATACATTTTTGAGTTTGTTGAATTTGTTGCAAATCAAATAAATTGTTGCTGCAGTTGTTGGGAATCAAACCCGGGCCTGTCTCATGGCAGGCGAAACACTTACCACTGAGCCACCAGTGCTCTATAGATTTTTAGTTGATGGAACTTTAAGGTGACAGTTACTGTTACTTAAGTACTTACAATTACTTAAAATATCAAATTTGTTCAGCTAACTTGAAAAGTGTCATTCCTACAAACTCATAAATACCAAAAAGTTCTGAATACTCAAAGTTCTATTAATTTGACCTAATTGCAATTATTTACATTTACAGTACTCAATGTGTTTAATTACTTTGTGCATTAGGGTTTACAACGTATAATAAAAGCCGATGTCAAATTTGCAATTTAATACTCTCACGAAATTTACTCTGTCTGTTATTTTTTCCCAAGTGTAAGGTTTTATAATATTGTAAGACATTGTAATCCAATAAGTTCAGATTCCTGTGCCCTGAGAACAGAACACTGTGCTTCCTCATGCCTTCTGTGGTAACACCTTCTATATCCTGTACCCAGACAAGTATATATCCAAATGGCTCTTGTTTGCTAGAACCCTTTTGTTTAATCAGGAGAATGCAAATGTATTTCCTCTCTCCTGTCTGTCCCCGGCTCTCTCTATCAGTGACATGTGAATGACTGGTTCTTTTGATGTTCAGTACGTAGCACTGTTTAAATGTGCTCTACTTGCTAAGAATAAAGAAGAGCTCTTCAAACATCATGCCTGTGTGTGTGTGTGTGTGTGTGTGTGTGTGTGTGTGTGTGTGTGTGTGTGTGTGTGTGTGTGTGTGTGTGTGTGTGTGCGCTTGTCTCTCCCGGTCGATCGGGCCCAGACCGGCAAGTGTATCAAGGTACAACGGACACAACAAGTTAAACTCTTCTTCTCTTAGCTTAAAACTTAGCTCGTACACACTACTTCTTCATTTAAAACACCAAGCCAACTCTCTTTCTTTAGCTGATGTAGCCATATTGCTTTTTTTCATTATTATTGGCTTGAATTCTTCATACACACGTGGACAAAATTGTTGGTACCTGTAACATCTGTACCTCCACAGCTCAGGGGAATAAGATCAAGTTCCCCGGATTACTGAGTTGATACTTTGTCCCCACCTAGTGTGTCTATGTATGTACTACCAGCACTTAAACACTAAACACGAACACCTGTGATCTCCTTGTGTGTCTGACTATTTATTCCAGTCGAACCCGTAGGGCTTCGCCTGTTCACTGTTGTGCACACGTCTTGTCTTCACCCAGTTATGTCTACATGTTGTGTGTTAATCGTTTTGTCTACTCTTCCCGTCTCACTCCCAGGACTGAGCGTGTCTGCAGGTGCGGGATCCTTGGAGGAAAGGAAAACCCCTCACTAGCCGCATGGACTTTGCAAGTGCTTCATTTTCGTTATCTTTCTCCTCACGTGTGAGACTGTTTCAGTTTACCCACCTGCAGACCCGGTCTGGGAGGTCAGCTCAGGACTGCAGTGCGTGCCCAGAGACATTGTGTGTTGTGTGATAAAATAAATAAAAAGATTATACTTTGTGAACATGGAATCTGCATCTGCGTCTGATTCTTCTCCAGGAGACATGACAGATGAACAGGCCCTTCCAGACGCAGCAGGAACCCCTCTTTCTGAGGAGGAGGCACCAGTCCTCGATTACATTCGAGGCCAACAACACGAGATTGACGGGCTGGCCAGAGCGGTGAATGACCTGGCGCGAGGGATGGAACAGCTCATGCACCGCTTGCCCTCTCTCTGCGCACCTGGTTCGCGCTCCACACCGCTACCACCCCGCCCTAACCCCCCGGAAAGGTATGATGGAAATCCGGAGGGGTGCAAGCGGTTTCTCCTGGCCTGTGAGCTGTGGCTCGCGGAGTATCCGGAGATGACGGATCTACAGAAAGTCAGCTTCGTCACACAACAGCTCACAGGTGCAGCGATGGATTGGGCCGCGGCAGTTTGGAGCGCAGGCGGGATCGCCGCAAAAAATTACCCACAGTTTCTCTCGGAGTTCCGCACGGTATTCGATCACCCCGATCAGGGTAGAACGGGGGAACAACAGCTGCTGAGGCTGAAACAGGGGACGGCCACCGTCGCGGATTATGCGATCCGGTTTCGGGTACTGGCTGCGGAGAGTGGCTGGTGTGACCGCAGTCTCCTGGCGAGGTTCAGAGACGGATTACAACCCGAAGTCCAGCTGGAATTAGCCTGCCGGGACACAGGCATGTCCCTGAGCGAATGCATGAGTTTAAGCGTCGTTCTAGCCTCAGCACCCCTGCGACGGAACCCCGGGAAGGTACTCCGGGAGAGCCGATGGACATCAGCACCTCCCGCCTAACTGCCCAGGAGAGAAGGCGGCGTATACAATCGGGGTTGTGCTTATACTGTGGGGGGACAAACATCTCATAACTCATTGCCCGTTACTACAAAAAGTAATCCACATCACACCCCCACGCACCCATCACTCATTCTGTGTACAAGCACAATTATCTTATTTTAACCGTTCTTTGTGTGTTTTCCCCCTTATAGATTCTGGTTCAGCTGGAAATTTTATAACTTCTTCTCTTCTTTCCTCGCAACAGGCTCCCTTGTCGAAGCTACCAGCCCCTATCGCAATTAAAGCTCTGGATGGTCATAACCTTCGACATTCGCCTATTAAACAGATATCGGCGCCACTGCGATTAACTTTTCCCGGTCACTCCGAGGAACTAAAATTCTTCGTACTCCCTCGGTCAGATCATTCCGTCGTGCTGGGTCTACCCTGGCTCAGTTCTGATAATCCCAATTTTGATTGGGAAAAATCTCGCATCCTATCCTGGGCCCCTAGATGTGCAAAAAAGTGTATACCGCCGACATTGACGGTCCAAACCACCTCAATTGAAAGCCCGCAAGCCCTAGTATCAACAAAGGTACCATCAGAGTATGCACAGTTTCAAGACGTGTTTAGCATTAGGGTGGCCGCACGACTTCCCCCTCATCGGCCGTGGGACTGCGCGATAGAGATTATGGGAAAACACCGCCGACCTCACGTATTTACCCATTGTCCGTGGAGGAAACACGGGCTATGGAGGAATACGTGAGTGAAGCTCTCCAGCAGGGGCTCATCAGTAGGTCCACGTCACCCGCCTCGGCAGGTTTTTTCTTTATCGATAAGAAAGGGGGGGGGCTTACATCCCTGTATTGATTATAGAGGTCTCAATGCAGTAACAGTAAAATACAAGCACCCACTACCGTTGGTACCGGCCGCAATCGACCAACTCCGAGACGCCTCTATTTTCACTAAACTCGACCTCCGCAGCGCCTATAATCTCGTTTGTGTGCGTAAAGGCGATGAGTGGAAGACTGCGTGTAGCACAACATCAGGCCATTACCAATATAATGTGATGGCTTATGGATTGGTCAACGCACCTGCAGTGTTTCAGGGGTTCATGAACGATGTGTTTAGGGATATGTTAAGCCGGTATGTTATAGTGTACTTGGATGACATCTTGGTATACTCTCGGTCATATTCCGAGCACGTCCAACACGTAACTGCCATCCTTCATCGACTGCGCAAACACGGGCTCTATGCGAAGGCGGAGAAATGCGAGTTCCATAAAAAGGATGTTGCATTCCTCGGCTACCGCATAGGGCCACAGGGGGTCGAAATGGAGACGACCAAGGTGGAGGCGGTGCAACAATGGCCGGAACCCCAATCGGTAAAGGCGCTACAGAGTTTTCTGGGGTTCGCTAACTTTTACAGACGCTTTATCCGAGGATTTAGTATGCTGGCAGCGCCGCTCACAACCCTTCTAAAGGGGAAGCCTAAACGTCTGCGTGAGTTTCCGCCGGAGGCGCGCAGAGCTTTTCAATATCTAAAGACAGCATTCACTACGGCACCGATACTAAAAATCCCCGACCCAACCAAGCCTTTTTTGGTTGAAGTTGATGCCTCCGAAGTGGGGATTGGAGCGGTGCTGTCGCAATGTCATGGCAACCCAGGAAAACTCCACCCTTGCGCTTTCTTCTCGCGTAAACTAACACCTGCCGAGCGCAACTATGATATCGGCAATCGCGAACTGTTAGCAGTAAAAGCGGCGTTAGAGGAGTGGCGGCACTGGCTAGAGGGAACCGAACACCCATTCTTAGTCCTGACCGATCATCGCAACTTAGAATACATCCAACAGGCAAAACGATTAAACCCTCGCCAAGCCCGCTGGGCGCTGTTCTTTACTCGCTTCCGCTTCACTATCACTTATCGTCCCAGGTCCAAAAATAAGAAAGCGGATGCTTTATCCAGGTCCTACACAGCCCCTGAGGAACCATCAGAACCCGAGCCAATCCTACCTTCGTCTCTCGTGGTGGCACCGATCATGTGGGACCTTGACTCGAAGATCGCACAGGCGGCACGGTCCTACGCCGCACCGCGACAATGCCCTCCGGGAAGAACCTACGTGCCGATGTCACTACGAGAGCAGGTAATTATCCAAGCACACACTAGTGTAGAGGCCGGGCACCCCGGAACGGTTCGTACATTTCGGCTATTAGAACCAAAGTACTGGTGGCCGAATATGCGGAAGTCAGTAAGAACAGTGGTTTCATCCTGTGCGGTTTGCGCGACATCAAAGAATCCTAGACAACTGTTGGTTGGGAAATTAATGCCATTAGTAACGCCTAACAGACCGTGGTCCCATATCTCCGTGGACTTTGTCACGGATCTGCCCGTTTCTAAGGGCTACACCACTATTCTAGTAGTGATCGATCGATTTTCCAAGGGATGTAGATTTATCCCCTTCGGCTCCCTCCCGTCAGCCTTCCAGGTGGCAGAAGCCCTATTTACAACTGTGTTTCGTTGCTATGGCATCCCCGAAGATATAGTATCCGATCGTGGTCCCCAATTTATCGCCCGAGTCTGGAAAACTTTCTTTCAGAAATTGATAACCACTGTTAGCCTAATGTCGGGCTATCATCCCGAGTCTAATGGGCAGGCAGAGTGGACTGTCCAAGAACTCGGAAAATATCTTCGAGCATATTGTAGCAGCCGTCAACACGAATGGGCAGAATGTTTAATCTGGGCGGAATATGCACAAAACTCGCTACGTCACTCCGCTACCGGCCTAACACCCTTCCAATGTATACTCTGGCA
Source organism: Clarias fuscus (assembly GCA_030347435.1). Lineage (NCBI taxonomy): Eukaryota > Metazoa > Chordata > Actinopteri > Siluriformes > Clariidae > Clarias > Clarias fuscus. The sequence continues at coordinate 27,323,064 of CM059210.1, read as the reverse complement.
TCAGCCCCCGCTCTGTCCCTGGGATAACACACCCACCGAAGTCCCTATGGTGGACGATTGGTTTAAAAGAGCGGAAAAAGTATGGGAAGATGCCCATACCAAAGTCTCTCAAGCAGTTCGTCGCTTTAAGAAATTTGCCGATAGACGACGAAGGGAAAGTCCTCCGCTCCAGGTAGGCGATAGAGTATGGCTCTCGACAAGGGACCTTCACCTGAACCTTCCGTGCCGTAAACTCACTCCCCGTTATATAGGTCCCTTTCCCATATTATCTCAAATAAAACTTATTCATCTAAAATAAATAAGAATTCTATGAATGTTAACCAATGAAAGTCAGACATTGCTTTTCAACTATGCTTCAACTGAATTATTTAAAAAAAATAAACTCATGGAACAGGCCTGGACAAAATTTATGGTACCCCTAACTTAATAGTTTGTTGGACAACCTTTTGAGGCAATCACTGCAATCAAACAATTCCTGTAACTGTCAATGAGACTTCTGCACCTCTCTGCAGGTATTTTGCCCCACTCCTCATGAGCAAGCTGCCCCAGTTGTTTCCGGTTTGAAGGGTGCCTTTTCCAGACAGCATGTTTCAGTTCCTTCCAAAGATGCTCAATAGGATTGAGGTCAGGGCTCATAGAAGGCCACTTTAGAATAGTCAATGTTTTCCTCTTAGCCATTCTTGGGTGTTTTTAGCTGTGTGTTTTGGGTCATTGTCCTGTTGCAAGACCCATGACCTGCGACTGAGACCCAGCTTTCTGACACTGGCCAGCACATTTCTCTCTAGAATCCCTTGATAGTCTTGAGATTTCATTTTCCCCTGCACAGATTCAAGACACCCTGTGCCAGATGCAGCAAAGCAGCCCCAGAACATAACAGAGCCTTCTCCATGTTTCACAGTAGGGACAGTGTTCTTTTCTTGATATGCTTCATTTTTCCGTCTGTGAACATAGAGCTGATGTGCCTTGGCAAAAAGTTCCATTTTTGTCTCATCTGTCCATAGGACATTCTCCCAGAAGCTTTGTGGCTTGTCAACATGTAGTTTGGCATATTCCAGTCTGGCTTTTTTATGATTTGTTTTCAACAATGGTGTCCTCCTTGGTCGTTTCCCATGTAGTCCACTTTGGCTCAAACAACGATGGATGGTGCGATCTGACACTGATGTTCCTTGAGCATGAAGTTCACCTTGGATCTCTTTCTGGGCTCTTTTGTTACCATTCGGATTATCCGTCTCTTTGATTTGTCATCAATTTTCCTCCTGCGGCCACGTCCAGGGAGGTTGGCTACAGTCCCATGGATCTTAAATTTCTGAATAATATGTGCAACTGTAGTCACAGGAACATCTAGCTGCTTGGAAATGGTCTTATACCCTTTACCTTTAACATGCTTGTCTATAATTTTCTTTCGAATCTCCTGAGACAACTCTTTCCTTCGCTTCCTCTGGTCCATGTTGAGTGTGGTACATACCATATCACCAAACAACACAGTGACTACCTGGAGCCCTATATATAAGCCCACTGACTGATTACAAGATTGTAGACACCTGTGATGCTAATTAGTGGACACACCTTGAATTAACATGTCCCTTTGGTCACATTATTTTCAGTGATTTCTAGGGGTACCATCATTTTTGTCCAGGCCTGTTCCATGAGTTTATTTTTTAAAATAATTCTGTTGAAGCATGGTTGAAAAGCAATGTCTGACTTTCATTGGTTAACATTCATAGAATTTTTTAAAATTATTACTTTTGTCAGATTAAAGTTATTTATGTGACCATTGTTTGTTTTTCTTTCATTGACCGAACGGTACCAACAATTTTGTCCACGTGTGTATACTGCATTAAAACCTCCAACTCCACCTCTGTGAAGTATGCCGCTCTCTTTTTTTCACTTTGATTTTCCATTTTGACTCGTGAAATCGGCAATCCATTGAAAACGTCTTTATGTATGCTCCGTGCATGCGCATTAACTCTGGGTAACCAGTAGGAGGTTAAACAAACTTACTCTTCTCAGGTGTTTTGGAACCGACATACTCATAGTATGCAGGTTTGGGGTAAATCAACCCGGAGGTTATGATTTACCAAATGGTAAGTTAACCAAGCTTCCTGGAGTACCCCCCCTGGTTTCCTGGTGACCAGCATACATTTTGCTGGTATGCTGGTGCTGGTATGCTGGTCACTTTACTGATGCTGGTCCACAGCATACCAGCATACATTTTGCTGGTATGCTGGTGACCAGCATTATAGTGCCATGATACTATGCTGTTCACCACCCCATCTAATGTTGGTATGGCATAAATGTCAAGATACATGGAAGATTGTCATCCAATATGTAAAATATAAAACAGAATCAGTATAAAATCAGATTTATTGGCCAACACAAACAATATTAACAATTTGTAATATGTAACAATATATACAATTTGCACATTTGTAACAATATGATAATTTAACAATGAACAGCAAATAAGTTTTGATAAAAAAAATAATAACAAAAACAAAACATGAGACCAACCTCTCGGGGACACTTTCACACAGTTACTTTCACACCACAGGATTGTAAATGAGTGAGCTTGGCCCTCACTCTTTATTTAGGGGTCTGCAGGTTTATGGGCCCTGAAGTAGTTCTGACATGTCCTGACATTTGTGTATTTTTCTTACTTATAAACATATACATGTCACCTCTTTCACCTAGTGCAAAGTAAATGTCCAGGATTGAGGGAGGAGTGACACAGATGATCTTATACACAGAAGGCACATTTCTGGCATACTGTAAATATGGCTGTGCAAACAGACATTCAGGGTAAAACAGTGGGAACAGAAACAGTGCACTATGAAGAAAGGGTTTATAAAAGCCCACTTTTACACCCTATACACAGTCATACATCTTTGTGCCTCTCAAAAAGCTGTTCTTGTTTAACTCAAGACCCAAGTAAACATCATATACCTGGCACTTCCATGGTGTTTATGGCTACCATAAACTGATTTGCAATTCACACAGACTCTGTGACCAGCAGTGGTAACATTCCTGGCATCTGAGGGCTGTCCATGTACTGGTTGTATGCAGTCACAGGTGAAGCCTTATCGCGTGGTCAACCACTTAAAAAAATACAAGAGATCCATCCCGAATACAGACCCCAGTTGTAGTCGATATTCCCATGACATAGTGATGGTCCGTCTGTATCTGGCCTGCTTGTTTGCATTTGGTCTCTATAAAACAGGTGGCTGATCATCGTCACGGTCACAACGGTTTATAAAAAAGGAAAAAGAAACATAAGCATGATGATAATAAAATTACTGTCAATAATCACCAATAACTATTGACCATGCATAAAGAAAACACAAACTTTTGCAATGTTATACAACGATATATACTTTTTGCGTTACAATGTACATTTACACCTTAACATCACAAACATCTGTAAGCTACATAAGGCAATATTTTAGGCAACGGGAGCTAAAGTGTTTGTGCTAAATAACATTATAGATAGCAGTGTCATAAGCTAACCAAAAACTGAACCAAATAGCTACCATAACATGGAGCTATCTAAAACGAGATTGATTATATTATAAACATTTACACCACAGATGATACTGATAACTATCTGTAATCTGCATACTGTAAGGCATTAGCTTAGCCACCTGTGAGCTAACCTGTTTGTGCTAAGCTACATAAGGCAGTATGTTAGCTTGATTTAGCAGTGCTATTTACATGCTAACCAAACCATGTAAGTGATATTAAATTAAAATGTTTCACATAAACTGGCAAAAGCTTGTGGGAAAATGAGGAAATAAATAAATAAATAATATGAATTTATATTAGTTTTATATTATCAGAATAAGGATTATATAAGATATAAAAACTTACTCATGGTAACAGCTTGCTGTATTCTCCTTCGTTCTCTGTTGGAGTCTCAGTGTTGTTCTGAGGTCAATCTAAACTCCTCCCACTATCCAGAACATTCTGTAGAGCTTCAGGAGCCTGTACAGTGCCTAACAACATCCTACACACCGCAGGAAAATTATCAGATCTACTGTGTGTGTGTGTGTGTGTGTGTTTGGGGGCATGCCCTTGTATGTAGATTACCCTGACTGTTTCCCTGTGAACAGCGTGTGGGCATGTCCTGTCTCAGGTCATTATCAGTGAATGAAGTGTGGCAGAAAGACTGTATCTCTCCTTAGATTCATATGGATTACATAAACTAAGAACATTTATTTTTGATTAACCTTGCTACATTTAAAAGTAGACACTTTAAGCTTTCTATAAATATATATATGTATAGATATATGGATATGTGTGTGTTCATTTTAGTGACGCGTTTCAAAAAGATTTTCGGGGAGACTGAGATGGCAGAAAGTGCAACCTGTTTATTTTCTTTATTTTACAAAAGCACAATGTTTTATTGATATGTGAGTGTACATTAACAAATAAAGACATTTGAGTATGCAAAATACAGCATTTTAACAATAATTGCAGATATTGCCAGCTGATAGAGAAGGAACAGCCAATCAGAAGTAGTGTCTGGAAGTCTGTGATTGGCTGGTTTTGTGGCAGTTTTGTAACACTGGACAAAATTGAGCGAGCGTACAGGCAAAGTCGAGCACGCACAGAAAATAAATGTTGCTTGCGCGTGAAGGCAGAGTCGAGCGCGCACAGAATCAAGAAGTCGTGGATGCGCGAAGAACATGTTAAGCGAGCAGGGGAGACATTGCACACGCATAGAGTGCTTTGTCTGCTCTCAAAATGTCATACCGCGCGCTCAGAATTGTGGTAGGAATATAATGCCATAGGCGCACGCTTTTTCCTGCAGACGCTTCTGTAAACTCCGTTACACACACCTACACCCACACATACATCCCCACACATACACAATATGAACACACTAACCATCTTACATGCACACACACACACCTCACAAGCACACGTCACTAATGTTACCAGACTAAATAAAAGTCAATATATCATTAAAAAGGAAAAAGATCCTTAGGAAAACAAGAGGCTCCTGCGCACCTATAGTGTGTGGGTGAGTTTTTCATTGCAAATCAGTTTTGATATCTCAAATGTCTCAGCCGTGCTAATGTCTTAAACTTACACCAACAAATGATTAATAACACACACATCACTAATGTCAACACACTACATTAAAAAAAAAGAAAAGAATGATCCTTAGGAAAACAAGAGGGTCCTGCACATCTATAGCACACATCTCTCACGACACACACACACTCACTCATTATATTCAGTGACACGGACAGTGACATCACATTCAGCAACATCCTTAAACTTACACTGAAAAATTATTAATAACACACAACACTCCATATACACAAACACGCACAAACACAAGCACATTTACTCGTCACACACAGACTGACACATCTACATCTCACACACCTCTGTCCCTCACTCTCATTCACACTAAACCTCCCACACACACACGCACACGCACACACACACACACACAAATCACATCACATCACATCACTGTCACACACATCTCTCCCTCACTCTCACACACACATCACATCACATCACATCACACATTTTGATATCTCAAACGGGTCAGCCGTGATAATGTCTTAAACTTACACCAAACAATTATTAATCACACACAAATAACTAATATTTGAACACACCATACACACAAACATGCACAATCACAAGCACACATCACTAATGTTAACACACTAAATAAACACACACACAGACACACGCACGCACAAACACATCTCACACACACGCAAACACATGCATGCACACACAAACAAATACACTCGTACATCACACAAATGAGCACCTACATACACACACACATTATAACATCACAAATTATAACACTCACACACTCACATCTCTGTCTCACACACCCTCACGCAGAAACACACACATCCACTAACAAGTCACATGTCTTAGACATACTAATACACCACACACACACAAACACGCAAAAACACATTTACTCATCAGAGACAGACTGACACATTAACTAGTCACACACACGCACACACACACCCCCACACACAAATATTTAGGGCCCAAACTGATATTAGCCCAGAACGATATTAGCGTTCTGTGTGCAAGTTCTGCGGTGCAACCGGGTGCCGATGACTTTTTCGAGGTTTTGACACACTCGAATAACACGCAGGTTGTGCGGTGCGCCCGGGGTGGGGACCGCGCCCCTGCTTGGGCCCGTCATCGTTGCTTGCAACTATATTTTTAGGGCCCAAGCACTGAGTGCGCAGGGCCCTATTGTTTTCGTTAGGATTATTAGGGCCCAAGCACTGAGTGCGCAGGGCCCTATTGTTCTTCTAAGGATTATTATTTTTATTTTTTTTTTTATTATTTTTCTTTCAATCATCCGGGCACTTTCGGCCCTCTTAACATACTCAAAAACTCACCAAAATTTGCACACAGATTGGAATCTGCGGCCAACAGGTCCTCAGTGGGGCTCGGCCCGGGGCGTCGCACACGCCCCGCACAGCGCCCCCTACAGTGTCTTGCCTTATAGCTCAGACACACTTGCACGTATACTTATAAAACTCGGTGAACATTTAGATCTCATCAAACTGAACAAGTTTCGCGCTGCATGTCATCAGGTCTAATCAACAGGAAGTGAGTTATTTTGAGTTGTTTGCAAAACGCACCCAATGGAATGTGATAAACTCCTCCTAGGAAATTTTTACAATTCGCACCAAACCAGCTAAATATGATCTAAACAAGTTGCCGATGCAAAATTGCAGAGATCTTTTTGATACCTCGAACGGTTCGGCCGTGGCGACGCTTTAAAATTATGGCGAATAAAATGAAACAGGAAGTGGCTAATAACTTCTGTGTACATTAAGTTAGGCACATGAAAGTTTACAGGTATGTTAAGAGTAGGAAGCTGATCACATGATATGACAATCATGAGTCTATGTCATAGCGCCACCAAGTGGCAGCAGGAAGTGTGTCACTTTTGGAAATCATTAATATTTTGTCCTTTACGTTCACCTGATTTGGTTCAAAATCAGTCAGAATAATGAAAAGACATGGGTCATTTGAAATCATGAAGGATTTTTTTCTAATTTGAATCGTGTTGCTATGGTGACGATTTAACTCAAGAAAAAATCGAAGAAAATGATTCTTCTCATATCTTACGAGTGGAAAGACCTACGGTTCCAAAATTGTATGGGTGTAGACTCTCACTGATTGTGAGGAAGCCCTGAGAGCCTGGAGCCCGGGCGTGCCACAGGGCCTGTACAGCGCCCCCTGGAACTTTGTAAAGTTTAAGCTGCATAACTCATATCCACTTTCACATATATGAATGAGACCCAGTATAAATTTAGATCTCATTGAGGTGAACAACTTGCATACCCCATGTCATGGAATCCGCTGAACAGGAAGTCGGTTATTTGGCGTTGTTTGAAAAACGCACCCATTGGAATGTGATATACTACTCTTACAGGATTCATATGTTTTTGACCAAACAGGGTCTAATATAATCTCAAGACATTGAGGATCTAATATTGTGAAGGGCTGGTTGATATCTTAAACGGGTCGGCCGTGGCGAGCCCTTAAACCTACGGCGAATAACAGGAAACAGGAAGTGGCTAATAACTTCTGTATAAATTGTGTGACGTTCATCAAACCTCAGCGGTAGGTTAAGAGAAGAATCCTGCTCACAGTGACATGGGTCCCGTGAGTCTCAGTCATAGCGCCACCAACTGGCAGCAGAAAGTGTCTACTTTCAGAAATTAAATTCTTTTGTGGCTAATTTTCAGCAAATTGGCTTCAAAATCAGGCACAATAATTGGAAGACACGGCTGATGTCACACTGTAAAGGACTTTTTGATACGTTGAATAGTGTTGCTATGGCAACATATAATTTTGAGCAAATATAAGATACTTATATCCACCAAGTGGAAAGTCCTAATGTTCCCAAACATTTTATGTTGAAAGAACAACTGGTTCTGAGTAGATTTCTTCAGTTTCATGTTTTTGTGACGCTCATACAGCTCCCAACAATTTTTACAGTATATTTATCAGCCTTGGTCTGAACTGTGTCCACTGACTCCTGCAGTAATAAAATATGTCCAGTAGATGGCAGTAGTAGGCAGGTATTCTGCAGTCAGGTCTTTCCCCTTCTCCTTTACTATGGCTTCATGTTTACAATTTAAACATATGCAGAAATCATAAAAAATAAACAATACAAACATTTAAATTGCCCACTGTACAACATACACACACACACATTATATGTGACATCACATTCAGGAACATCCTTAAACTTACACCGATAAATTATTTATAACACACATCACCAATATTAACACACAGACTCACACACCATACACACACACACACACACACACACACACACACACACCATATACACAAACTCACACAAACACAAGCACATTTACTCGTCACACACAGACTGACACATCTACATGTCACACACCTCTCTCTCTCACTCTCACACACACTAAACCTCACACACATACACACACAAACACACACACACACCACATCACATCACTGTCACACACATCTCTCCCTCACTCTCACACACACATCACACATTTTGATATCTCAAACGGATCAGCCGTGATAATGTCTTAAACTTACACCCAACAATTCTTAATAACACACACATCACTAATATTAACACACAGATGCAGACACCATACACCCACACATACACAATATGAACACACTAACCATTTTACATGCACACACACACACATCACAAGCACACGTCACTAATGTTACCAGACTAAATAAAAGTCAATATATCATTAAAAAGGAAAAAGATCCTTAGGAAAACAAGAGGCTCCTGCGCACCTATAGTGTGTGGGTGAGTTTTTAATTGCAAATCAGTTTTGATATCTCAAATGTCTCAGCCGTGCTAATGTCTTAAACTTCCACAACGAAAAATGATTAATAACACACACATCACTAATGTCAACACACTAGATTAAAAAAGAAAAGAAAAGAATGATCGTTAGGAAAACAAGAGGGTCCTGCACATCTATAGCACACATCTCTCACAACACACACACACTCACACACACACACACACACACACACACACACACACACACACACACACACACACACACACACATTCATTATATTCAGTGACACAGACAGTGACATCACAATCAGGAACATCCTTAAACTTACACTGAAAAATTATTAATAACACACATCACTAATGTTCACACACAGACTCACACACCATACACACAAACACACACACACACTCCATATACACAAACACGCACAAACACAAGCACATTTACTCGTCACACACAGACTGACACATCTACATCTCACACACCTCTGTCCCTCACTCTCACACACACTAAACCTCCCACACACACACACGGACACACACACACGGACACACACACACACACAAATCACATCACATCACTGTCACACACATCTCTCCCTCACTCTCACACACACATCACATCACATCACACATTTTGATATCTCAAACGGGTCAGCCGTGATAATGTTTTAAACTTACACCGAACAATTATTAATCACACACAAATCACTAATATTTGAACACACCATACACACAAACATGCACAAACACAAGCACACATCACTAATGTTAACACACAAAATGAACACACACAAAGACACAAACACATCTCACACACACGCGCACACACATGCATGCACAAACACAAACAAATACACTCATACATCACACAAATGAGCACCTACATACACACACACACATTATAACATCACAAATTATAACACTCACACACTCACATCTCTGTCTCACACACCCTCACGCAGAAACACACACATCCACTAACAAGTCACATGTCTTGGACATACTAATACACCACACACACACATCACTAATGTTAACACACAGATTCACACACCACAAACACACAAAAACACATTTACTCATCAGAGACAGACTGACACATTAACTAGTCACACACACACACACACACACACACACACACACACACACACACACAAATATTTAGGGCCCAAACTGATATTAGCCCAGTATGATGTGTGACGTTCTGTGTGCAAGTTCTGCGGTGCAACCGGGTGCCAATGACTTTTTTGAGGTTTTGACACACTCGAATAACACGCAGGTTGTGCGGTGCGCCCGGGGTGGGGACCGCGCCCGTTGCTTGGGCCCGTCATCGTTGCTTGCAACTTTAATTATTATTATTATTTTTTTTTTATTTTTATTTTTTATTTTTATTATTTTTCTTTCAATCATCCGGGCACTTTCGGGCCTCTTAACATACTCAAAAACTCACCAAAATTTGCACACAGATTGGAATCTGCGGCCAACAGGTCCTCAGTGGGGCTCGGCCCGGGGCGTCGCACACGCCCCGCACAGCGCCCCCTACAGAGTCTTGCCTTATAGCTCAGACACACTTGCACGTATACTTATAAAACTCGGTGAACATTTAGATCTCATCAAACTGAACAAGTTTCGCGCTGCATGTCATCAGGACTAATCAACAGGAAGTGAGTTATTTTGAGTTGTTTGCAAAACGCACCCAATGGAATTTGAAATACACCTCCTAGGAACTTTTTACAATTCGCACCAAACCAGCTAAATATGATCGAAACAAGTTGCCAATGCAAAATTGCAGAGATCTTTTTGATACCTCGAACGGTTCGGCCGTGGCGACGCTTTAAAATTATGGCGAATAAAATGAAACAGGAAGTGGCTAATAACTTCTGTGTACATTAAGTTAGGCACATGAAACTTTACAGGTATGTTAAGAGTAGGAAGCTGATCACATCAGATGACAATCATGAGTCTATGCCATAGCGCCACCAAGTGGCAGCAGGAAGTGTGTCACTTTTAGAAATCAGTAATATTTTGTCCTTTACTTTCACCTGATTTGGTTCAAAATCAGTCAGAATAATGAAAAGACATGGGTCATTTGAAATCATGACGGATTTTTTTCTAATTTGAATCGCGTTGCTATGGTGACGATTTAACTCAAGAAAAAATCGAAGAAAATTATTCTTCTCATATCTTACAAGTGGAAAGACCTACGGTTCCAAAATTGTATGGGTGTAGACTCTCACTGATTGTGAGGAAGCCCTGAGAGCCTGGAGCCTGGGCGTGCCAGAAGGCCTGTACAGCGCCCCCTGGAACTTTGTAAAGTTTAAGCTGCATAACTCATATCCACTTTCACATATATGAATGAGACCCAGTATAAATTTAGATCTCATTGAGGTGAACAACTTGCATAACCCATGTCATGGAATCCACTGAACAGGAAGTCGGTTATTTTGCGTTGTTTGAAAAACGCACCCATTGGAATGTGATATACTACTCTTACAGGATTCATATGTTTTTGACCAAACAGGGTCTAATATAATCTCAAGACATTGAGGATCTAATATTGTGAACGGCTGGTTGATATCTTAAACGGGTCGGCCGTGGCGAGCCCTTAAAAATACGGCGAATAACAGGAAACAGGAAGTGGCTAATAACTTCTGTATAAATTGAGTGACATTCATCAAACCTCAGCAGTAGGTTAAGAGGAGAGTCCTGCTCACAGTGACATGGGTCCCGTGAGTCTCAGTCATAGCGCCACCAACTGGCAGCAGAAAGTGTCTACTTTCAGAAATTAAATTCTTTTGTGGCTAATTTTCAGCAAATTGGCTTCAAAATCAGGCACAATATTTGGAAGACACGGCTGATGTCACACTGTAAAGGACTTTTTGATACGTTGAATAGTGTTGCTATGGCAAGGTAAAATTTTAAGGAAAACTAGGATACTCATATCCAACAAGTGGAAAGTCCTAATGTCTCCAAACATTTTACATAGAAGGTACAACTGGTTCTGAGTAAATTTCTTGAGTTTCACGATTTTGTTATGCTCATACGCCTCCCAACAATATTTTTTTTATTAACTAATTGCTTTAAATTGCATAAACTAACTCCTGCAGTACTAAACTATGGCCACTAGATGGAGGTATCACACCACACATCCCACACTCACGAAGAGACACAGACACACGTGACCTCCCCCTCCCTCACAGATTTGAGTTTTGGTGAAGCGGACTGACACAAACGCTGCCGCTGAATAGTTGTTTATGGACTGTTTAATTGTTTACAAATCGCCCTTTGGATCAAGTTTTGTGCGTGAATTCAACAGTAAGTGTGAAGTCTTTAACTATATTAACAATGGACATTTTATCTGTTCCGGTAACAAGTTATTATGCCCGCGAGGTCGCGATATATATATATATATATATATATATATATATATATATATATATATATATATATATATTTACATGTGTGTGTGTGTGTGTGTGTATTCTTAGTAAGTATGCCTAGAATCAATATGTTATTGTGACTGTCACTATTATCTTTTGCTGTTGTTATTTCGTGTTATAAACACACACACATTTGAAACACGGCCCGTAGCTTTAAGGGCCACGGCGAATAACAGGAAACAGGAAGTGGCTAATAACTTCTGTCTTAATTGAGTGACGTTCATCAAACCTCAGCGGTAGGTTAAGAGAAGAGTCCTGCTCACAGTGACATGGGTCCCGTGAGTCTCAGTCATAGCGCCACCAACTGGCAGCAGAAAGTGTCTACTTTCAGAAATTAAATTCTTTTGTGGCTAATTTTCAGCAAATTGGCTTCAAAATCAGCGACAATAATTGGAAGACACGGCTGATGACACACTGTAAAGGACTTTTTGATACGTTGAATAGTGTTGCTATGGCAACATATCATTTGGAGCAAACATAAGATACTTATATCCACCAAGTGGAAAGTCCTAATGTGCCCAAACATTTTATGTAGAAAGAACAACTGCTTCTGAGTAGATTCCTTGAGTTTCATGTTTTTGTGACGTTCATACAGCTCCCAACATTTTTTTTACAGTATATTTATCATCCTTGTCCTGAACTTTCTGTACTGACTCCTGCAGTAATAAAATATGTCCAGTAGATGGCAGTAGTAGGCAGGTATTCTGCAGTCAGGTCTTTCCCCTTCTTTTTTACTATGGCTTCATGTTTACAATTTAAATATATGCAGAAATCATAAAAAATAAACAATACAAACATTTAAATTGCCAACTGTACAACATTGAGTCTGGTGGACAAGCGCGGCGATATACACACCAGACCACACATTCTAAACACACACACACACACACACACACACTCTACACATCGGTCATGTACACATCCCGACAAATACACAATATGAACACACTAACTATCCTACATGCACACACACACACACACACACACATCACAAGCACACGTCACTAATGTGACCTGACTAAATAAAAATCAATATATCATGAAAAAGGAAAAAGATCCTTAGGAAAACAAGAGGCTCCTGCGCATCTATAGCACACATCTCTCACGACAGACACACACTCACACTCATCATATTCAGTGACACGGACAGTGACATCACATTCAGGAACATCCTTAAACTTACACCGAAACATTATTAATAACACACATCACTAATGTTAACACAGACTCACACACCATACACACAAACAACCACACACACACACACACACACACACACACACACACACTCCATATACACAAACACAAGCACATTTACTCGTCACACACAGACTGACACATCTACATCTCACACACCTCTGTCCCTCACTCTCACACACACTAAACCTCCCACACACACATGCACACACACACACGCACACACACACACACACACACACACACATCACATCACATCACTGTCACACACCTCTCTCCCTCACTCTCACACACACATCACACATGTTGATATCTCAAACGGGTCAGCCGTGATAATGTCTTAAACTTACACCGAACAATTATTAATCACACACAAATCACTAATATTTGAACACACCATACACACAAACATACACAAGCACACATCACTAATGTTAACACACTAAATAAACACACACACACACACACACACACACAAACACATCTCACACACACGCACACACATGCATGCACACACAAACAAATACACTCGTACATCACACAAATGAGCACCTACATACTCACACATTATAACATCACAAATTATAACACTCACACACTCACATCTCTGTCTCACGCAGAAACACACACATCCACTAACAAGTCACATGTCTTGGACATACTAACACACACATCACTAATGTTAACACACAGATTCACACACCACACACACACAAACACACAAAAACACATTTACTCATCAGAGACAGACTGACACATTAACTAGTCACACACACACACACACAAATATTTAGGGCCCAAACTGATATTAGCCCAGTATGATGTGTGACGTTCTGTGTGCAAGTTCTGCGGTGCAACCAGGTGCCAATGACTTTTTTGAGGTTTTGACACACTCGAATAACACGCAGGTTGTGCGGTGCGCCCGGGGTGGGGACCGCGCCCGTTGCTTGGGCCCGTCATCGTTGCTTGCAACTTTAATTAGGGCCCAAGCACTGAGTGCGCAGGGCCCTATTGTTTTCGTTAGGATTATTATTATTTAGGGCCCAAGCACTGAGTGCGCAGGGCCCTATTGTTTTCGTTAGGATTATTATTAGGGCCCAAGCACTGAGTGCGCAGGGCCCTATTGTTTTCGTTAGGATTATTATTTTTTTTTTTTTATTTTTTTTTTTTATTTTTTTTTTTCCACACTTTTGGTACTTTTGGGGTCCTTAACATACTCAAAAACTCATCAAAATTTGCATCCAGATTGGAATCCGCGGCCATCAGGTCCTCAGTGGGGCTCGGCCCGGGGAGTCGCACACGCCCGTCACAGCGCCCCCTAGAAAATCGTGCCTCATAGCTCAGAGACACTTGCACGCACACTCAGAAAACTCCGTGTACATTTAGATCTCATCAAGCTGAACAAGTTTTGCAATGCATGTCATCAGGGCTAATCAACAGGAAGTGAGTTATTTTGAGGTCTTTGCAAAACGCACCCAATGGAATTTGAAATACTCCTCCTAGGAAATTTACAGAATTTCCACCAAACCAGGCAAATATGATCTAAACAAGTTGCCGATGCAAAATTGCAGAGATCTTTTTGATACCTCGAACGGTTCGGCCGTGGCGACGCTTTAAAATTATGGCGAATAAAATGAAACAGGAAGTGGCTAATAACTTCTGTGTACATTACGTTATGCATATGAAACTTTACAGGTGTGTTAAGAGTAGGAAGATGATCACATCAAATGACAATCATGAGTCTATGTCATAGCGCCACCAACTGGCAGCAGGAAGTGTGTCACTTTTGGAAATCACTAATATTTTGGCCTTTACTTTCACCTGATTTGGTTCAAAATCAGTCAGAATAATGAAAAGACATGGATGATTTGAGACCATGAAGGATTTTTTTATAATTTGAATCGTCTTGTTATGGCGACGATTTATCTAGAGAAAAAACCTAAAATGAAGTGCAAAAAAATAAATCTTCTCATATCGTACGAGTGGAAAGACCTACGGTTCCAAACTTTTACGGCTATACACTGAAACTGATTATGAGTAAGGCCTGAGAGCCTGGAGACCGGGCGTGGCTCAGGGCCTGGACAGCGCCCCCTGGAACTTTGTAAAAATTTAGCTGCATAATTCATATCCACTTTCACATATATGCATGAGACCCAGTAGAAATTTAGATCTCATTGAGATGAACAACTTGCATATCCCATACTGGAATCCGCTGAACAGGAAGTCAGTTATTTGGCGTTGATTGAAAAACGCACCCATTGGAATGTGATATACTACTCTTACAGGATTCATAGGTTTTTGACCAAACAGGGTCTAATATAATCTCAAGACATTGAGGATCTAATATTGTGAAGGGCTGGTTGATATCTCAAACGGGTCGGCCGTGGCGAGCCCTTAAACCTACGGCGAATAACAGGAAACAGGAAGTGGCTAATAACTTCTGTATAAATTGAGTGACATTCATCAAACCTCAGCAGTAGGTTAAGAGAAGAGTCCTGCTCACAGTGACATGGGTGCCGTGAGTCTCAGTCATAGCGCCACCAACTGGCAGCAGAAAGTGTCTACTTTCAGAAATTAAATTCTTTTGTGGCTAATTTTCAGCAAATTGGCTTCAAAATCAGGCACAATAATTGGAAGACACGGCTGATGTGACACTGTAAAGGACTTTTTGATACGTTGAATAGTATTGCTATGGCAACATATCATTTTGAGCAAATATAAGATACTTATATCCACCAAGTGGAAAATCATAATGTGCCCAAACATTTTAGGTAGAAAGAACAACTGCTTCTGAGTAGATTTCTTGAGTTTCATGTTTTTGTGATGCTCACACAGCTCCCAACAATTTTTACAGTATATTTATCAGCTTTGGCCTGAACTGTCTCCACTCAGTCCTGCAGTAATAAAATATGTCCAGTAGATGGCAGTAATAGGCAGGTATTCTGCAGTCAGGTCTTTCCCCTTCTCCTTTACTATGGCTTCATGTTTACAATTTAAACATATGCAGAAATGATCAAAAATATACAATAGAAACATTTAAATTGCCCACTGTACAACATACACACACACACACACACACACACACACACACACACACATTATATGTGACATCACATTCAGGAACATCCTTAACCTTACACCGATAATTTATTTATAACACACATCACCAATATTAACACACAGACTCACACACCATACACACACACACACACACACACACACACACACACACACACCATATACACAAACTCGCACAAACACAAGCACATTTACTCGTCACACACATACTGACACATCTACATGTCACACACCTCTCTCACTCACTCTCACACACACACACACACACACACACACACACACACACACACACTCATTATATTCAGTGACACAGACAGTGACATCACATTCAGGAACATCCTTAAACTTACACCGATAAATTATTTATCACACACATCACTAATGTTCACACACAGACTCACACACCATACACAAAAACATCTACAAACAAACACACACACACACACACCATATACACAAACTCACACAAGCACATTTACTCGTCACACACAGACTGACACATCTACATGTCACACACCTCTCTCCCTCACTCTCTCTCTCTCTCTCACACACACACACACACACACACACACACACACACACACACACACACACACACACAGGACAAGCCAAAGACTGATCCAGCATCAGCATCAAATAAATCCCATTGCGTGTCATACTCAAACTTGACCTCACATCACATCACTGTCACACACCTCTCTCCCTCACTCTCACACACACATCACACATTTTGATATCTCAAACGGGTCAGCCGTGATAATGTCTTAAACTTACACCCAACAATTATTAATAACACACACATCACTAATATTAACACACAGATGCAGACACCATACACACAAACATGCACAAACACAAGCACACATCTCTAATGTTAACACACTAAATAAACACACACACAAACACAAAGATATCTCACACACATGCATGCACACACACAAACAAGTACACTCATATATCACACACATGCACACCTACATACACACACATTATAACATCACAAATTGTAACACTCACACACTCACATCTCTGTCTCACACACCCTCACGCAGAAACACACACACCCATTAACAAGTCACATATCTTAAACATACTAACACACACTACTGTTAACACAGACTTACACACCACACACACACACTCATTATATTCAGTGACACAGACAGTGACATCACATTCAGGAACATCCTTAAACTTACACCGATAAATTATTCATAACACACATCACCAATATTAACACACAGACTCACACACCATACACACACACACACACACACACCATATACACAAACTCACACAAGCACATTTACTCGTCACACACAGACTGACACATCTACATGTCACACACCTCTCTCCCTGACTCTCTCTCACACACACACACACACACACACACACACACACACACACACACACACACACACACACACACATCACATCACATCACTGTCACACACCTCTCTCCCTCACTCTCACACACACATCACACATTTTGATATCTCAAACGGGTCAGCCGTGATAATGTCTTAAACTTACACCCAACAATTATTAATCACACACATCACTAATATTAACACACAGATGCAGACACCATACTCACAAACATGCACAAACACAAGCACACATCACTAATGTTAACACACTAAATAAACACACACACAGAAACACACACACACACACACACACACACACACACAAAAAACACCTCTCACACACACTCACACACATGCATGCACACACAAACAAATACACTCGTACAATACACAAATGAGCACCTACATAAACACACATTATAACATCACAAATTATAACACTCACACACTCACATCTCTGTCTCACACACCCTCACGCAGAAACACACACATCCACTAACAAGTCACATGTCTTAGACATACTAACACACACATCACTAATGTTAACACACAGACTCACACACCACACACACACAAACACGCAAAAACACATTTACTCATCAGAGACAGACTGACACATTAACTAGTCACACACACACACACACACACATATTTAGGGCCCAAACTGATATTAGCCCAGTATGATGTGTGACGTTCGGTGTGCAAGTTCCGCGGTGCAACCGGGTGCCAATGACTTTTTCGAGGTTTTGACACACTCGAATAACACGCAGGTTGTGCGGTGCGCCCGGGGTGGGGACCGCGCCCGTTGCTTGGGCCCGTCATCGTTGCTTGCAACTTTAATTAGGGCCCAAGCACTGAGTGCGCAGGGCCCTCTTGTTTTTCTACGGATTATTAGGGCCCAAGCACTGAGTGCGCAGGGCCCTCTTGTTTTCCTAAGGATTATTAGGGCCCAAGCACTGAGTGCGCAGGGCCCTATTGTTCTTCTAAGGATTATTATTTTTATTTTTTTTTTTTATTATTTTTCTTTCAATCATCCGGGCACTTTCGGCCCTCTTAACATACTCAAAAACTCACCAAAATTTGCACACAGACTGGAATCTGCGGCCAACAGGTCCTCAGTGGGGCTCGGCCCGGGGCGTCGCACACGCACCGCACAGCGCCCCCTACAGAGTCTTGCCTTATAGCTCAGACACACTTGCACGTATACTTATCAAACTCGGTGAACATTTAGATCTCATCAAACTGAACAAGTTTCGCGCTGCATGTCATCAGGTCTAATCAACAGGAAGTGAGTTATTTTGAGTTGTTTGCAAAACGCACCCAATGGAATGTGATAAACTCCTCCTAGGAAATTTTTACAATTCGCACCAAACCAGCTAAATATGATCTAAACAAGTTGCCGATGCAAAATTGCAGAGATCTTTTTGATACCTCGAACGGTTCGGCCGTGGCGACGCTTTAAAATTATGGCGAATAAAATGAAACAGGAAGTGGCTAATAACTTCTGTGTACATTAAGTTAGGCACATGAAACTTCACAGATATGTTAAGAGTAGGAAGCTGATCACATGATATGACAATCATGAGTCTATGTCATAGCGCCACCAAGTGGCAGCAGGAAGTGTGTCACTTTTGGAAATCAGTAATATTTTGTCCTTTACTTTCACCTGATTTGGTTCAAAATCAGTCAGAATAATGAAAAGACATGGATCATTTGAAATCATGAAGGATTTTTTTCTAATTTGAATCGTGTTGCTATGGTGACGATTTAACTCAAGAAAAAATCGAAGAAAATTATTCTTCTCATATCGTACGAGTGGAAAGACCTACGGTTCCAAAATTGTATGGGTGTAGACTCTCACTGATTGTGAGGAAGCCCTGAGAGCCTGGAGCCCGGGCGTGCCACAGGGCCTGTACAGCGCCCCCTGGAACTTTGTAAAGTTTAAGCTGCATAACTCATATCCACTTTCACATATATGAATGAGACCCAGTATAAATTTAGATCTCATTGAGGTGAACAACTTGCATACCCCATGTCATGGAATCCGCTGAACAGGAAGTCGGTTATTTTGCGTTGTTTGAAAAACGCACCCATTGGAATGTGATATACTACTCTTACAGGATTCATAGGTTTTTGACCAAACAGGGTCTAATATAATCTCAAGACATTGAGGATCTAATATTGTGAACGGCTGGTTGATATCTTAAACGGGTCGGCCGTGGCGAGCCCTTAAAAATACGGCGAATAACAGGAAACAGGAAGTGGCTAATAACTTCTGTATAAATTGTGTGACATTCATCAAACCTCAGCAGTAGGTTAAGAGAAGAGTCCTGCTCACAGTGACATAGGTCCCGTGAGTCTCAGTCATAGCGCCACCAACTGGCAGCAGAAAGTGTCTACTTTCAGAAATTAAATTCTTTTGTGGCTAATTGTCAGCAAATTGGCTTCAAAATCAGGCACAATAATTGGAAGACACGGCTAATGTCACATTGTAAAGGACTTTTTGATACGTTGACTAGTGTTGCTATGGCAACATATAATTTTGAGCAAATATAAGATACTTATATCCACCAAGTGGAAAGTCCTAATCTTCCCAAACATTTTAGGTAGAAAGAAAAACTGGTTCTGAGTAGATTTCTTGAGTTTCATGTTTTTGTGATGCTCATACAGCTCCCAACAATTTTTACAGTATATTTATCAGCCTTGGTCTAAATTTTCTGTACTGACTCCTGCAGTAATAAAATACGTCCAGTAGATGGCAGTAGTAGGCAGGTATTCTGCAGTCAGGTCTTTCCCCTTCTTTTTTACTATGGCTTCATGTTTACAATTTAAATATATGCAGAAATCATAAAAAATAAACAATACAAACATTTAAATTGCCAACTGTACAACATTGAGTCTGGTGGACAAGCGCGGCGATATACACACCAGACCACACATTCTAAACACACACACACACACACACACACACACACTCTACACATCGGTCATGTACACATCCCGACAAATACACAATATGAACACACTAACTATCCTACATGCACACACACACACACACACACACACATCACAAGCACACGTCACTAATGTGACCTGACTAAATAAAAATCAATATATCATGAAAAAGGAAAAAGATCCTTAGGAAAACAAGAGGCTCCTGCGCATCTATAGCACACATCTCTCACGACAGACACACACTCACACTCATCATATTCAGTGACACGGACAGTGACATCACATTCAGGAACATCCTTAAACTTACACCGAAACATTATTAATAACACACATCACTAATGTTAACACAGACTCACACACCATACACACAATCAACCACACACACACACACACACACACACACACACACACACTCCATATACACAAACACAAGCACATTTACTCGTCACACACAGACTGACACATCTACATCTCACACACCTCTGTCCCTCACTCTCACACACACTAAACCTCCCACACACACATGCACACACACACACGCACACACACACACACACACACACAAATCACATCACATCACATCACTGTCACACACCTCTCTCCCTCACTCTCACACACACATCACACATTTTGATATCTCAAACGGGTCAGCCGTGATAATGTCTTAAACTTACACCGAACAATTATTAATCACACACAAATCACTAATATTTGAACACACCATACACACAAACATACACAAGCACACATCACTAATGTTAACACACTAAATAAACACACACACACACACACACACACACAAACACATCTCACACACACGCACACACATGCATGCACACACAAACAAATACACTCGTACATCACACAAATGAGCACCTACATACTCACACATTATAACATCACAAATTATAACACTCACACACTCACATCTCTGTCTCCTGCAGAAACACACACATCCACTAACAAGTCACATGTCTTGGACATACTAACACACACATCACTAATGTTAACACACAGATTCACACACCACACACACACAAACACACAAAAACACATTTACTCATCAGAGACAGACTGACACATTAACTAGTCACACACACACACACACACACACACACACACACACACACACACACACACAAATATTTAGGGCCCAAACTGATATTAGCCCAGTATGATGTGTGACGTTCTGTGTGCAAGTTCTGCGGTGCAACCGGGTGCCAATGACTTTTTTGAGGTTTTGACACACTCGAATAACACGCAGGTTGTGCGGTGCGCCCGGGGTGGGGACCGCGCCCGTTGCTTGGGCCCGTCATCGTTGCTTGCAACTTTAATTAGGGCCCAAGCACTGAGTGCGCAGGGCCCTATTGTTCTTCTAAGGATTATTATTTTTCTTTTTTTTTTTTTTATTATTATTTTTCTTTCAATCATCCGGGCACTTTTGGCCCTCTTAACATACTCAAAAACTCACCAAAATTTGCACACAGACTGGAATCTGCGGCCAACAGGTCCTCAGTGGGGCTCGGCCCGGGGCGTCGCACACGCACCGCACAGCGCCCCCTACAGAGTCTTGCCTTATAGCTCAGACACACTTGCACGTATACTTATAAAACTCGGTGAACATTTAGATCTCATCAAACTGAACAAGTTTCGCGCTGCATGTCATCAGGTCTAATCAACAGGAAGTGAGTTATTTTGAGTTGTTTGCAAAACGCACCCAATGGAATGTGATAAACTCCTCCTAGGAAATTTTTACAATTCGCACCAAACCAGCTAAATATGATCTAAACAAGTTGCCGATGCAAAATTGCAGAGATCTTTTTGATACCTCGAACGGTTCGGCCGTGGCGACGCTTTAAAATTATGGCGAATAAAATGAAACAGGAAGTGGCTAATAACTTCTGTGTACATTAAGTTATGCACGTGAAACTTTACAGGTATGTTAAGAGTAGGAAGGTGATCACATCATATGACAATCATGAGTCTATGTCATAGCGCCACCAAGTGGCAGCAGGAAGTGTGTCACTTTTGGAAATCATTAATATTTTGTCCTTTACTTTCACCTGATTTGGTTCAAAATCAGTCAGAATAATGAAAAGACATGGGTCATTTGAAATCATGAAGGATTTTTTTCTAATTTGAATCGCGTTGCTATGGTGACGATTTAACTCAAGAAAAAATCGAAGAAAATTATTCTTCTCATATCTTACGAGTGGAAAGACCTACGGCTCCAAAATTGTATGGGTGTAGACTCTCACTGATTGTGAGGAAGCCCTGAGAGCCTGGAGCCCGGGTGTGCCACAGGGCCTGTACAGCGCCCCCTGGAACTTTGTAAAGTTTAAGCTGCATAACTCATATCCACTTTCACATATATGAATGAGACCCAGTATAAATTTAGATCTCATTGAGGTGAACAACTTGCATACCCCATGTCATGGAATCCGCTGAACAGGAAGTCGGTTATTTTGCGTTGTTTGAAAAACGCACCCATTGGAATGTGATATACTACTCTTACAGGATTCATATGTTTTTGACCAAACAGGGTCTAATATAATCTCAAGACATTGAGGATCTAATATTGTGAACGGCTGGTTGATATCTTAAACGGGTCGGCCGTGGCGAGCCCTTAAAAATACGGCGAATAACAGGAAACAGGAAGTGGCTAATAACTTCTGTATAAATTGAGTGACATTCATCAAACCTCAGCAGTAGGTTAAGAGAAGAGTCCTGCTCACAGTGACATGGGTCCCGTGAGTCTCAGTCATAGCGCCACCAACTGGCAGCAGAAAGTGTCTACTTTCAGAAATTAAATTCTTTTGTGGCTAATTTTCAGCAAATTGGCTTCACAATCAGGCACAATAATTGGAAGACACGGCTGATTTCACACTGTAAAGGACTTTTTGATACGTTGAATAGTGTTGCTATGGCAAGGTAAAATTTTAAGGAAAACTAGGATACTCATATCCAACAAGTGGAAAGTCCTAATGTCTCCAAACATTTTACATAGAAGGTACAACTGGTTCTGAGTAAATTTCTTGAGTTTCACGATTTTGTTATGCTCATACGCCTCCCAACAATATTTTGTTTATTAACTAATTGCTTTAAATTGCATAAACTAACTCCTGCAGTACTAAACTATGGCCACTAGATGGAGGTATCACACCACACATCCCACACTCACGAAGAGACACAGACACACGTGACCTCCCCCTCCCTCACAGATTTGAGTTTTGGTGAAGCGGACTGACACAAACGCTGCCGCTGAATAGTTGTTTATGGACTGTTTAATTGTTTACAAATCGCCCTTTGGATCAAGTTTTGTGCGTGAATTCAACAGTAAGTGTGAAGTCTTTAACTATATTAACAATGGACATTTTATCTGTTCCGGTAACAAGTTATTATGCCCGCGAGGTCGCGATATATATATATATATATATATATATATATATATATTTACATGTGTGTGTGTGTGTGTGTGTATTCTTAGTAAGTATGCCTAGAATCAATATGTTATTGTGACTGTCACTATTATCTTTTGCTGTTGTTATTTCGTGTTATAAACACACACACATTTGAAACACGGCCCGTAGCTTTAAGGGCCACGGCGAATAACAGGAAACAGGAAGTGGCTAATAACTTCTGTCTTAATTGAGTGACGTTCATCAAACCTCAGCAGTAGGTTAAGAGAAGAGTCCTGCTCACAGTGACATGGGTCCCGTGAGTCTCAGTCATAGCGCCACCAACTGGCAGCAGAAAGTGTCTACTTTCAGAAATTAAATTCTTTTGTGGCTAATTTTCAGCAAATTGGCTTCAAAATCAGGCACAATAATTGGAAGACACGGCTGATGACACACTGTAAAGGACTTTTTGATACGTTGAATAGTGTTGCTATGGCAACATATCATTTGGAGCAAACATAAGATACTTATATCCACCAAGTGGAAAGTCCTAATGTGCCCAAACATTTTATGTAGAAAGAACAACTGCTTCTGAGTAGATTTCTTGAGTTTCATGTTTTTGTGATGCTCATACAGCTCCCAACATTTTTTTTACAGTATATTTATCATCCTTGTCCTGAACTTTCTGTACTGACTCCTGCAGTAATAAAATATGTCCAGTAGATGGCAGTAGTAGGCAGGTATTCTGCAGTCAGGTCTTTCCCCTTCTCCTTTACTATGGCTTCATGTTTACAATTTAAATATATGCAGAAATCATAAAAAATAAACAATACAAACATTTAAATTGCCAACTGTACAACATTGAGTCTGGTGGACAAGCGCGGCGATATACACACCAGACCACACATTCTAAACACACACACACACTCTACACATCGGTCATGTACACATCCCGACAAATACACAATATGAACACACTAACTATCCTACATGCACAGACACACACACACACACACACACACACACACACACACACACACACACACACACATCACAAGCACACGTCACTAATGTGACCTGACTAAATAAAAATCAATATATCATGAAAAAGGAAAAAGATCCTTAGGAAAACAAGAGGCTCCTGCGCATCTATAGCACACATCTCTCACGACAGACACACACTCACACTCATCATATTCAGTGACACGGACAGTGACATCACATTCAGGAACATCCTTAAACTTACACCGAAACATTATTAATAACACACATCACTAATGTTAACACAGACTCACACACCATACACACAAACAACCACACACACACACACACACACACACACACACACACACACACACACACACACTCCATATACACAAACACAAGCACATTTACTCGTCACACACAGACTGACACATCTACATCTCACACACCTCTGTCCCTCACTCTCACACACACTAAACCTCCCACACACTAAACCTCCCACACACACATGCACACACACACACACACACACAAATCACATCACATCACATCACTGTCACACACCTCTCTCCCTCACTCTCACACACACATCACACATGTTGATATCTCAAACGGGTCAGCCGTGATAATGTCTTAAACTTACACCGAACAATTATTAATCACACACAAATCACTAATATTTGAACACACCATACACACAAACATACACAAGCACACATCACTAATGTTAACACACTAAATAAACACACACACACACACACACACACACACACACACACACACACACACCCACAAACACATCTCACACACACGCACACACATGCATGCACACACAAACAAATACACTCGTACATCACACAAATGAGCACCTACATACTCACACATTATAACATCACAAATTATAACACTCACACACTCACATCTCTGTCTCACGCAGAAACACACACATCCACTAACAAGTCACATGTCTTGGACATACTAACACACACATCACTAATGTTAACACACAGATTCACACACCACACACACACAAACACACAAAAACACATTTACTCATCAGAGACAGACTGACACATTAACTAGTCACACACACACACACACACACACACACACACACAAATATTTAGGGCCCAAACTGATATTAGCCCAGTATGATGTGTGACGTTCTGTGTGCAAGTTCTGCGGTGCAACCGGGTGCCAATTACTTTTTTGAGGTTTTGACACACTCGAATAACACGCAGGTTGTGCGGTGCGCCCGGGGTGGGGACCGCGCCCGTTGCTTGGGCCCGTCATCGTTGCTTGCAACTTTAATTTTTATTATTTTTCTTTCAATCATCCGGGCACTTTCGGGCCTCTTAACATACTCAAAAACTCACCAAAATTTGCACACAGATTGGAATCTGCGGCCAACAGGTCCTCAGTGGGGCTCGGCCCAGGGCGTCGCACACGCCCCGCACAGCGCCCCCTACAGAGTCTTGCCTTATAGCTCAGACACACTTGCACGTATACTTATAAATCTCGGTGAACATTTAGATCTCATCAAACTGAACAAGTTTTGCGCTGCATGTCATCAGGTCTAATCAACAGGAAGTGAGTTATTTTGACTTGTTTGCAAAACGCACCCAATGGAATGTGATAAACTCCTCCTAGAGAATTTTTACAATTCCCACCAAACCAGCTAAATATGATCTAAACAAGTTGCCGATGCAAAATTGCAGAGATCTTTTTGATACCTCGAACGGTTCGGCCGTGGCGACGCTTTAAAATCATGGCGAATAAAATGAAACAGGAAGTGGCTAATAACTTCTGTGTACATTAAGTTATGCACATGAAACTTTACAGGTATGTTAAGAGTAGGAAGCTGATCACATCATATGACAATCATGAGTCTATGTCATAGCGCCACCAAGTGGCAGCAGGAAGTGTGTCACTTTTGGAAATCAGTAATATTTTGTCCTTTACTTTCACCTGATTTGGTTCAAAATCAGTCAGAATAATGAAAAGACATGGGTCATTTGAAATCATGAAGGATTTTTTTCTAATTTGAATCGTGTTGCTATGGTGACGATTTAACTCAAGACAAAATCGAAGAAAATTATTCTTCTCATATCTTACGAGTGGAAAGACCTACGGTTCCAAAATTGTATGGGTGTAGACTCTCACTGATTGTGAGGAAGCCCTGAGAGCCTGGAGCCCGGGCGTGCCACAGGGCCTGTACAGCGCCCCCTGGAACTTTGTAAAGTTTAAGCTGCATAACTCATATCCACTTTCACATATATGAATGAGACCCAGTATAAATTTAGATCTCATTGAGGTGAACAACTTGCATACCCCATGTCATGGAATCCGCTGAACAGGAAGTCGGTTATTTTGCGTTGTTTGAAAAACGCACCCATTGGAATGTGATATACTACTCTTACAGGATTCATATGTTTTTGACCAAACAGGGTCTAATATAATCTCAAGACATTGAGGATCTAATATTGTGAACGGCTGGTTGATATCTTAAACGGGTCGGCCGTGGCGAGCCCTTAAAAATACGGCGAATAACAGGAAACAGGAAGTGGCTAATAACTTCTGTATAAATTGAGTGACATTCATCAAACCTCAGCAGTAGGTTAAGAGAAGAGTCCTGCTCACAGTGACATGGGTCCCGTGAGTCTCAGTCATAGCGCCACCAACTGGCAGCAGAAAGTGTCTACTTTCAGAAATTAAATTCTTTTGTGGCTAATTTTCAGCAAATTGGCTTCAAAATCAGGCACAATAATTGGAAGACACGGCTGATGATACACTGTAAAGGACTTTTTGATACGTTGAATAGTGTTGCTATGGCAACATATCATTTGGAGCAAACATAAGATACTTATATCCACCAAGTGGAAAGTCCTAATGTGCCCAAACATTTTATGTAGAAAGAACAACTGCTTCTGAGTAGATTCCTTGAGTTTCATGTTTTTGTGACGCTCATACAGCTCCCAACAATTTTTTTACAGTATATTTATCATCCTTGTCCTGAACTTTCTGTACTGACTCCTGCAGTAATAAAATATGTCCAGTAGATGGCAGTAGTAGGCAGGTATTCTGCAGTCAGGTCTTTCCCCTTCTCCTTTACTATGGCTTCATGTTTACAATTTAAATATATGCAGAAATCATAAAAAATAAACAATACAAACATTTAAATTGCCAACTGTACAACATTGAGTCTGGTGGACAAGCGCGGCGATATACACACCAGACCACACATTCTAAACACACACACACACTCTACACATCGGTCATGTACACATCCCGACAAATACACAATATGTACACCGAAACATTATTAATAACACACATCACTAATGTTAACACAGACTCACACACCATACACACAAACAACCACACACACACACACACACACACACTCCATATACACAAACACAAGCACATTTACTCGTCACACACAGACTGACACATCTACATATCACACACCTCTGTCCCTCACTCTCACACACACTAAACCTCCCACACACACATGCACACACACACACGCACACACACACACACACAAATCACATCACATCACATCACTGTCACACACCTCTCTCCCTCACTCTCACACACACATCACACATGTTGATATCTCAAACGGGTCAGCCGTGATAATGTCTTAAACTTACACCGAACAATTATTAATCACACACAAATCACTAATATTTGAACACACCATACACACAAACATACACAAGCACACATCACTAATGTTAACACACTAAATAAACACACACACACACACACACACACACAAACACATCTCACACACACGCACACACATGCATGCACACACAAACAAATACACTCGTACATCACACAAATGAGCACCTACATACTCACACATTATAACATCACAAATTATAACACTCACACACTCACATCTCTGTCTCACGCAGAAACACACACATCCACTAACAAGTCACATGTCTTGGACATACTAACACACACATCACTAATGTTAACACACAGATTCACACACCACACACACACAAACACACAAAAACACATTTACTCATCAGAGACAGACTGACACATTAACTAGTCACACACACACACACACACACACACACACACACACACACACACACACAAATATTTAGGGCCCAAACTGATATTAGCCCAGTATGATGTGTGACGTTCTGTGTGCAAGTTCTGCGGTGCAACCGGGTGCCAATGACTTTTTTGAGGTTTTGACACACTCGAATAACACGCAGGTTGTGCGGTGCGCCCGGGGTGGGGACCGCGCCCGTTGCTTGGGCCCGTCATCGTTGCTTGCAACTTTAATTAGGGCCCAAGCACTGAGTGCGCAGGGCCCTCTTGTTTTCCTAAGGATTATTAGGGCCCAAGCACTGAGTGCGCAGGGCCCTATTGTTTTCGTTAGGATTATTAGGGCCCAAGCACTGAGTGCGCAGGGCCCTATTGTTTTCGTTAGGATTATTATTATTTTTTTTTTTTTTTTTCTTTTTATTATTTTTCTTTCAATCATCCGGGCACTTTCGGGCCTCTTAACATACTCAAAAACTCACCAAAATTTGCACACAGATTGGAATCTGCGGCCAACAGGTCCTCAGTGGGGCTCGGCCCGGGGCGTCGCACACGCCCCACACAGCGCCCCCTACAGAGTCTTGCCTTATAGCTCAGACACACTTGCACATATACTTATAAAACTCGGTGAACATTTAGATCTCATCAAACTGAACAAGTTTCGCGCTGCATGTCATCAGGACTAATCAACAGGAAGTGAGTTATTTTGAGTTGTTTGCAAAACGCACCCAATGGAATTTGAAATACTCCTCCTAGGAACTTTTTACAATTCGCACCAAACCAGCTAAATATGATCTAAACAAGTTGCCGATGCAAAATTGCAGAGATCTTTTTGATACCTCGAACGGTTCGGCCGTGGCGACGCTTTAAAATTATGGCGAATAAAATGAAACAGGAAGTGGCTAATAACTTCTGTGTACATTAAGTTAGGCACATGAAAGTTTACAGGTATGTTAAGAGTAGGAAGCTGATCACATCATATGACAATCATGAGTCTATGTCATAGCGCCACCAAGTGGCAGCAGGAAGTGTGTCACTTTTGGAAATCAGTAATATTTTGTCCTTTACTTTCACCTGATTTGGTTCAAAATCAGTCAGAATAATGAAAAGACATGGGTCATTTGAAAACATGGAGGATTTTTTTTCTAATTTGAATCGTGTTGCTATGGTGACGATTTAACTCAAGAAAAAATC
The DNA here is from genome assembly GCA_030347435.1 of Clarias fuscus. NCBI lineage: Eukaryota > Metazoa > Chordata > Actinopteri > Siluriformes > Clariidae > Clarias > Clarias fuscus. The sequence continues at coordinate 27,292,535 of CM059210.1, read as the reverse complement.
GAAGACAACTATTCTTCTCATATCTTACGAGTGGAAAGACCTACGGGTCCCAAATTGTATGGGTGTAGACTCTAACTGATTGTGAGGAATCCCTGAGAGCCTGGAGCCCGGGCGTGGCACAGGGCCTGTACAGCGCCCCCTGGAACTTTGTAAAGTTTCAGCTGCATAACTCATATCCACTTTCACATATATGAATGAGACCCAGTATAAATTTAGATCTCATTGAGATGAACAACTTGCATACCCCATGTCATGGAATCCGCTGAACAGGAAGTCAGTTATTTGGCGTTGTTTGAAAAACGCACCCATTGGAATGTGATCTACTACTCTTACAGGATTAATAGGTTTTTGACCAAACAGGGTCTAATATAATCTCAAGAGATTGAGGATCTAATATTGTGAAGGGCTGGTTGATATCTTAAACGGGTCGGCCGTGGCGAGCCCTTAAACCTACGGCGAATAACAGGAAACAGGAAGTGGCTAATAACTTCTGTATAAATTGAGTGACGTTCATCAAACCTCAGCAGTAGGTTAAGAGAAGAGTCCTGCTCACAGTGACATGGGTCCCGTGAGTCTCAGTCATAGCGCCACCAACTGGCAGCAGAAAGTGTCTACTTTTAGAAATTAAATTCTTTTGTGACTAATTTTCAGCAAATTGGCTTCAACATCAGGCACAATAATTGGAAGACACGGCTGATGTCACACTGTAAAGGATTTTTTGATACGTTGAATAGTGTTGATATGGCAACATATCATTTGGAGCAAACATAAGATACTTATATCCACCAAGTGGAAAGTCCTAATGTGCCCAAACATTTTATGTAGAAAGAACAACTGCTTCTGAGTAGATTTCTTGAGTTTCATGTTTTTGTGATGCTCACACAGCTCCCAACAATTTTTACAGTATATTTATCAGCCTTGGTCTGAATTTTCTGTACTGACTCCTGCAGTAATAAAATATGTCCAGTAGATTGCAGTAGTAGGCAGGTATTCTGCAGTCAGGTCTTTCCCCTTCTCATTTACTATGGCTTCATGTTTATTATTTAAACATATGCAGAAATCATAAAAAATAAACAATACAAACATTTAAATTGCCCACTATGCAACATTCAGTCTGGTGGACAAGCGCGGCGATATACACACCAGACCACACATTCTACACATCGGTCATGTACACATCCCGACAAATACACAATATGAACACACTAACTATCCTACATGCACACACACACATCACAAGCACACGTCACTAATGGTACCTGACTAAATAAAAATCAATATATCATGAAAAAGGAAAAAGATCCTTAAACAAGAGGCTCCTGCGCACCTATAGTGTGTGGGTGAGTTTTTAATTGCAAATCAGTTTTGATATCTCAAATGTCTCAGCCGTACTAATGTCTTAAACTTACACAACGAAAAATGATTAATAACACACACATCACTAATGTCAACACACTACATTAAAAAAGAAAAGAAAAGAATGATCCTTAGGAAAACAAGAGGGTCCTGCACATCTATAGCACACATCTCTCACGACACACACACACTCACACACACACACACTCACTCATTATATTCAGTGACACGGACAGTGACATCACATTCAGGAACATCCTTAAACTTACACTGAAAAATTATTAATAACACACATCACTAATGTTCACACACAGACTCACACACCATACACACAAACACACACACACACTCCATATATATATATATAAATATTTTTTTTTTTTCTGTAATACAATTTATACATAGACCTTAATTCTATCATACAAGTTTCTATAGATCTGTATATATGTTTATATTGCACTGCTAACTTGCACTTCTGGTTAGATGCTAACTGCATTTCGTTGCCTTGTGACTGCGTGCAATGACAATAAAGTTGAATCTAATCTAATCTAATCTAATATACACAAACACGCACAAACACAAGCACATTTACTCGTCACACACAGACTGACACATCTACATCTCACACACCTCTGTCCCTCACTCTCACACACACTAAACCTCCCACACACACACACACACACACACACACACACACACACACACACACACACACACACACAAATCACATCACATCACATCACTGTCACACACATCTCTCCCTCACTCTCACACACACATCACATCACATCACACATTTTGATCTCTCAAACGGGTCAGCAGTGATAATGTCTTAAACTTACACCGAACAATTATTAATCACACACAAATCACTAATATTTGAACACACCATACACACAAACATGCACAAACACAAGCACACATCACTAATGTTAACACACTAAATAAACACACACAAAGACACAAACACATCTCACACACACGCACACACATGCATGCACAAACACAAACAAATACACTCATACATCACACAAATGAGCACCTACATACACACACACATTATAACATCACAAATTATAACACTCACACACTCACATCTCTGTCTCACGCAGAAACACACACATCCACTAACAAGTCACATGTCTTGGACATACTAACACACACATCACTAATGTTAACACACAGATTCACACACCACACACACACAAACACACAAAAACACATTTACTCATCAGAGACAGACTGACACATTAACTAGTCACACACACACACACACAAATATTTAGGGCCCAAACTGATATTAGCCCAGTATGATGTGTGACGTTCTGTGTGCAAGTTCTGCGGTGCAACCGGGTGCCAATGACTTTTTTGAGGTTTTGACACACTCGAATAACACGCAGGTTGTGCGGTGCGCCCGGGGTGGGGACCGCGCCCGTTGCTTGGGCCCGTCATCGTTGCTTGCAACTTTAATTTTTTTTTTTTTTTTTTTTTTTTTATTATTTTTCTTTCAATCATCCGGGCACTTTCGGGCCTCTTAACATACTCAAAAACTCACCAAAATTTGCACACAGATTGGAATCTGCGGCCAACAGGTCCTCAGTGGGGCTCGGCCCGGGGCGTCGCACACGCCCCACACAGCGCCCCCTACAGAGTCTTGCCTTATAGCTCAGACACACTTGCACATATACTTCTAAAACTCGGTGAACATTTAGATCTCATCAAACTGAACAAGTTTCGCGCTGCATGTCATCAGGACTAATCAACAGGAAGTGAGTTATTTTGAGTTGTTTGCAAAACGCACCCAATGGAATTTGAAATACTCCTCCTAGGAACTTTTTACAATTCGCACCAAACCAGCTAAATATGATCTAAACAAGTTGCCGATGCAAAATTGCAGAGATCTTTTTGATACCTCGAACGGTTCGGCCGTGGCGACGCTTTAAAATTATGGCGAATAAAATGAAACAGGAAGTGGCTAATAACTTCTGTGTACATTAAGTTAGGCACATGAAAGTTTACAGGTATGTTAAGAGTAGGAAGCTGATCACATCATATGACAATCATGAGTCTATGTCATAGCGCCACCAAGTGGCAGCAGGAAGTGTGTCACTTTTGGAAATCAGTAATATTTTGTCCTTTACTTTCACCTGATTTGGTTCAAAATCAGTCAGAATAATGAAAAGACATGGGTCATTTGAAATCATGAAGGATTTTTTTCTAATTTGAATCGTGTTGCTATGGTGACGATTTAACTCAAGAAAAAATCGAAGACAACTATTCTTCTCATATCTTACGAGTGGAAAGACCTACGGGTCCCAAATTGTATGGGTGTAGACTCTCACTGATTGTGAGGAAGCCCTGAGAGCCTGGAGCCCGGGCGTGGCACAGGGCCTGTACAGCGCCCCCTGGAACTTTGTAAAGTTTCAGCTGCATAACTCATATCCACTTTCACATATATGAATGAGACCCAGTATAAATTTAGATCTCATTGAGATGAACAACTTGCATACCCCATGTCATGGAATCCGCTGAACAGGAAGTCAGTTATTTGGCGTTGTTTGAAAAACGCACCCATTGGAATGTGATCTACTACTCTTACAGGATTAATAGGTTTTTGACCAAACAGGGTCTAATATAATCTCAAGACATTGAGGATCTAATATTGTGAAGGGCTGGTTGATATCTTAAACGGGTCGGCCGTGGCGAGCCCTTAAACCTACGGCGAATAACAGGAAACAGGAAGTGGCTAATAACTTCTGTATAAATTGAGTGACGTTCATCAAACCTCAGCAGTAGGTTAAGAGAAGAAACCTGCTCACAGTGACATGGGTCCCGTGAGTCTCAGTCATAGCGCCACCAACTGGCAGCAGAAAGTGTCTACTTTTAGAAATTAAATTCTTTTGTGACTAATTTTCAGCAAATTGGCTTCAAAATCAGGCACAATAATTGGAAGACACGGCTGATGTCACACTGTAAAGGACTTTTTGATACGTTGAATAGTGTTGCTATGGCAACATATAATTTTGAGCAAATATAAGATACTTATATCCACCAAGTGGAAAGTCCTAATGTGCCCAAACATTTTAGGTAGAAGGAACAACTGCTTCTGAGTAGATTTCTTGAGTTTCATGTTTTTGTGATGCTCATACAGCTCCCAACAATTTTTACAGTATATTTATCAGCCTTGGTCTGAACTGTGTCCACTGACTCCTGCAGTAATAAAATATGTCCAGTAGATGGCAGTAGTAGGCAGTTATTCTGCAGTCAGGTCTTTCCCCTTTTCCTTTACTATGCCTTCATGTTTACTATTTAAACATATGCAGAAATTATAAAAAATAAACAATACAAACATTTAAATTGCCCACCGTACAACATACACACACACATTATATGTGACATCACATTCAGGAACATCCTTAAACTTACACCGATAAATTATTCATAAGACACATCACCAATATTAACACCAGACTCACACACCATACACACACACACACACACACACACACACACACACACACACACACACACACACACTCCATATACATGAACACGCACAAACACAAGCACATTTACTCGTCACACACAGACTGGCCCATCTACATGTCACACACCTCTCTCCCTCACTCTCTCACACACACACACACACACACACACACACACACACACACACACACACTCATTTATATTCAGTATTCAGTGACACAGACAGTGACATCACATTCAGGAACATCCTTAAACTTACACCGATAAATTATTCATAACACACATCACCAATATTAACACACAGACTCACACACCATACACACACACACACACCATATACACAAACTCACACAAGCACATTTACTCGTCACACACAGACTGACACATCTACATGTCACACACCTCTCTCCCTGACTCTCTCACACACACACACACACACATCACATCACATCACTGTCACACACCTCTCTCCCTCACTCTCACACACACACACACATCACACATTTTGATATCTCAAACGGGTCAGCAGTGATAATGTCTTAAACTTACACCGAACAATTATTAATCACACACAAATCACTAATATTTGAACACACCATACACACAAACATGCACAAACACAAGCACACATCACTAATGTTAACACACTAAATAAACACACACACAGAAACACACACACACACACAAAAAAACACCTCACACACACGCACACACATGCATGCACACACAAACAAATACACTCGTACAATACACAAATGAGCACCTACATAAACACACATTATAACATCACAAATTATAACACTCATACACTCACATCTCTGTCTCACACACCCTCACGCAGAAACACACACATCCACTAACAAGTCACATGTCTTAGACATACTAACACACACCTCACTAATGTTAACACACAGACTCACACACCACACACACACAAACACGCAAAAACACATTTACTCATCAGAGACAGACTGACACATTAACTAGTCACACACACACACACACACACACACACACACACACACACACACACACACACACACACACACACAAATATTTAGGGCCCAAACTGATATTAGCCCAGTATGATGTGTGACGTTCTGTGTGCAAGTTCTGCGGTGCAACCGGGTGCCAATGACTTTTTTGAGGTTTTGACACACTCAAATAACACGCAGGTTGTGCGGTGCGCCCGGGGTGGGGACCGCGCCCGTTGCTTGGGCCCGTCATCGTTGCTTGCAACTTTAATTAGGGCCCAAGCACTGTAGTGCGCAGGGCCCTATTGTTTTCGTTAGGATTATTATTTTTTTTATTATTTTTCTTTCAATCATCCGGGCACTTTTGGGGTCCTTAACATACTCAAAAAGTCATCAAAATTTGCACACAGATTGGAATCTGCGGCCAACAGGTCCTCAGTGGGGCTCGGCCCAGGGCGTCGCACACGCCCCGCACAGCGCCCCCTACAGAGTCTTGCCTTATAGCTCAGACACACTTGCACGTATACTTATAAAACTCGGTGAACATTTAGATCTCATCAAACTAAACAAGTTTCGCGCTGCATGTCATCAGGTGTAATCAACAGGAAGTGAGTTATTTTGAGTTGTTTGCAAAACGCACCCAATGGAATGTGATGAACTCCTCCTAGGAAATTTTTACAATTCACACCAAACCAGCTAAATATGATCTAAACAAGTTGCCGATGCAAAATTGCAGAGATCTTTTTGATACCTCGAACGGTTCGGCCGTGGCGACGCTTTAAAATTATGGCGAATAAAATGAAACAGGAAGTGGCTAATAACTTCTGTGTACATTAAGTTAGGCACATGAAACTTTACAAGTATGTTAAGAGTAGGAAGCTGATCACATCATATGACAATCATGAGTCTATGTCATAGCGCCACCAAGTGGCAGCAGGAAGTGTGTCACTTTTGGAAATCAGTAATATTTTGTCCTTTACTTTCACCTGATTTGGTTCAAAATCAGTCAGAATAATGAAAAGACATGGGTCATTTGAAATCATGAAGGATTTTTTTCTAATTTGAATCGTGTTGCTATGGTGACGATTTAACTCAAGAAAAAATCGAAGAAAATTTTTCTTCTCATATCTTACGAGTGGAAAGACCTACGGTTCCAAAATTGTATGGGTGTAGACTCTCACTGATTGTGAGGAAGCCCTGAGAGCCTGGAGCCCGGGAGTGCCACAGGGCATGTACAGCGCCCCCTGGAACTTTGTAAAGTTTAATCTGCATAACTCATATCCACTTTCACATATATGAATGAGACCCAGTATAAATTTAGATCTCATTGAGGTGAACAACTTGCATACCCCATGTCATGGAATCCGCTGAACAGGAAGTCGGTTATTTAGCGTTGTTTGAAAAACGCACCCATTGGAATGTGATCTACTACTCTTACAGGATTCATATATTATTGACCAAACAGGGTCCAATACAATCTCAAGACATTGAGGATCTAATATTGCGAAGGGCTGGTTGATATCTTAAACGGGTCGGCCGTGGCGAGCCCTTAAACCTATGGCGAATAACAGGAAACAGGAAGTGGCTAATAACTTCTGTATAAATTGAGTGACATTCATCAAACCTCAGCAGTAGGTTAAGAGAAGAGTCCTGCTCACAGTGACATGGGTCCCGTGAGTCTCAGTCATAGCGCCACCAACTGGCAGCAGAAAGTGTCTACTTTCAGAAATTAAATTCTTTTGTGGCTAATTTTCAGCAAATTGGCTTCAAAATCAGGCACAATAATTGGAAGACACGGCTGATGTGACACTGTAAAGGACTTTTTGATACGTTGAATAGTATTGCTATGGCAACATATCATTTTGAGCAAATATAAGATACTTATATCCACCAAGTGGAAAATCCTAATGTGCCCAAACATTTTAGGTAGAAAGAACAACTGCTTCTGAGTAGATTTCTTGAGTTTCATGTTTTTGTGATGCTCATACAGCTCCCAACAATTTTTACAGTATATTTATCAGCTTTGGCCTGAACTGTCTCCACTCAGTCCTGCAGTAATAAAATATGTCCAGTAGATGGCAGTAGTAGGCAGGTATTCTGCAGTCAGGTCTTTCCCCTTCTCCTTTACTATGGCTTCATGTTTACAATTTAAACATATGCAGAAATGATCAAAAATAAACAATAGAAACATTTAAATTGCCCACTGTACAACATATACACACACACACACACACACACACACACACATTATATGTGACATCACATTCAGGAACATCCTTAAACTTACACCGATAATTTATTTATAACACACATCACCAATATTAACACACAGACTCACACACCATACACACACACACACACACACACACACACACACACACACATACATCACATCACTGTCACACACCTCTCTCCCTCACTCTCACACACACATCACACATTCTGATATCTCAAACGGATCAGCTGTGATAATGTCTTAAACTTACACCCAACAATTATTAATCACACACAAATCACTAATATTTGCACACAGATGCACACACAATACACACAAACATGCACAAACACAAGCACACATCACTAATGTTAACACACTAAATAAACACACACACACACACACCTACACAAACACAAATATATCTCACACACATGCATGCACAAACACAAACAAATACACTCATACATCACACAAATAAGCACCTACATACACACACACATTATAACATCACAAATTATAACACTCACACACTCACATCTCTGTCTCACACACCCTCACGCAGAAACACACACATCCACTAACAAGTCACATGTCTTAGACATACTAACACACACCTCACTAATGTTAACACACAGACTCACACACCACACACACACAAACACGCAAAAACACATTTACTCATCAGAGACAGACTGACACATTAACTAGTCACACACACACACACACACACACACACACACACACACACACACACACACACACACAAAGATTTAGGGCCCAAACTGATATTAGCCCAGTATGATGTGTGACGTTCTGTGTGCAAGTTCCGCGGTGCAACCGGGTGCCGATGACTTTTTTGAGGTTTTGACACACTCGAATAACACGCAGGTTGTGCGGTGCGCCCGGGATGGGGACCGCGCCCGTTGCTTGGGCCCGTCATCGTTGCTTGCAACTTTAATTATTTTTTTTTTTTTTATTTTTATTATTTTTCTTTCAATCATCCGGGCACTTTCGGGCCTCTTAAAATACTCAAAAACTCACCAAAATTTGCACACAGATTGGAATCTGCGGCCAACAGGTCCTCAGTGCGGCTCGGCCCGGGGCGTCGCACACGCCCCGCACAGCGCCCCCTACAGAGTCTTGCCTTATAGCTCAGACACACTTGCACGTATACTTATAAAACTCGGTGAACATTTAGATCTCATCAAACTGAACAAGTTTCGCGCTGCATGTCATCAGGTCTAATCAACAGGAAGTGAGTTATTTTGAGTTGTTTGCAAAACGCACCCAATGGAATGTGATAAACTCCTCCTAGGAAATTTTTACAATTCGCACCAAACCAGCTACATATGATCTAAACAAGTTGCCGATGCAAAATTGCAGAGATCTTTTTGATACCTCGAACGGTTCGGCCGTGGCGACGCTTTAAAATTATGGCGAATAAAATGAAACAGGAAGTGGCTAATAACTTCTGTGTACATTAAGTTAGGCACATGAAACTTTACAGGTATGTTAAGAGTAGGAAGCTGATCACATCATATGACAATCATGAGTCTATGTCATAGCGCCACCAACTGGCAGCAGGAAGTGTGTCACTTTTGGAAATCAGTAATATTTTGTCCTTTACTTTCACCTGATTTGCTTCAAAATCAGTCAGAATAATGAAAAGACATGGGTCATTTGAAATCATGAAGGATTTTTTTCTAATTTGAATCGTGTTGCTATGGTGACGATTTAACTCAAGAAAAAATCGAAGAAAATTATTCTTCTCATATCTTACGATTGGAAAGATCTACGGGTCCCAAATTTTATGGGTGTAGATTCTCACTGATTTTGAGGAAGCCCTGAGAGCCTGGAGCCCGGGCGTGCCACAGGGCCTGTACAGCGCCCCCTGGAACTTTGGAAAGTTTAAGCTGCATAACTCATATCCACTTTCACATATATGAATGAGACCCAGTATAAATTTAGATCTCATTGAGCTGAACATCTTGCATACCCCATGTCATGGAATCCGCTGAACAGGAAGTCGGTTATTTGGCGTTGTTTGAAAAACGCACCCATTGGAATGTGATATACTACTCTTACAGGATTCATATGTTTTTGACCAAACAGGGTCTAATATAATCTCAAGACATTGAGGATCTAATATTGTGAAGGGCTGGTTGATATCTCAAACGGGTCGGCCGTGGCGAGCCCTTAAACCTACGGCGAATAACAGGAAACAGGAAGTGGCTAATAACTTCTGTATAAATTGTGTGACGTTCATCAAACCTCAGCAGTAGGTTAAGAGAAGAGCCCTGCTCACAGTGACATGGGTCCCGTGAGTCTCAGTCATAGCGCCACCAACTGGCAACAGAAAGTGTCTACTTTTAGAAATTAAATTCTTTTGGGGCTAATTTTCAGCTAATTGGTTTCAAAATCAGGCACAATAATTGGAAGACATGGCTGATGTCACCCTGTAAAGGACTTTTTGCTATGTTAAATAGTGTTGCTATGGCAAGGTAAAATTTTAAGGAAAACTAGGATACTCATATCCAACTAGTGGAAAGTCCTAATGTCTCCAAACATTTTACATAGAAGGTACAACTGGTTCTGAGTAAATTTCTTGAGTTTCACGATTTTGTTATGCTCATACGCCTCCCAACAATATTTTATGTTTATTAACTCATTGTTTTAAAAAAGTGTATAAACTAACTCCTGCAGTACTAAACTATGGCCACTAGATGGAGGTATCACACCACACATCCCACACACACGGAGACGCACAGAGACACACGTGACCTCCCCCTCCCTCACAGATTTGAGTTTGGGTGAAGCGGACTGACACAAACGCTGCCGCTGAATAGTTGTTTATGGACTGTTTAATTGTTTACAAATCGCCCTTTGGATCAAGTTTTGTGCGTGAATTCAACAGTAAGTGTGAAGTCTTTAACTATATTAACAATGGACATTTTATCTGTTCCGGTAACAAGTTATTATGCCCGCGAGGTCGCGATATATATATATATTTACGTGTGTGTGTGTGTGTGTGTGTGTGTGTATTCTTAGTATGTATGCCTAGAATCAATATGTTATTGTGACTGTCACTATTATCTTTTGCTGTTGTTATTTCGTGTTATAAACACACACACATTTGAAACACGGCCCGTAGCTTTAAGGGCCACGGCGAATAACAGGAAACAGGAAGTGGCTAATAACTTCTGTCTCAATTGAGTGACGTTCATCAAACCTCAGCAGTAGGTTAAGAGAAGAGTCCTGCTCACAGTGACATGGGTCCCGTGAGTCTCAGTCATAGCGCCACCAACTGGCAGCAGAAAGTGTCTACTTTTAGAAATTAAATTCTTTTGTGGCTAATTTTCAGCTAATTGGCTTCAAAATCAGGCACAATAATTGGAAGACACGGCTGATGTCACACTGTAAAGGACGTTTTGATACGTTGAATAGTGTTGCTATGGCAACATATAATTTTGAGCAAATATAAGATACTTATATCCACCAAGTGGAAAGTCCTAATGTGCCCAAACATTTTATGTAGAAAGAACAACTGCTTCTGAGTAGATTTCTTGAGTTTCATGTTTTTGTGATGCTCACACAGCTCCCAACATTTTTTACAGTATATTTATCAGCCTTGGTCTGAACTGTCTCCACTGACTCCTGCAGTAATAAAATATGTCCAGTAGATGGCAGTAGTAGGCAGTTATTCTGCAGTCAGGTCTTTCCCCTTCTCCTTTACTATGGCTTCATGTTTACAATTTAAACATATGCAGAAATTATTAAAAATAAACAATACAAACATTTAAATTGCCCACTGTGCAACATTCAGTCTGGTGGACAAGCGCGGCGATATACACACCAGACCACACATTCTAAACACACACACACACACACACACACTCTACACATCGGTCATGTACACATCCCGACAAATACACAATATGAACACACTAACTATCCTACATGCACACACACACACACACACACACATCACAAGCACACGTCACTAATGTTACCTGACTAAATAAAAATCAATATATCATGAAAAAGGAAAAAGATCCTTAAACAAGAGGCTCCTGCGCACCTATAGTGTGTGGGTGAGTTTTTAATTACAAATCAGTTTTGATATCTCAAATGTCTCAGCCGTGCTAATGTCTTAAACTTACACAACGAAAAATGATTAACACACACATCACTAATGTCAACACACTACATTAAAAAAGAAAAGAAAAGAATGATCCTTAGGAAAACAAGAGGGTCCTGCACATCTATAGCACACATCTCTCACGACACACACACACTCATTATATTCAGTGACACGGACAGTGACATCACATTCAGGAACATCCTTAAACTTACACCGAAACATTATTAATAACACACATCACTAATGTTCACACACAGACTCACACACCATACACACAAACACACACACACTCCATATACACAAACACAAGCACATTTACTCGTCACACACAGACTGACACATCTACATCTCACACACCTCTGTCCCTCACTCTCACACACACTAAACCTCCCACACACACATACACACGGACACACACACACGGACACACACACACGGACACACACACGGACACACACACACACACACACACACACACACACACACACACACAGACACAAATCACATCACTGTCACACACATCTCTCCCTCACTCTCACACACACATCACATCACATCACACATTTTGATATCTCAAACGGGTCAGCCGTCATAATGTCTTAAACTTACACCCAACAATTATTAATCACACACACATCACTAATATTTGAACATACCATACACACAAACATGCACAAACACAAGCACACATCACTAATGTTAACACACTAAATAAACACACAAAGACACAAACACATCTCACACACACGCACACACATGCATGCACAAACACAAACAAATACACTCATACATCACACAAATGAGCACCTACATACACACACACATTATAACATCACAAATTATAACACTCACACACTCACATCTCTGTCTCACACACCCTCACGCAGAAACACACACATCCACTAACAAGTCACATGTCTTAGACATACTAACACACACATCACTAATGTTAACACACAGACTCACACACCACACACACACAAACACGCAAAAACACATTTACTCATCAGAGACAGACTGACACATTAACTAGTCACACACACACACACACAAATATTTAGGGCCCAAACTGATATTAGCCCAGTATGATGTGTGACGTTCTGTGTGCAAGTTCCGCGGTGCAACCGGGTGCCAATGACTTTTTTGAGGTTTTGACACACTCGAATAACACGCAGGTTGTGCGGTGCGCCCGGGGTGGGGACCGCGCCCGTTGCTTGGGCCCGTCATCGTTGCTTGCAACTTTAATTTTTTTTTTTTTTCTTTTTTTTATTATTTTTCTTTCAATCATCCGGGTACTTTCGGCCCTCTTAACATACTCAAAAACTCACCAAAATTTGCACACAGACTGGAATCTGCGGCCAACAGGTCCTCAGTGGGGCTCGGCCCGGGGCGTCGCACACGCCCCGCACAGCGCCCCCTAGAGAGTCTTGCCTTATAGCTCAGACACACTTGCACGTATACTTATAAAACTGGGTGAACATTTAGATCTCATCAAACTGAACAAGTTTCGCGCTGCATGTCATCAGGTCTAATCAACAGGAAGTGAGTTATTTTGAGTTGTTTGCAAAACGCACCCAATGGAATGTGATAAACTCCTCCTAGGAAATTTTTACAATTCGCACCAAACCAGCTAAATATGATCTAAACAAGTTGCCGATGCAAAATTGCAGAGATCTTTTTGATACCTCGAACGGTTCGGCTGTGGCGACGCTTTAAAATTATGGCGAATAAAATGAAACAGGAAGTGGCTAATAACTTCTGTGTACATTAAGTTATGCACATGAAACTTTACAGGTATGTTAAGAGTAGGAAGCTGATCACATCATATGACAACCATGAGTCTATGTCATAGCGCCACCAAGTGGCAGCAGGAAGTGTGTCACTTTTGGAAATCAGTAATATTTTGTCCTTTACTTTCACCTGATTTGGTTCAAAATCAGTCAGAATAATGAAAAGACATGGATGATTTGAGACCATGAAGGATTTTTTTCTAATTTGAATCGTGTTGCTACGGTGACGATTTAACTCAAGAAAAAATCTAAGAAAATTATTCTTCTCATATCTTACGAGTGGAAAGACCTACGGTTCCAAAATTGTATGGGTGTAGACTCTCACT